>JARHVA010005276.1:487500-1082500 GCA_037957365.1 Torreya grandis | reverse complement strand
GATTTATGTTAATAAGCACATGAAATAATATAAATTAGTCAAGTGAGTCAAATAAGGAATATTTTGGTTTTATTCTGCCAGATGTCTAAGTATCTCTTAGAAGGGATTGTTTTTCCAAGTGTGTAATAGGGGAGATAAAAAACCAAGTGTATGTTGGTGTAGGATTTTTCCTAGTTGTAGTTTCACCTACATGGTTATTAGTCAGCTTTATTAGGGTTTTTAAATTCATTAGGAGAAAATACACTTAATGTGTTTTATAATAGTGAGTTGAGTTGTTACCATTGTGGTGACCTAATCTTTCAGTATATAATGTACCTATTATCACATTAAATTTCACCCTTAAGGAGGTTGTTCAAGCCTTCCTCATCTAAGTGATAGTTTAGTCATACTAAAATGTAATTTGTACAACTTAAGCATGACTTGTGACACCCAAACTATAGGTCTCTCCTACTCACTTACAAAGCCCACTTAGGCATGTTTTCAATATTTCCCAGTCATCTGAAGCCTTCTAGATTCAACCCCTACTATTCTAGACTCCTCTCCTAGGAATAGATCTATCCCATAGGGTCCTTTTCCCCTAAACAAAAACACCATAGGTTGGACTACAACACTGGGACCCAGGGTGTCCACTTTTTATCATTGTTGTCCAAGTCCACAATAGCCTCAAATGATTAGATTTTCTCAAATCCTTATCTTTTCCCTTATTGGCCTAATGAGAGTTCATCTAACCCAAGATCACTAGTTTCCCTATAAAACCCATTCAAAGGTCATTTACAAGGGTTAACAATCATTCAAAAGTCATAAGCTATAAATATACTAAATCACACTCAAGCAAATATTTCTATTCTCTGCATATAGCCAACCACTATTATTTCTAGCCTATCCAAGCTCTTACACCAGTCACGATTCATCTCAAGCTTGCCTAAATTTGCATACATAGGATTGCATAATACACACTCAAATTGGGAGAGCTACATTAGCCTTGATCCCTCTTCAAAGTATAGGTATGTAGGAAGTGTGCCCACACACGGGGTGTGATCACACGTTCAGTGCATATTACACACTAACCTATTTTTCTAGTTGGATTCAAGATCACCTATCAATCATGAAGAGTAACTAAGATCTTTGAAGACAAAATCAATTGTACATAGAGCTTTGTGAATAATTAGAACTTGATATTTTAGGCATAGGGTCTCGTAGAGTAGATGAACAGAACCCAAAAAGCTCAGACACTAAGGACTATAGCACTAAAACTTGGACTATAACACTAGACCTATAAGTGTCCCATTTTTAGCACTCCTATCTAGGTAGAGAATAGACTTCTATATCTTATTTTTGATAGTCTATCCAGTCTTATTAGCAATATTCAGCCTCTATCTCCTCTATCTCAGCACAAAATCAAATAAGTTTTACTCTCTATCCCCTTGTTTACTATTTTTAAAAATAAATTAAGTACTTATAGATTTAATAAATCAATAGGTTAATTAAGGCACATTTATTTAATGATTTTTCCCTAAATCTAGACCCCTTTACTATTTAGGAAATTAAACCTATAGTTTCCCAAATTCAATAAAACATTTGGTGAATCCGACTTCAAATTTTTGTACAAAAACCCTAGAAACCCTAGGGCTAATTATTTTTTGTAATATTTTTCTAATTTTTATTGAATTTAAAAATAATAAAACTAAAAATTAATTGAAATATTTTAAATAATTCACTAAAACCCTAGTTTGCACATACTAGGTCCTATTTTCATACAAACACTTTCAAACCACTAAGAAAAATATATTGCTAAATTTATAAATATTTTTAGATTTTTCCTAAATTTTTAAAGCTCAATTCTACAAATATATAGTAAAATTTTCAAATTATTATATTAATTTTGAAAATATTAATTTCAAAGCCCTAGTTGCATCAACTAAATCCTAGTAATTTTCAAGTAATATTCCACTTATTTTTTGCAAATTTTGATTGAATATTAAAATAAGAAAATCACTTCAAATTTCAAAAATTCATAGTAATTCTAGAAAATTTATTTGTCTCAAAACCCTAGTTGCATCTACTAGGTCCCGTTCAAGCAAGTAATTTCTCATAATTTTTTAAATTTTATCTTGCATACTTAGCTCAGAAAATCAATTTCAAATTCAAAAGTTCATAATATTTTGCAAATAGTATTACTAAAAAATCCCTAGTTGTATCTACTAGGTCCCATTCAAGCAAGTAATTTTTCATAATTTTCTAAATTTTATCTTGCATACTTAGCTCAAAAAATCAATTTCAAATTCAAAAGTTCATAATATTTTACAAATAATATTTCTAAAAAATCCCTAGTTGCATATATTAGTTCTTACTTTGCTTTTTATGGCATTACCTTTCATGTATAGTAGCTTTGTATCCTTTTTTGCACAAATTCTAAACTATTATTTTAGAATTTTTCATTTCTTATACCCAATACTTTATATGTTTAGCACACTACCTATTAAAACTTATTGTAAAACATTCAAACACATATCAAATTGTTTTCCTACTTTAACAATGGCCCAATATACTAGCTTTGATGAAACTAATAAAAGAGAGCTTCAAAAACTCTAAACCAAACACCCAAATATGCAAGATGACATGATTAGAATCCTTCAAGAGGAAAAACAAAAGGTAATCAATGATCAATCTTCTCAAAATACAAAGCCACCAGTTGTACATGACACTACGGGGGAAACTATGTCACAACAACCCCTTATAATAGCCCAACCTTCTTCTATGCCACCATTTATAACTAGTACATCCCTATTTCTTGATGTGGCAACCCTTGTGCAAGAGATTTGATCTCTTCAATCCAAGGTGCAACATCTTAAGCAAGGTACCACTAGATATACATAGGCATTGGACTCCTTCACTCTATTACATACACCTTTGACATGATATATAGCTACTACACCCTTGCCACCTATATTTGTACATTCTAATCTCACTCTTTATGATGGAAAAGGGGATCTAGAGACACATTTGAGAGACTTTTACATAGCATGTTTGGATTATGTACCATATAACTAGCTATTAACTAAACTATTTTTGAGGAGCCTCAAGGATTATGCATTACATTGATTTTACAATATACCAAATTAGTCGATTAATGTATTCAATCCTCTTGCCAACATATTCCTAGCACATTTTATTATCAATATCAGTGATAAGCTTTCATGCCCAAATTGCACAACAAAAATAGAAATCAAAAGAGCTTCTCACTGAGTATGTTCTCAAATACAAGACCATATTGGTTAAGATGACTAGCCCTATGGCAGATCAGGAGTTATAGGACCTCTACAAATAGAGTCTTCTACTGGTTTTGTACAAGACAATCATGTTAAAATGTTTCTCTTCATTCATTGAATTATGTCACACTTTAAAATAAAGATAAATCAAACTCATTTCAATGGGCACTTAAGTACATAAGTACACCAGATACAACTAATAAGAGTAATATCAAAGCCCCATATAAGGTCAAATTTAATGATAGTAAAGGACCAAATCAATAGACAGTTAATGTGGCTTTAGATCCTTCACAGAGAGTCACTTTATCAGCACCTCCTCAATGATCTTTTAAAAATCTACTAGTTCCTCTAGCCAAAGTTTTATAGTAGTTATTAGAATGTAACATCATATCTCTTCCTCCTATCAGAGAAATTGATCTAACAAAGCCTCTTGCATGATGATATGACTAGAATGCATTTTGTGACTATCACAAGGCACCAAGACATACTACAAATAGATGCATTAGTCTCAGGCATAAGATGCATGATCTAATTAATGCCAATCAAATTGATCTAGGCACATCATTTGAGCCTCCTTCAGCCAAACCAATGCAGGATAAGTCACTCAAAATATTTTTAGATCCATTTCCACAACATGAAAATTTAGAGACATAGGACACATTAGGTGTACATCATTCAAATCAGGCACATCCTCCACTAGTTACATACAGTGCACTAACAGCTGATTCACATCCATTGAGCCACATGATTGGTACTTTTCATTCTAGCATTCCAATTTGGCCTTCCATCTCCTTTTTTGAGCAGGAGATTATTGAGGATGACATATATTATCATGTGCTCTTCATTATAGCTTTTATTCATGGTGATCCCATTCACAACATTCTAATTGATAATGGATATAGTGTTAACATGTGTACTATAACACTACTACAACACTTGGGTTATACATAGTAGGATATTAATCCAAAAAATATAGTTATTAGTGGTTTCAGTGGACATAGGTAGACTAAATTGGGTGAGATCTTCATTCTTTTATAGGTTGGTCCTACACACATGACCACCTAATTTACTATAGTTCCTAGCACATGAGTTTTTGACATATTACTTGGTAGACCTTGGATATAAAAACTCTTAGTAGCTCTATCTATAGTAAATCGATGCATGAAATTCATTCATGATAATAAGGTTATCATAGTTACTAGAGTTTTATATGAGTTGCCACTTTTGGTTTTAGAGCCAGTTTCAGTTCTAGAGCCATTTTTAGTTTCATTACCAGTTCTAGCTCTACCACTAGTTTTTTCTCTAATTCAGCATCAGACATAGATATGATATCCATCACTAGTACAAAGGATTCATACACCTCTATAGCTTCAAGATTCTAGATATATTTTAGATATATTATTCACACCTAGATTAGTTTCATTGATATCTCATGGATATACACATAGAGCACATGTTCAACAAGTTTTTCCTATTTTTAGATGGGTCCCTAAGAGCCCTAAAACTGCATCCACTTTTCAAAATTATAGAGGGTCCCCACAATAAATTTTTACTTCAAATATTTTAGATAATTTATAACATATACAACTTTCAAATCCATAGTCTCAACATTTCCATAATGTTTCATGATCACACATGATTCCACTCTCCGATATAGGACACCATGATAGGGAGTCTCATCTGAGACTCATTACTTAGTATCATTCTCATCTGAGACTCATTACTTAGTATCATTTCTTTCTAGAATTGATTATACATATTATCTCCTACTTGATTGTACATAGTTTCCTCTACTTGATTATACATAGCTAAAATATTTCAAAATACAAAAATAATATAATATTTCAAAAATACAAAAACATGTTAATTGTATGCATCATCTATGTTTTATATTGCTAACCATTATGCTAGACTTACATTACACTATTCTATGTTATTGTTTGTTAATTTATCTATATTACTAGGCTTCACTTGATATTATTTGTGTGTAGTACATCCAGATCCTTGATTGCTTCACTCCACCCATCAAGGGGGCATCTTACTTCTACATTCCATCTACATATTAATACATCTACCCATTGGGGGCATACTATACATAACTACACCATATATGTTATGTCATTCTTACATTATACACTCTAGACATCTTGTTGCAGTACTTTACTTACTTGCTTATATAGATATCACATTGACATAGATTATCATATATCACACTTCTATATTTTATAGCATATACATTAGTCTTGTATCACATATTTTGTATAGTCTTGCTTCTTGCTTTCCATAGTTAGATGCATGTTTATATTTTTAGTACTTTTCATACTTTAACTCTTCATTTTGATTAAGCTAGATGTGTTTGCATTTTCTAGTTCATGTTTGCTTCTTGCTTGCATTTTAGGACATTTGCCAATGTCCTTTGTTCCTATCTATATGTGTGTGCCTTTGGACACTTGACAATGTCCTTTGTGTGTGCCTTTCATGTGCTTGTGGCCCTGGTGCCAATATTTTATTATTACCATTATGTATGTATATAAAATTTGAGCATGCCTTGTGTACTTATTTGGCCCCTTGGTCACCCTCATGTGTTTCTTGTTTCATGCTTTGTATGCTTGTTGCTTGATTGATTATCTTTGTTCACAATGCCATGATTCCAATCATGCATTTACCTTGCTTCTTGGATACTATGATGGACATCATGATCCATCCCCCCATGCCACTAAAAACTAATGACTAACAACTAACATTTCAAATTCTATTTTACTCTTATGCACATGCTATTACATTATTATTTCTATCTAGGCATACCCCTGTGGATCTAAAAATCTCTCTCTATAACTTTTGATAATCTTGAGATAATATATAGCAATGTTATTTCAAATGTTTTCATAGATTAACACACTTACAAGGCTTCTTCTTCTTAGGGCAGTCATTACAGGGTATTCATTCCTATCCTCAAAAGAGGGGGTAACAAATAAGGGTTTTTTCATAGAGATCACTACTCTTAATATTCAAAAAAGTAATTTCAGAATAGTACAGTCCAGAATCTAAAACTCAACATAAGTAAACTAGGCCATGCAGATAGTAAAGAATCTAGATTAGTCATCAATTTTAGCTCTAGACAATAATGCCAAAAATGGGACTACAACATTGGACCCTAAAGTGTCTAGTTTTTGGCACTATTGTCTAAATAGTAGAATATTTAGTTTTTATAGAATCAAGTAGAGAGGAGAGTTTAGTCACAATTTTACTAGTATAGTTTAGTCCAAAAATCAATAATTTCTAGCACTTATTTCACTTAAAGAATTTAGATACATGAGGCATCATACATAACATGAGGATTTCCATTTTTAGTCTATACATGGTATTTAATACAACTTTAAATTTATAATCTATGTTTCAGACACCAATTATTGGGGCCAATGTGTGCAGCACATGGGCCTTCTCTATGTCCAAGTTTATAGCATTTTCTTACACATTCCTAGTAGTTATATGCCTTACTCTATCTATAGGTGGTTGACATCATGTTCAAGTTTACGTTCATACAAGTTTTCTTCCCATGTACTCAAGTTCTTAAGTGGCTTACTAAGCCTTGATTCCAATTTTAAGAGGGGCTTCTATACAAGTCCAATCTCCATATTTCAAAGTGACCAACAATGGCCTAGTTTCTAGTTTACATTCATCTATCCATGCAAATATTTTTAGATCACAGCACATTCATAGGTTCCATGAGACATATCATATGACATTCATCTATACTAGTATTTTCTCATTCAACTTCACATCATGGGACAACGATGGAGCCAAAGGACTAGCCTTTGTATTCTTGAGCCACCTATTCAGAGGGACTGGACATATGGTCTAGACATCAATTAATACACATATGATTCATTAACTTCACATGGTTGGTGATGATGGAGCTAAAAGGCCTACCTTTGAATTCTTGATCCAAATTTTAGGGGATTGAACACTCAACTCATTCATCGATATAGCTCTTAGTTTAGCATATTTCCAGCATTACCCAACACAACCCAATAACATAATAGGTTTTGTATTGGTTCACGTACCCAATGAGGTGTATTCATTCTTTTCTCTTCCTTTCTCTCTTTTTACCCAAATTTGTACATTCTTATTTTAGATATAGCATATCTAGTAAGAAATGACCTACTTTTTCTTTCTTTCTTGTAGACTTATACAGTACATTTTGCTCTCACTATGCACAACCTAGCATCACACATCTTCTTGGGCTTAGCCTCACTTGTAATTTTAGGTACACTTCTCTTTTTTTATTTTATCCTAGTATTTATCTTTGTTTCATACTTATAATAAAGGGGGGGGCAAATGTAGTCATACTAAAATGCAATTTTTACAAATTGAGCATGACTTGTGACACCCAAACCATAGGTCTCTCATACTACTTACACAACCTACTTAGGCATGTTTTTATTATTTCCTAGTCATCTGAAGCCTTCTAAATTTAACCCCTACTATCCTAGACTTATCTCCTAGGCATATATCTATCCCTTAAGTTCCATTTCCCCCTAGATAATAGCACCATAGGTTGGAATTCAGTGTTGGGACCCAAGGTGTCCACTTTCTACTGCTATTGTCCAAGTCCAAAATAGCCTCAAATAGTCAGATTTTCCTAAATCCTTATCGTTTCCCTTGTCAACCTAATTAGAGTTAATATAACCTAGGATCACTAGTTTCCCTATAAAATCCCATTCAAAGGTCATTTAGAAGTGTTGGAAATCATTCAAAAGACACGAGCTAGAAATATACTAAAGCATACTCAAGCAAATCTTCTTATTTTCTACATATATCCAACCACTATTATTTTCAACCTATCCAATCTCCTACACCAGTCACGAGTCATCTCAATCTTGCCCAAATTCACATACACTTGCATTGTATACACATGATTGCACAATACACACTCAAATTGGGAGAAATACATTGGCCTTGATCCTTCTTTGGAGTATTGGTATGTAGGCAATGTGCCCACACATGGGGTGTGATCACATGTTTAGTGCTTATTAAACACTAACCCCTTTTTTCCATTTGGATTAAAGATCACTTATCAAGCATGAAGAGGAACTAGGATCCTTGAAAACAAAATCAATTGCACATGGAGCTTCATGAACAACTAAGACTCGATATTTCAAGCATAGGGTCTCTTGGAGCAGATGAATAGAACCCAAAAAGCTTAGAAAGCTTAGACACTAAGGACTATAGTTATAAAACTTGGACTATAGTGTTAGATCTCTAGGTGTCCCATTTTTGGAACTCCTATCTAGGTATAAAATAGACTTTTGGATCTTATTTTTGATAGTCTATCCAATGAGATCAGTAATTTGTAAACTCTATCTCCTTCATCTCAACCTATAATTAGCTAAGTTTTACTCTCTATCCCCTTGTTTGCTATTTTTATAAATCAATTAATAAATTCTAGATTCAATAAATTAGTAGGTTAATTAAGGCATATTTATTTGCTAATTTTCCCCTTAATTGAGACCCCTTTAATATTTAGGAAATTAAACCTATACTTCCCTAAATTTAGTAAAATAGATAGTATGGAGACACATCCATACTATGGGTGACCTAAGTAATGAGGTGAATCTCTAGATAGGGCTAGCTCCCTTGCTGTTTCACCTTGAATCACTACTAAACCTATTTTTTACTAGGAAAAGGGGTAGAATTGACTAAAAATGATAAATAAGAGGTGATACACCAAATTTAACACCCTCTACTTGCCTATACTATACTTATAACATGAACAAGGATTGAAACCTATTACAATAACTCACAATGAGCCTCTATGCATCATTATTTCAATATGAAGGTAAAAATCAAGACACTAACCAAGAGGGGATGATAAAAAGGTCTCATAAAAGACATGAATGAAGCAACATCCACATTTATCCAATACAAGACCATATTACTTGTTAAGATGACCAATAACCTGCAATAAGGTAAAGAGATAGGATAAATGAAAGAGAGATATAACACTACTAATAACATTCATCAACTAAGCATGAAGTATACACTAATTATATTATTGATAATGATGGGTATTAACATTTATTCACTTTAATAGGAAAAATAAAAATGTTTATATGATCATGGATTTTCCATATTTATGTTGAGGATCCTTTACAAGCCTTACAAGATAGTACATATATGATAAATGAGAGAAAAGAGAGAGAAGGGACATATAAAGATCTCATGACAAGTGTCATCAGTTACAATACAATAACCTAAGCAAGAAAACAATCATATAACTCATTATTCTCATGTGTTGGCATGGTGTTATCATGATATTATATATATATATATATATATATATATATATATATGGCATACGAGAGGTTATTTATCTCCTTGGATGACTCACCACCCTTCTATGAAACTACCTTCCTTGTTTAGAAGTGATAATTTGCATTCTTACTCATCTAACTCTCCTTGATCTACCATTTGATCTCTTTGACACCTTACACATGTTGTGAGGCTTTCATAATGATGTTACAAAGTGTGTCAATCCATCTAGGGTCTACAACATCTATCCACCTATCATTATGTCTCTTAGGTGTCTTGAAACCCTTTAACTTCACCACACTTCTCCTTATAAGGTATTAATGACATAACAAGGAAACATATTCAATTATACCTATGATAATTTGATTGAAAATGTTCATGATCAGAGGAGACTTCAAAGAGTGCCAACTAGTGTTCGTAGTGATGTTCTAGAAACCTTCAATCCTCTCATGACCTTTAATGGGCTTGTAACCTATCTTTTACTATATAAAAAAGAAGGTATTATTGATTTAGGCCTAATTATTTAATAGAGGTTTGTTCCATCATATTGGAGACACTTGAAATGGATTATATAAAACCCTCAGACCTCTACCTAGGTCTATGAGTTATCTCAATATGGTTTATTAGGCTTCATACACTTAGACACTAAGGAGCTAACTAAATCCTATAGATACATGCCATTTATGCACTCTTTTTAGCTCACACATGCCAAAATAACTATTCCATCAGGTGATAAATACTTTTATGTGTCTATTCAAGATGTTTCTAGGGTAATCAAGGGTGTTTGAGGTCATTTGGAGGGCAAACATATTCATCAGGTCTTTTTAGACCTTTTAGGTAGCTTGGGAGGTGTCTATCTTGTTAACAATCATTCATAAAGTATAAGTATATAAATAACCTCCTAATGACACAATTTTGGAGAAAACATACCCTTTTAAAATACCAAAACACCATTCTTAACCATGCACCTACTCATGTATGGACTGAGCTCCTCTAGCTTATACATCTATAGGTTTGATCCCAGACTAATTTTTTAGCAAAAAAAGTCATTATCATGTTTCACTTTGATTATGAAAGGCTCATTTAGTTATTATACATCCCTCCATAGGTTTATAAGTATATTTTTTTATGGGTGTTACTTCCCATTTTGCATTGGAACTTGATTAACTCAAACCTAGGGTTTTAGATTATTCCTCATATTTTGACCCTACCACTATTATTTGGTGTTTTTTCAATCTTCCAAGGGTTCCAATCACCCTAAAAACTTTATAAAATATAATTATTACCCAAAAAAATATCAAAATCCTAAACCAATGAAAAAAATTCATGTTTTCCATGTCTTTTATAGGTAGACATGTCGGTCTTCATTTAGGCCTAACACCTTGCTAAGCTAGGAACTGAGAACAACTCTTCCCTAAGAGATTTATCCTCTTATGCACTTATAAAAACCTATTAAACACTTAATAATTGATTTAACACTTCAATTTATCCTCAAAAATAATATTCATGTTATAATTTTCTCTCTCTACCCCTTCTCTCATGCAAACCTATAGGTGTGTATCTTGGGTTTCTAGTCTACTAAACTTGGTCTTGAATTGGTGAGTATTGGGTTACAAATATGTTAGAGGTTTATTATGAACATTTTAGATCATATTTAACATGTGAGAAGCCAAATTTACTTATTTTTTTCTCAGAATTATAAATTATATGGAAATATTGACCTATTAGGTTTCATATAGACCTAATGTACACCTACAACTAATTGAAAAACTTCCCTCTTCACTTATAAGCTTGTAGCATTATCCTCTAAGCTAAAACCTTATTAATACATTATTATTAGATTTTATTACCCTACCTTGGCTTGAGTATGATAATATTTATAGGTAAGTCAAAAACATTTTAAGAGTCTCATTTTTTGACTCAAGCATGTCATAGTCCCTTTC
Organism: Torreya grandis; assembly: GCA_037957365.1. NCBI lineage: Eukaryota > Viridiplantae > Streptophyta > Pinopsida > Cupressales > Taxaceae > Torreya > Torreya grandis. Next base: position 1,070,976 of record JARHVA010005276.1, on the reverse strand, counting down.
ATACACGCTCCAATCACTAGAATCAAGATCTTGAGAATGGCTACCTATAACTTTCCATTTATTGTGAACATGAATGATTAGAGTTTTTTTATGAATATAAAAATATCTCCCACACTTTTCAATGATCCTCCAAACCTCACTTGAGTTGTATGATTTTCTCAACTTAATCTCGTATGCCTTCAAGACTATGTATCTCTCACATTGAGGTTTGCATGTTGGATTAACATAAGGGGATTTCTTTGGAGGTGGGAATAGGTTTGAGATAATTGATAGAAATAGTGTAATAATTTGGTAGAGATTTATTTAAATCTTAATGATTATCTCCATCATGCAATTTGTCCCTTCTTGGGATTCGAAAGCTCACTTCACACTCTAGAAACTAGCTTAGTCTAACTGAGTATACCCCTAACTCCTTTCTTGGCCATTGAATTTTTGTTAACATATTTGAGAGGTATCAAGATATTTTCATAAGCCTGAATACCCTATTTTCAACTATTCCATTACTTCCATGCTATAAATATCTCACATTCTCATCAACATGCCATTTCTCTTCATTCATACGCTTGTAACCTAGAAGGAATACTATGTTTATGAGGAGTTTTAGGCCTTGTAAGCATTGAAGAGATTATTTAGTGACCTTGTATAGCATTAGGGAGATATGGAGGTGGTGTGATATCTCATCAACATGCTCTCATCTATTTGAATATATAAGATCATCAAAACCCCATTGCCTTCAGCCTACAATTTGCTTCAAAATAAAGATTTATTACCTTTTGAATACTCACACATGCCAATTTATGGTGAATAATGATGTGTGAGGGATTTATAGACCCTTTATAGGATCATGTAACCATCCATTTTCATCCATAAACTTCCAAACTCACTTAGATAATAAAAAACTGTGCTTGTGGGATTTTAGGAGGGTTTTAGGATAACTAAACTTGTTAGTGATGATTCATAGATATGGAAGCCTTAAAACCTAAAATTATACCATGTATTTTAATTTCATATGGATCCCCTTATGTGCCCAGTATAATTTGACCCAAATCTCTATCTCCTCTATGTACCATTGTAAAACTGATTGGCTTTCTTGACTTGCCAAAAACCTGATGGAGAAATGGAGAAGGTTCTTGCCTTTTCAAGGCCTATCACTTCTAGCCAATCATGGATTTGGATTTTTTTAGGTATTATAATGTTTTTAAGGAGATTCACCACTATAAACCCTACTCTAGTTGTCTAGATATGTTTTAATTATTCATAAAACTTGTAAAACTCATCAAAACATCCTCTTCGTACAATAGAAGTTGATCAATTGAACTAGTGCCCTATTAGATCTATCTGAGATCTTCATGGAGTTATCCCTAAAATTATTTATGTATAGGTAATGTATAATATTATTTTAACCTTCCTTTTCTCACATTACACTATATTTTGAAGGTGAAATAATAAGACAAAGAGATTTTATGAGTGGGTTATACGTTAAGGAATATTTTAACATATTGAAAAGGGGTATGGGCAAGAGGGAGAAAATATGTTCTTCAAAAAGTGTTTCATAACATAAAAGGCCCTCCTTAACTTTCAAACTAAATTTAAGCATGTGGTTTTAAGACTTGAGATGTCTATAAAAGCACAAAACAATTATGATAATTACCTTAACTTTTCCAAAATTACCTTAAACTATGTTAAACACTTTATAAATGATCAATTCATGAATATTGTTTAATCACTTGAGGATCATGACTTCACATATTTACTGTAACACCTTAGAAGACCTTGATCACTATTATTAACAACACCACTCTTCACCATGACAAGAGAAACTATGATCAATACAAGAAACTTCAAAGATTAATAACATAGTCAAATGAGTCTAGATAGCAATTTTTGAATGCTAATCACCTATGATAGCCAAATTTGACTAACATATTTTGTGACTTCATGGGAATGCATGATTTTTATGCACCTAGACTAGTAGCCTTATGCATCCATTTGGGTATAGGATCACATCAGCTTAACACAAACATGATTTGGACCTTGAACCTAACTATAACCTCTTGAAAAGGATGAGATTACTGACTGCCTTCCCAAACAAAACAAAAAAAACCAAAAAAATACACCAATAAGACTAAATAAGACACACACTCTACTAAAAATCACTTAGGGAAAATAAACATAGGAAACTACTATATATAACTAAACTTCAAGATATGATCCACCTAGATCAAATGGAAAACTTTTGAGATCCTCTTCATCGGGTGACCAAGAGTAATAGACCAGTTGTTTGTTCAAACATTATTATTTCTCTTTTAATTTTGTTATTGACTAGTAATGACTTTGACCTAACCTAAAGTAAACTAACAACATGAAACATGTATCTTACAAAGATAAATTCATCTTTTATTTCATATTTTACCTCATTTTTCTCTTTATCCATAAGTAAACTCTCCAATATGACCATAGTTACTGCCTCAATCCTTGATGGTTCATTAGGATCATGTTCTTCAACTTTGACAAACACCTCATCAATGTTCTTGCTAGGGGATATATGCCTACAAGGAACTTCAACCTCTTTAATGATATCAAGGTATGGCTTCCATGAGTTATTATGAACTTGTTACTCTCCACCTTGAGCTTCCTTATACCCAATAAGAGATAATATGGTATCTTTCTCAAATTTTACAAACTAGTCAAGAAGTTGATAACCAACTTTAAGAACATCAAACAAGTATTCATTAAGTGAAGTAGTTTTTTGGGATGATATATTTAGATATATACTCTCCTTAGCCTTAATTAAATTATAGTAACCTTTTAAGAGCACATAACCTAATTCTAAAAGCATAAATAAGTCCTTCAGTTATTCTTCACACATTGGTGACTCATTTGGGTCTTCTTTTGCTTCCATGAAAGCTAGTATGGTGATGTTCTTAGCAAGAATAGAGGATGAGTTAAAGTATGTAATTTTATGAACCTATTGAGTATATTCTTTAACCTTCACAACTACCTTATCAATGTCTTCACATGGAACTATAGGTCGACTATCCAATATTGAACATAAATTCTCTAATTACTTCCATAAGGCAACTTCCTCTTGATCACTTGAGAGAGAAAAAATCTCATTCTTCACTTCAAATGGTCCACTAGTGACTTTAGGTCTATCTTGATCTTCAAGTTCTTCAATAGGAACAATAAACTCTTTTTATTCATTAGAATCCATCACAACCTCAATTAAGACTTCAGATTTATCCTTTACTCTATAATCCAATGCTACCCTACCAAAATCTTCAATCTATTATATAAAAACATGGTACAAATACTCCCAAGCATTATAAAGCTCACTAGGAGTATATATAGCTTCATACATTGGTTCATTTATTTTATTTTTGGGGATGTCTTCTAATGGATCAACTATAACCTAGTCAAGCATATATTCTTGAATCGTGATTTCTATTGGTGTCACTATATCTATCTCATAAATATCTTCTTTTCAAAAAGAGGTGAAATCATCATATTAAACACAAAAAGGAATCTCAAAGCAAAATTTTACCTCCTCTTGATCATTTGAAAGTTATATTGTTGTAGCTACCTAAAAATCCTTATCATGGCCTTCTTGTAGCTTACTTGTATGACTTGAGGGGATATAATCTTCATCACATATTACAAGGACATACTAAACTTGCTCCCTCATGATTTTACCATTCTCACTAGTTGAAACAACTACCTAAGCTTTAATTTATTCTCTCCTTTGTTCTAAATCTGATCCAATAGTAGAATGAGGTATTCCAATGATTATTTATACATCATACTCACATGAAACACTCTCCTTTTCCACTAGATGTTATTCTTCTTCCCTCTTTACAATAGGTTATTTTTAGCAAAGGAGAGGGTTGGGGGAGAATAGATCTCATTATCTTGTTTGAAGCTTAATAACATGTCCTTCCAACTTGGGATTTTGGAAGTAGTAAGCTCATTGAAGGATTCTTGGAGAGGGGGAAAAGGAAAATGTGTTAATGATGTTCCATTCTTTTCTTTCCATTTCCCAATAACTCTATTAAATTTTGATAACTTTTAAACTTCATGGACATATACAACTTTATGTGTGTGAATGACTTGAGAAACTTGAAAAATCTCTTTTTTTTACCTCCATTATCTTCTCCTTTTTCTAAATTTTGATGGGCATAGGAGACGGCTCTTGAGGAAGGACGTACATAACAAGTTGGAACAAGTTAGGTACAAAAGGAGGATAATTTAAGGTAGGAAGAGATACATAAGGATGATCACATTAGACCTTCTACCTATCATAATACATTAACCACCTCTCATGGACCACTAACTTATCCTCCACATACTGAATTGAACCTATAATCTCTAACATATCATTGATTGGTATATATCAATTCTCTCTCCCAAAAGCTGCCCTCTCATTCTTAACCAACTCTAATAAATCCCTCATACTCAAAATAAGGTGAATAGGGATAATTTTACTAAGCCTCACTTATCTTTCAATCTCTCTAAATATCCCATCATAGTCTAATAGAATCTATTTGAGCCTTGATACAAATTAAGTATAATTAGTATAGCTTTGACAAGGTTGACTAGAGGGATAAGTAGGTTGTCAAGGAGGCTGATTTGGGGTGGGAGGGGACATATAAGACTACTAAAATGTTGAAATGGTTTTATTTGAGGGATACTTGGGGTAAATCCATGAATTCCATTAGTTTGATATAAAGAATATGAAGGCATAGGATATGCATTTTGACCAAATGATTGACGAGAATACATACTAGTTATTATATTCTAAGAATTGAGGCTGCATAAACTAGTTATGGTTCACTTAGAGTGACCATTGATACTTGTGTCCATGCCTCTAAAGGTTGGTATATTGAAGCGCATCATCAAAAACTTTTTAATGGATTAAATCCTTGTCCCACTGGGCATCCAAAACTGTTATCACACTAAATTGCACCCTTGAGGAGGTTATCCAAACCTTCCTCATCTAGATGATAACATGGAGATACCTATAGTCTATGGGTGAACTAATCAATGAGATAAATCTCTAGATATGGCTATCTCCCTTGATGCTTCATCTTGAATTGCTACTAAACCTATTACTTATTGGGGAAAGGGTAGAAATGACTAAAATTAATAAATAGGAGGTGATGCACCTAATTTTTCACCCTCTACTTGAAAATACTACACTAATAACATGAATAAGAACTAAAAATTATTACAATAACTCAATATGATTCTACAAGCATCAGTATTTAAATATGAAGTTAAAAATTAAGACACTAAACAAGAGGGATGATCAAGAGGCCTCATAAAAGACACTAATGAAGCAATCTCCCCACTTAGCTAATGCAAGACCATATAAAACACTCCATATGACATGATAAGATGACTAACAACCTTCAATAAGGTAAAGATGTAGGAAAAATAAAAGAGAACTATGACACTACTACTAACATTCAAAAACTAACCATGAAGTATACACTAATTATAGTATTGAGAAGGATAGAAATTAGCATGTGTTCAATTTTATAAGTAAAGTACAACTATTTGTATGAGCATGGATTTGCCATACTCAAGTTGAGGACCCTTTACAATACTTACAAGACAGTAAATATATGATAAATGAGAAAAGAGAGAGAGAAGGGACATGGAGAGAGCCTATGACAATTGTCATCAGCTACAATACAAGAACTTGAGCAATAAAATAGTCATATAAATCCTTATTCTCATGTGTTGACATGGTGTGATCATGATATTCTATAAAGTTGGCATAGGAGAGGTTCTTCAACTCTTTGGATGACTCATAACCCTTCTATGAAACTTCCCTCCTTGTTTATAAGTGACAAGTTGCATTCTTTCTCATCTAAATCTCCATGAGCTACCATTTTATCTCTTTAAGACCTTACACATGTTGGTAAGCTTTCATACTGATGTTAAAAAGTGTGTCAGTTTATATAGGGTCTGCAACATCTATCCACCTATCATTAGGTCTCTTAGGTGTCTTGAAACCCTTCAACTTCACCACACTTCTCCCTCAAAGGTATTCAATGACATACCAAGGAAACATATTCAATTATTCCTATGCTCATTTGATTGAACCTATTCATTATTAGAAGAAACTTTAAAGAGTGTCAACAAATTTTCTTAGTGATTCTATATAAACCTTCAATCCTCTCATGACATTTAATAGGATTATAACCTATCTTTTCCTATGAAAATAAGAAGTTATTATTGATTTATGCCTAATTATTTCCTAGAGATATTTTCCATCATATTGGAAACACTTGAAATGGCTTATGGAAAACCCCTAGACCTCTACCTAGGCCTATGAGTGATCTCAAGAAGGTTTATTAGATTCCATACACTTAGATACTATGGAACTAACCAAATCTTATAGATATAGGCCATTTATCCATTAATTGATCCATCTGGTGTTCAAGAGTCTTATGTGTCTCTATAAGGTGTTTCTAAGGTAATCAAGGGTGTTTTATGTCATTTGGATGGCAAACACAATCATCAAGTCTTTTTAGACCTTTTAAGTAGCTTGAGAGGTGTCTTTCTTATTGGAAATCATTAATAGAATATAGGGATCTAATTGACCTCCTAATGCCATAAGTTTAGAGCACATAGACCCTTTTTAACATCCCTAAACACCATTCCTAACCATTTACCCACTCTTGTATGGACTGAGCAAAATATTGAGCTCCTTGAGCTTATGCACATGTAGGTTTGAACCCAGTCTAAGTTTTTTTAATAAAAAAGAGTCATTATAACGTTTTTTTTGATTGAAAAAGGTTAATTTAGGTCTTATAAATCCCTCCATAGGTATTTAATTAGATTTATTATGGTGTTACTTCCCATTTGGCCTTGGAACTTGATTAGCTTAGGCCTAGGGTTTTAGGCTATTCCTCTTATTTTGACCCTAACCACTATTATTTGATTTTTTATCAATATTCCAAGAGTTCCAATCACCCTAAAATTTTTATATAAGATCATTCTTACCTTAAAAAAATATCATACTCCTAAACCAATGAAAATAATGCATGTTTTCCATGTCTTGTATAGGCATACCTGTAGGTTTTCATTTAGGCATAACACCTTGTTAAGCTAGGCCTAAGAATAACACTTACCTAAGTGATTTCTCCTCTTTAGCACATGTACCAAACTCATAAACACTTAGTCATGTATTTCACACTTAATTTTATCCTCAAACCTCGTATTCATTCAATAATTTCCCCTCTCTACCCCCTTTCCCTCATACAAACTTATAGGTGTGTATCTTAGGTTCCTATCCCATTGAACTTGCTCTTGAATTGGTGAGTATGAACATTGTAGATCATATTAAACATTTGAGAAAACAACTTTCCTTATTTTTTTATTCAAAGTATAAATTATATGGTCATATTGACCTCTTATGTCTCATATAGACCTAATGCACACCTAAAGTTGTATTGAAAATCTTCCCTCTTCACTTAAAAGCTTGTAGTTTCATCTTATAAGATAAATCCTTAGTAATACCTTTTAAATATATTGGATTACCCTACCTTAGATTTAGGATGATCATCTTGATAAGGAAGCCAAAAAAATTTTAAGAGTCTCATTGCTTGACTCAGGCCTGTCATAATTCCTGTTGTACCCAACCTTCCCCTTTCCCCACTGGTAAATATGGACCCACTTTTTTTTATATTTTATCCTTATTATTGAAACCTCTCTTCTATATGTTTCTACAAATTTAGGGAAAATATTTATTATCGACCTTTGTACTTTGGTATTTGGTATTATGAATAGGCTAACTATATTAATGCATTTTGGGAGTTTTGAACTATGCAAATTTTTGGGACTTATGCAATTCAGAGGAATTTATTCAGAGATTTTATTAATTGGGAATTTTATTTAGGCATTTCATTTAGACATTTTGTTTTATAGGTTTGGTTTTTGGGTTGTGTGATTTGGGGATTAATTATTTGATAACTTTTTGGGTTTTATGTTTTTGACATTTATTTTCATTTAGGCTTTTAGTCTTCAGAACTTTTGCCTGAAACAAATAATTATTTCAAAGTTTTGGTGTCAGAAATTTTGTCTAAAACAATTTCCCCAATACAAATGGTCTTTATTATAACTTATACCTTGGACATTTTGACTGATGTAATTTTGGTTCTTCAAACCTTTTATTGTAGATATTTTGTCTAATAAACCTTAAGGGCTTTATATACATGTTTTAGGCTTTGTGCTACAAACATTTTGTTTGATATAAATAGGTATTCAAGCTTTTTATTATGGGTATCTTATAAAGTTTGGTCCCCAACATAAACCCAAATACCCTATTCTTGAGGAAAATACTAGCACTTGATATACTTAGCAAAATATAGTTGAAATATTTCTAAATAGTATGTTAAAGACCTCCACCAACTTGAACTAACAGAATTTGAATTATAAAATAAATATAAAAGAAGTGAATGTTGGGTAATTATGACACATGAATTTTTATTCAATGTAAAATCTTATATGTGATATGTATCCATTGGATCTTTCATTTCTATCTAATGAAACTTGCACTCAAAGTCTACTACTCTTCCATCTCACAAAAGAACCCTAGCTACTATCTCAAGATCACTGTGTAAAGAATTAGTGACTACATTGGGATAATGAATTTATCATACAACACATATCACAAAGAATGATATTAAAAGAAATACCAATGGCATTTTCATCCAAAACATTTCAAAGAGTAAATCCACCATCCCCATACTCAATTAAGGGTTCTAAAAAGTTTATTGATAAAGTCTTCAACACTACCATTTTTGATAATCGGTACACAAATTATTTGTAGCTATGGGATGTTATCAAATATATAGATATATTATCACTATATGTAGACGATATCATGATATCTAAGTGAGTATTTATCAAGGATGTAATTTCCCTAAAAAGACAAAGATTACACTTTATGGCTACCAAGCTAGAGGTGATGCCATGCATTGACCTCCTATGTGATTTTTTTTTGTAGGAAAGATAACATAGGATGCCTTCATCTATCACATGAAAAATCAAATAGTCATCACATGAATTTTAGGATATAACTTCTAAATATATTTATCCCCAAACACACTCAATTAGTACTTCGATAAACATAGGGTGGTGCCATAGAATGAATAAAACTCAATTGAGAAGTTGTTATCTTCATGACTACTCCCTAAATAATCCATCCCTTTCAAAGGAATGAAGCCAAAGGAGAATGTTCCTATATAAAAATTTAGTATGGGGGTATGCATTAGCATGGCTCTATTAAATAGACTCTATGGTATGCCAAGCATTCATTTTATCAATCTAGATTGGGTGCCATTGCTACACATGTTGCTAACCAATGATGCTTAGTTCACACTAGGGGAAATAATTAGCTTTTTCTTTAAGTAAAAAATAACCCATAAGGATAAATGACCCACACCTATGGGCCATTTATATATGATGTCTTACTTATTAGATGCTATCATGGGAATTTGCTATAAAGCCATCAACAAGTTATGAAATCTAGCCATAGATTGTATCAAGAATAGAATTTGTGACCACTTCTAGTTTAAGCATGTGTATGATTACACAAGAAACATGGTAAATATTTCAAATTATTTATATCCTCAAGTTTGGTAAGCCATCCATAACTCACCCATGCCTAAAACTGGAGAGAATATTATGAAAACACTAGCTGAAAGAGGGGATTACCTCTTGTATCCAAATTTCATAGTTATAATGATCTGGGGAAACAAAGTGGACCCCTTTTGTCTCCCAAGATATGTTCCAGACAAATTGGTAGAGAAATATATCACCTTTTAATTGTGGTGGATTATTGAAGAATATTTGTCGAAAGCAAAGAAGAGTTCATTTTTTGGCCATCATGTAGTCATAGGCAGAATGGTGTATACCATGAGGAAGCATTTTGGAGAAGTGGGAGGTAGTGAAGGAGCTATCATTTCCCCATGCTTCCACATAGAGACTAAGATCCACATGGTCTTATTTAGAATCATCTATAGGGGCTTAATATCCCTTACAACCATGAGCCCTATTCATATGATTTTCTATTTATAAATGCAAAGGATGATGAAGATGTTTTGGAGAGAGCAAGGTTTTCTAGACTAAAGGATGATCATTTGAGAATGATACAAGAAGACCCCTCACTTACTAGAAGAGAATTAGATAATAGGAAGGCTCTTTACAAGGGATGAGAGCATATATAATTTTGGAGAGGACACTTTGAGGAACAATCCAAGGACCAGGCAAGTTCCTCATCTCTAAGACTCCATTTGAAATTAAATCTCAAGATTGTGAAGAAAGAGCTTGGGGTGCCTGAACCCAGAACTAGTAGGGGATCACAGGAAGGGGACCCTATTAGTTTATATTTTGATGAGGATGAGATAACATAAGAAGGGTTATCTATGGTAATGATTCAAGTGACTACTACTATGACCTAGGCTCAAATTTATACATATATTAGGATAGCAACACAAGACGTAATTTCATCAACCCAATAAAGCTCCCCTACACATTTGAATACCCCTCTCATATATATAAGAAATATGAGGAGACCTATAGGGAGTCCCATAGTTGAGTCATCTCAAGGCTTACCTACTATACCACAACACTTAGAATATGCAGTTGGGATAGTCTCCCTATGTTAATAGTATTGTAAACCTAGCCTAATCACACAAAAATGTTATAGTAACAATCCATGAAGGCATAAATATGGCTCTATAAGATCTAGTATCCCAAGTAAAACAATTAAAGGAGAAATCAATGACCATGCATATCCCTATGGGTATAGAAGTAGAGGTTTAGGAAGTAACTTTTAGATGTTACAACTCCTTTGAGGCATTGGATTTTATGAGGGCTGAATTAGGCCCTCATGTGAATAATATAACCAATTATATAATTCTTTGAGAGATGATATTACTAAGTTGAATATGCTAGTTGCATATATAGGTAAAAAAATATACAGTCATCTGGACCTAATGACAACACTAGAGGTATCCAATGCCTTAAACTTGGTTATCATAAGGTAGGAAGAGGCACGAGAATGGTTACAATTAGTTAGGGTTTTAATCCCCAAATATCAAGCACATGAGGCCCAAATTCTCCAAAAAATTTCATGATTTGAAGTTTCCAAGGGTAAAATATGCCACAAGAAAATTGATCAGTAAGATCAATTTTGATAAACTCGTTCAGGAAGTGGAGGATAAATTCAAACAAAATTTGTAATGTTTAACACTAAAGGAGATAGAATTTAATTTAAGTATTACTCAAAATAAATTCATCAAGTTATAAATATTCAATAATAATTTCTAGATGACCAAGGTTAAACATGCAAGACTCCTCATCTAAGTCAATATAATTCAATGATCACCTCTGCTTTACTTAAGTATCATATGCCAATAGTTTGACACAATAGACAAGTGTTATCAGGAGAATGAAGTAAAGAAGAAGTAGTCTCAATCTACCACTTCTAATACTATATTAATATCTATAGTACCAGTTTCCATTGCCCCAACTAATACACCAAGGAAAGCACACTCATCTATTTAGACTACATAGCCTCAACTAGGCTAAGATTTTGTGTATGAAATTTTTTGTAAACAGTGTATACATTTATAGTTTTCTTGTAGTTTAGGATTTTTATTGTAAAGTTGCCTTTATATTTTGTGCACATGTACTCATTGCATGGTTTTGAAAAGGTCAAATTATGAATAATTGATAATTATGAGTTTACTCTTATATGATTTTGACTGCAGTTAGAACTTATGTTCTAACTATCACATGCAATGACTTTGCATGGACTTGGACGATGAGATGACCCCTTCCCAAGCCTATTTAAACAATTGTAATCCAATAATTGGAGAGTGTTATAAAAATTTCAATATAAAAGAGTAGCATCAATTTTTATTGTTAGTGAATGTGTTTTTGTATTCTCTCTCTAATTTTTATGTAATTATGCTTATCTTTTTTGGTTGTATGATTCAATAATTCTTAGTGTGCAATAACTACAATGAATTATTTCTTATATTGATTAATATGATAATCTTAGATGTGTAAAATATATTGAAGGATTAGTAAATTAAATTAATTATTGGTAATTAAGTTGATTGATTCATGTTCTTAAGTGTGCAAAAGTGTTTTTCTTTGACATAATTTTATGTGTATGTGCAAAAACTACCTCAGATACTTCATTAACCCAAGCCATAATATTCTGATTAAGGGTGTGAAAAAAATAATCTAAAAGGGGTAACATTTGATTAAGGCTTGTGAGCTTCCTATATCAATATTCCTTGGACTTATGAATCATGTTTGAATGTGTGTGTGCAATAGCTACTTACAACATGCATAGGTTTTGAAAGCACTAGTCCATTTAGAAACCAACTTGAGAGGTGATTCTTGAAAACCATAGAGTCTTATTTTATACCTTACCCTTCCCTATTTTTTTTTTTTTTTTTGATATTTATCCACTTTATATTATAAACCATCCACCCATCTAACTCATGTATGAATTTAACACCCTTTGGAGACCATACCTCCATCCAAAAAACCTCGTCAACAACCTGCATGCCCTACTAGCTATTCCATCAACAGGTTATTAAAATCACATAACTAAAAATTGTGACCTATAATGGAGTTTACCTCAATTAATATATTAAAACATTATAGGCTATCTCATTTATTTTGGTGTGCATAAAAACTACATTAACAATCCCTTTCATACACACTCTAATCACTAGAATTGGGATCTTAAGAATGGTTACTTGTAACTTTCCATTTTTTAAGACCACGAATTATTAAAGTTATTTTATGACTCAAAAAATATATCACACACCTATTAATTATGATCCAAACCTCACTTTAGGTGTATTATTTTCTCAACTTAGCCTTGTATGCCTCCAAAACTATGTATCTCTCATGTTGAGGTCTGCATGTTTGATTAACATAAGAGGATTTATTTGGAGTCAAGAATAGGCATGAGATAATTTATATAAAAAGTGTGAGAGATTTTTATATATTTATTTAAATCTTAATTATTATCTCCATCATGCAATTTGTCCCTTCTTGGGCTTAGAAAGCTCACTTCACACTCTAGCAATTGACTTAGTCCAGTTGAGTATACCCTTGAGACCTTTCCTAGCCATTGAATGTTTATTAACACTTTTGAGAGGCTTGAATATAGTTTTATAATATTTAATAACCTATTAAAATTTTATTTTCATCACTTCAATTCTATAAATATCTCATATTATCATCAACATGTCATTTGTCTTCATTCATACACTTGTAACCTAAAAAGAATAATATGCTTGTGAGGTGTTTTAGGCCATGTAGGCATTGAAGATATTATTTATTTACCCTGAATATAATTATTTAGATATTAAGGTGGTGTGATATATCACCAACATCTCTCAATTTTTTTAATCTCTATGATCATCAAAACCCCATTACTTCCAGCCTACAGCTTGCTTCAAAATGAATAGTTCTTGCCTTTTGATTGATCACACATGCCAAGTGATGGTTAAGTATGATTTTTTATGGATATTAATACCATTTATAGGCTTAAAAAACCATCCATTTTCATCCATAAACTTATAAAATCACTTAGACAATAAAAAACTATGTCGGTGGGGTTTTAGGAGGGTTAAAGGATAACTAAACTTGTTAGGATGATTCATAGAGATGGAAACCTAAAACCTTGAAATTATACCATTTATTTAAAGGTAATAGGGGTAACTTTTTATTTCCAAGATAATTTTACCCAACTCTCTCTCTCTCTCTCTCTCTATATACCATTGTAAAACTCGTTGGCTTTCTTAACCTACCAAGAACCTGATGGAGAAATGGAGAAGGTTTTTCCATTTTTAGGGCCTATCACTTATTTCCAAGCATGGATTTTTATTTTTGGAGTCTATGTAATTTTTTTAATGGTATTAACCACCCTAAACCTTTCTCTACCTATTTTGAGATGCTCTAACTATGCATTAAAACCTATAAAACTCATCAAAACATCCTCTTCATGTAATGGAAGTTGATCACTTGAACTAGTGCCATATTATATACATGTATGATATATTAATGGAGTTATACCTAACATTTTTTATTCATATTTAGTGTAACATATTACTTAAACCTACCTTTTCTTATTTTACACTATATTTTGAAGGTGAAACAATAAGACAAAGAGATTTTATGAGTGGGTTATATGTTAAGTAAGGAATATTTTGACATCTTGACAAGTGGTATGGGAAAGAGGGATAAAATATGTTTTTCAAAAAGTGTTTCAAGACATAAAATACCATCCTTAACTTCTAAAACAACTTAAAGCATGTGGGTTTGAGACTTGAGATGTATAGACAAACACAAAACAATTATGAAAATTACCTTACCTTTTCTAAAATTACCTTAAACTATGTTAAACACCATGTAAAGGAACAAGTCATTAATATTGGTTAATCACTTGAGGATCATGACTTCACATCTTGACTATAACACCTTATAAGACCTTGATTACTATTAAGAACAACACCACTCTTCACCATGACAAGACAAATTATGACCAAGACAAGAACCTTCAAGGGCTAATAATAGAGTCAAAAAAGTCTAGATAGTAAGTTTTAAATTATAATCACCTATGGTAACCAAATTTGGCTAAAATTACCTCCTTTTTACTTTTTGGCTAATGGAATAATATGAAACTCACTTTTGCTTTGCATTTCTCTCACCCACTCCTAAATTTTCATGCATTTCTTGGACATTCAGAGATATTGGAGCAATCTAATATAATATCAAAGCTTTGATCTAATTGTCATTTTACCATTTATAAAATACTTGATAAGATCTTTATTACATATTTCTTGTTGGTTTTATTGATTTTTTAGGGTTTCATAAGTTTATTGGGATTTCATGAAAATCCATGCAAACTATATAGTTAAATTATCTAATAATAAAATTGATAACACCATTGGATTTAGAATGCATCAAACCCCTAAAATCAGTTGTAAACATGAAATAAATTTGTGATAGCCATTTTAAGCTATTTTTGGAAGGTTTCAAGGCTTTTTCAGTGATTCTACACATATCTATACATTGGGGTTATCAAATCAAGAAACATTCCTATATTTTTTTGCATTTTTTAATTTATTAAATGGGTCTCTCTTAGTATCTAGTGGAGTTTATATTTTTGTAAATACAAAGGTTTTATATGCAAAAACCATGCCTTAATATTCCTTCATTTGATTATGCAAGTTCCAAGCTCCAATGGACTTTTCAGCCATAAAAGGTCTTATCCCCTTGGTCATATGGTATGGTTACATGGAGGGGAGTTAAATATTGATTCCTACTAGTGGGGCCTTAACCTTAACCCAAACCACATCTCCAATCAATCCAAATATTTTCAAAAAAAATTTGGGTGTCTCTAATCAACCCAAACATTTTCAAATTTATGTTGGGTGAAGAATTTTTATGCGAGCTCAAATCTTAAAAAGACTATAAATTTTGATCAATAACTCCTTTTTAGTGTCATATTATTCAAAAGTGATTATTTTTTCATGATCTACACATTGGTGAAATTTTTTATCCCTCTAAAACTACATTTTATTCAAAAATTGTACCTCTTAGATAAATTATCAAAAGATCCTAATGTCCCTTCGATTATTTCATACACATGCACAATTTATATAAGAAGCATTCTCGACTATAACATAATTTTATAAGAGTGTGATTATATTTAAAACATTATGGTGGTAATTGATGATGATTTTTATGTGGTATTGTGTGGTGTTATGCATTCTTTGTGTCTCTTCTATACATTCTCATTTTTTGCATTGTGTTGACTCCTACACTTACTACTCATTTAGATGCATTATTGACTATGTATTATGTTCTCTTTATGAGCATGCATTTTTATTATAAATAGGGGTCATTGAAGTTGTTTTATGTAATTTTTTGCTTCTTTGGTGTCTTCTCTTAGTCATGTTGACTTCAATTAGGAGATACCTATGGAGAAAATTTTATTTTACACCAATGGTTCTTCTTGGAAAGATAAACTATGCTTCTTTGAATGATTATATGGAACATTTATTTTATGAAAAATGGAAAGAATCATATTGCATTCCAATATGGATAGATTCCTGCTCCCAATAATTTTGATAAGTACATTAAGTGGGATAACACTTGTGATAAGGTTTGTGGTACCTTATTATTGCACGTTTCATGGGATCTACATCACCATATACATCTCACCATGTGTCCCAAAACTATTTAGAGAATCCTTTAGTCTCTCTTTAGAGATCCTACTAAGATTTATATCACTCCTCCTCATCTTTATATCACCTCTTTAGATACTACTGTACTCTCTCCTCCTACTCTTATTTCCTATGACAACACATCCATGGTGGATAGTGTTGTTCTATATATTGAGCCACCACTAAAGGATGATATTCTACCTGACCTTAGATATCCCATTATAGATTCTATTTCCATTATTTTGCATGATATTTTCTTCTAGATTCATCATATATTGGTAATTCTAAGGACTCTACTATTTCCAATGAGATTACACCGTGTGAGAGCATAGATGACTCTTCTCTTCCTATGGATATTCAGTCTATAGATCTATGTGCTTCATATACAATATCTTCTTTAACTTCAAGGGTTATTGAGATGTGTTCTCAACTTCACATGGAAATTCCTTTAGTGAATGCTCTATGCCATTCTTTTTCATTTAACTCACTTATACTACATGACACTTTTGAGCCTGAGCACATATATGAGATCGATGAATATTCTTATAGAAGATATAATTATAGTAGTTATGGGGACACACCTCCACCATTTCCTTATCACCTATCAGATATTAGGGAGTTAGTTATTGATCCACCTATTTCTAGTCTATTTTCAACATTATAGGGTGTAGGTATATTGATCCAAGCCCCATTAAACTTTGATTAGTATATTATATAGTTAAAAGGTATTTTTAAATCCTTCTTAGCCTCTGCTTCCATTTCACCATCATTACATAGAGTAGTTTTACCTCTTACTATGAATGAGGATCACATTTCCTTACATAGGAATCACACCTTGGTTGGAGATCCATCAGGTATTTGGTGGACATATTCATTATTCTAGAGTGATCCAATCTTCATTGAACCTACTTCTAATATGTTCATTTTAGTGGCATTACATTCAATTCTTGTGCAAGATCTTGCCAGACCTATCCCATAATTCTATTTTGGACCCTACTTAGATTTATTCATATTTTTGCCTTCATATTCTATTTTGGATTTGGAAAAATTTAAGTACACCATTCACATTATTAATTGAGAAAATGGAAGAAAAATTATTCGATTCAAATGGAGCTTCTTCAGTCTTTAGGTAGAGGATCTCATCAGTGACATTCTTCAATCTTTGAGTTCTATTGCAAGTATCTTCAACATCTTCTATGGATACTTCTTATCTCTTATATCTATGTGATTTATTTATCTCACTTGTGGATGCAATTTTAATTATTCCCAATGTCCTTATATCATGCATTATCTTTTCTTTGTTCTCTTTTTTGAGAAGAGTTCTTTTCCTATGGGTTTTCTCCTTTTCTCTACCCTATGGGAGTTACATTGTGCTTAGGTACCTCATCAAGCCTCATTTCTGAGACCCAATAATTTTACCCACCTAAGCTATGGTTTAGGGGGGTGTTTGTGTAGGATTTTTCCTACTTTTAATTTTACCTACATGGTTGTTAATCATCTTGCTTAGGATCATTAATTTATTTAGGGGAAAATACACTTAATGTGTTTTTAATAGTGATTTGAGTTGTTACCTTTTTGGTGACCTAAAATATCACTATATAATGTACCTCATTTGTAATTTCTAGCTAATGTAATAAAATGAAACTCAATTTTGATTTGTATTTATCTCACCTACTCCTAGGGTTTCATGCATTTCTTGGAGGTTTAGAGATCTTGGAGAAAACTAACAATGTATAGTTTGGTGGAATACAAAACATATAGGTTAGAGTTGGAATTTGTTAGATTTTAATAAGGTGATTAATTTGCCATAGGCATATTATTGTTTTATTGTTAATTTTTTTTACCTGTGACATCCATTCCAGGTATATTATTTTTACACCATCTTATTTTTTAGGATATAGTTTTGCTATAGTTTTGGCTATATAATAGCCCTTGTAATGCATTAAAAGTTTAAGTTGAATATATTATTATTTCAAACTAATATTTGGTATCAAATCATAAGGAAATAATCTTGCATTCAAGCTAAGTCAATAAGAGGAGGAGCCCTAAGGCACTCTCTCTTTGAATCAAGGAGGAAACATTGAGAAGCTTAAAAAAAATCAGAGCTTAATTTCTAATCTAAAGAAGCCCATATTATCTATTATATTATTCACAAAGCATTAAAAAAAGGAGTTGGCAGCCCAAATGCCATCCAAAAAAAGCATTGAATAAAGTCAAGAATGTTGGACAACATTCAAGTCATCAAGAAGCTTAAATGGTAGGCAAAAGAGTATCTTCAACAAAGAAAAATCAGCATTGAAAAACTCTAAAGGAGTTGATCAAAGTGACATTTTAAAAATCTTCAATAAGCTACGTATAATAGTGAAAATAGAGGTTAGCATATTTCTTGTTTTTGGTATTAATTTTCTCAATAGCCTTCTAAGCTTTAGCATTTACCAAAGAGATAAAAACAAAAAAAATTGTAAATATATTTTAAAAAATAGCCAAAATAACCTTCAAAATACTCAGAACCACTTTTTTAAACCTAAAACCACCTGTCTAAAATTCCTTTGTTGCAAATTATTCTCAAAACCACCTTTTTTACCAACCTATGGCATTGCCCATGGAGCATGGTTTTGCTCATAAAATGCATATTTTAAGGGTTTAAATATAATTTTTATCCTTCATACACTTGTATTGATTCATAGGGGAGTTGGTGAGTATATTTTCTAGTAAAGAGGAGGTGGGAGGTTCAAATCCCCTCAATTTTTTTTAGTAATCCCTCTAAATTTGGAAATTCTACCAAATTTAGTTATAACTAGATAAATTTAGTTATAAATTTACTAAAATTAAAAAAAGGGGGAAAAGCAAAAGTAAAAAATATATATATTTTTGCCGAAAAGAGGCCAAAGAGCCCAACAAAACAGAAAATAAAGCAAGTGTTTTTTCATTTTCTGAAAAACATTGTAATATTTTATTTTGAAAAATATTGTAATTATTTTACATATTTTCATAAAATCATGAGTTTTTAAACTCAATCATAGTTTTCAGTACAAGTGGTGCCTCTAACTCACATTTATGAGCAAAACCATCATGTTTGAGTTACTGCATCCATAGCCTAACATAGCTATAATAATGACAAATGGGCATCATCCCTTTAAATGATCAAGGAAAAATAAGGTAACATGCACTCTTTATCATCCCTTCATTTACCCATTCATTTCAATTGAATGGTGTAAATCATAATTGGTGGTATTTCTAAGTATATAGTGAAGTTACGTGCATGTATGCAAAAATCCATCTAAACAGGTGCTAGTGATTGAGTGAACCCTTTTCAGTACTATTTGAGTACCATGTACTAGAATATTTCACATATGTTTACACTTCTTTCATTTACCATCAGGTATATAGAAAGGGTGAGCTTCTTTCACATATTGATGGGTATAAAGGAAGGGTACATATAAAGAAAGGTATTATATAATAGACTAACATGATGCTCATATATATTCATTAAAGTCAATGTGGTTTGAATTGCCTTCATTACAAATTCCCTTTATTCCTCCTACCACTCTCTTGATTTTTTTGTTAGGTCTATAGTGAATTTTGATACCATGAATAGAATATTATATGTGGTGCTAAGTGAGACCTTGCTATGCGTAGATGCAACCATGAGGAAGATGGCCTTTGGTGGATGGGTGTTTGAATCACATTTAAATCAAGTTTTCATTATTTAATCTAGAAATGTTCTATAGGTGGTGAAGGAAGTTAATTATTTGGTTACATCAGATTTCATAGGGAATATTCATATTCTCTTTATCTCCAAGGATAAAGATGCATCTATGGTGGTGGTTTGTAGGCTTATACATATAGTTTTTTAAATGGGTCTAAAGGAATATATGGAAGGGTTTGAGTTGGGATATCAACACTAACTTCCATTTTTTATTATACTGACATAGGGCTAATCCCCTAATTAGCTTTTTTCTATCTGGAGGAATAGTTTAATGAGGTGGTGGAACATCTTGAGTTTATTCTATTCTACATAAAAAACTCAAGCCCAAAGGTATTATTCTTACCTATATAGGACCTAAATGATATGCAAGCCTATTTAATTTAGTGGTGGTAGCCTTAATTATGAAAATGTCTATTAGGATGTCAATTGTAGTGAATTATTTAATTAGGATATTTGGGTCTCATCTCTAATGGCCACATAATACTCCACCAAGGTTGGGTGTGGGCCCCTCAATTTAGAGAAGGGAAGTCTCTTCCCACATTCAATCTCATTTAGCCTCCATGAAAGTGGCACCAGATGTGGGTGGTGTGGTGTTGAAAAAACAAGTGGGTAGGCTTAGACTCTGGAGGTGGAAGGTAACTATGTTACACATTAGTGAGTCTAGTGTTATTTTGGGTGATAGCGGAACTGGCTCAAGGAACTACCATGGAGGATAGAGTAGTGAAATTCTAGATGATGAATAGTTAATGCAGGTGGATGGTGGGGGGCTATTGATGGTAACATCCCATTGACAATTGGTTTGGGTATATCTTATGTTGGTTGTGGATTAATAGTGTTTAGTTTTTTGTCTTTGTTGTTTTATTTTTACTCTTTAGGGTGGTGGTTTTTTTGGCTCATCATGTGCCTTACAAGTCTAGTATTTTATAGCCCTTTTGGGTCTTCTTGTTGTTATTGATCTCTCAGCTATTTTCTATTTTTATAACTCTCATTTTCATTAAATACAATGGATGAAGGACCCCCAGCCCTCAAATCACCTATTAAAAATATATAGTGGTCATTAAAGTCATCTCAATGAGATACTCACAATAACATGTTTTTATATCAATCCTATTTTCCAAGTTTTTCACATTTTTTACCTTTACATAATATACTAGTCATTGGTTTCATCTCATTGAGATGATCATAGTGGTATTATTCTTTGGTAACCCAATTTTTCACCCTAAACCCTAAAATATTTTTATGGTTGGTTTACACACTATTTTCCAATGTAAGGGTTTTGATACTTCAAGGAAAACACCTATCAAAGAAGACATAGAGTCTAAAATTGGTGGGTATTTAATTGTAGGGTTTTTTGTAATATATCATAAGATGAGCTAGGTTGATTAAAATGCAAAAAATGTATAAAATAATATGGAAAATAAATGAGATATGGATAAAATCAATTGGAAATTGGATGAGATTTAACATATATTCAATCAACTATTTACCTCATAATAGAATCTTCCACAGTACCCTCATTTCACCAATGCATATTCCAACCATGATGAATAATGTACTTGAAGTTTTTAAAATCTAAATACAATATAACCCTTGACCTTAGTTGGTTCTAGTTTTGGTACTCAAACATTCTACCAAAAATGGATGTGTAAGTTTAATGGGAAAAATATGATCCCCAGGATTTAAAAAAATGGATATTTTTTTATGTACATTAGATCACATGTGGATATAAGGTCATAGTGGCATATTTGTATTTTAAACATAAATAATTCATTTGGTATCGATGGTTATGTGTACAAAAGAAGAATAAGAATCTTAGTGTCACCTGATCATGTTTTACTAAGGAAATGCAAATGCACTATTATAGTAGTGTGACAAAGAATTATTTTAGCCATTTCATATAACTACATGAAAAAAAATCATTAGGGATTATATTTAGTAATTCTAGAATATATCCTTGCCTATGGATACAATCACATATGTGAACTTTAAAGACCTATTTCTTTTTGGATTCAAGCATCGCATCCAACATGAGGTGTACATGTTTGATCCACTTATTATATCTAGCTATATTATTATGTCCTACGGGGTAGAGGAATTAGAACTATCCAACATAAGGTATACCTTCACATGTATCAAATATCAAAGTAATCTAACATCATCATGCCATTAATATACCAATTTTAATCATTAAAAAAAGAATACAAAAGGGTAAAAGATTTATTCTTTAACTTTGATATAAATTATAGTCACATGTATAAATGTGTTGAAAATAATTTATTCTACAATGAAGGCACTAATGAAGAAGAATAGGATGAATAACTATAATTAGAGGGTTATGATGAGCTAGATGATAAAATATTAGATACCTAACCAATTTATTTCATGCACTTTCAGGAATTGACACCCTACAAACCCTCAAGCCTATAGGTTTCCTAAAAAACATAAGGTGATAGTATTGATTGACTTTGGAAGAACCCACAACTTCATCAACAATAAGTTGGTTACCTACTTGAACTATTTTATTTATCCAGCTCTAAAATTTCAAGTAATGATTGTATATGGGGATTTAGTATGTTGTATAGGGAAGTTACATATAATTAAAATAACCATGGGAGACTACCTACTAAATTTCCCTATGTTTTCCATTTTCATGGGTGATGCGTAAATTATGTTGGGATTCCAATGGATCACTACTTTAGGAATAATAGATTTTAATATTTATGAATTATTCATGAATTTTCATATATAAGTAAGTAAATTTAAAATATGTGGGATATGTACAAAATCCCCATAGTTATTCATATCTCATCAAATTTAGAATATTATACAAATTGGTGTGGATAGGTTTTTGGTGTGATTTTTTTCATTAGAAGCATTACTACAAAATATGCATATGCCACTAGATCTACATGAAATTTTAGAGATAAACTCCATTATTATTTTATACATGCCAAAATAAATGCCACCCAAAATGGATGAATACCATGCATTTTAGTTTGTATTAGGGATCTATCCACATAACATCTTACTTAGAAGTAACCATATGTACTAAAGAGTGAGATTGAGAATATGGTAAAATAAATGATTGAGGTAGGAATCATTTGACATAGTCAAATTAATTATGAATATTTAGTGTTTATTACTGAAAATAAGGATAACACCTAACACATGTCCAAAATATAAAGAACTCAATAAGTATACCATAAAAGATAAGTTTCCAATTCTTATAATTGATTATTTATTAAAAAGAGTTATATGTTGTATACTTTTTGAAAATTTATCTTCTCTTAGGTTATGATCATATCATAATAAAATATGAGGATATATATAATTCATATTTTATAACCCATGAGGGCCAATGTGAATTTTTGGTGATGCCCTTTGTCCTCACAATGCACCAAATCTATATTCTAGATTTTGATGAGATCTATTTTTTGAATTTATATGGAATTTATCCTTGTGGATTTTTATGAAATATTAATATCTAGACAAATATGGGTAAAATATATTTATTATGTGAATCAAGATTTGGATATTCTAACACAACATAAATTATACACCAAGCCTTCTAAGTGTGATTTCGGAACCAATGAGGTGGACTACTTGGGTCACATTTTTTCCCATTAATGCATAAAAGTGGACCCTCATAATATCAAGGCCATGTTTGAATGGAAAGTGCCTAAAATCATCAAGAATTGATGGGGATTCTTAGGGTCACACATTGATATCGCTAATTTATCAAAAATTATGGTAAAATACAAACACTACTCATAGCTTATTGAATGAATCCTCCATTGGAATGGCATATCCATCAAGGAATTTTAGAAGCTAAAGGAGGTAATTTTAACCACTTCATATCCATCTACCCCAAATGTTTCCAAAACATACATTATTGAGTGTGATGATTTAGGGTATTACATGGAGGCAAGTGCCATGCAATAAAAATAGATTATTTATTTTAAGAGTTATCAAATCAATGTTAAAAATGGTAAGGAATTTTTGAATCCCATTTATGAGAATTAAATAATGGATATCCTTCATGCATTAAAAAAATGGATACTTATTTGATGGGAAAATATTTTAAAGTGAAGATAAATCATGATAGTCTCATATACTTTTTAGAAAAGAGGTTATAATAAAAAAATTTAAAAAATGGGCCACAAAGATGTTAGGATATGTATTTGAGATCATATGAAAAAAAGGAAATGAAAATTTATTTGTTGATGCACTATATAAGAAGGATGAGTCTATAGAAGCACTATTGTGTGTCATATTAATATTACATGCAGATTGGGTGGAGGAAGAAAACTCAATTATAATCCCCAAAATGATCTAATAATTTCATAAAAAAATATATTTAAATGAGACACTCTATGGTATAAATATTGGCTATACCTATGAAATAACACAACCCTTGTATAAAAGGTTCTTGTGAAGCTAAATGTTTCAAGAATTAGTGGGTGCCCAATCTTATTGAATACTTATCATAGAATCAATCAGGGATTTTTTTAGGAAGGTCTAAAATGGGAAGTATATAAATAAGTATCAAATTTATGGTGTGTCATCAAAACAAGGGTAATAAAATTAAGACCTTGGGTATTATACAACTATTATTTAATCCTAGCTAAAGGTGGGAGGAGGTGTCCATGGATTTCATCACAGGGTTACCCAAATCTGAAAGGACATTTTTTTACCATGGCTTCCATGGATATAATCACAAAATGTTCTCATTCAGTGTCTTTTCACATATTTTTCTATTCATTACAATATCATAATAGTTTATGGATACATTTTAGAATCTACATGGGACCCCAAAGATCATAGTATGTAATCTTGATCCTATATTTACTAGTAATGTTTTGATTGATTTATTGTCTTGCTTGGGTACTCAGTTGGCTCATATCTCATCATATCATCCCTAATTTTATGTATAAACTAATGTGGTCAAATTTTTTTTAGGTTTATCTCTTATGTTGTGATTTAAATAAAAAATATAAATGAGTTCAATGAATACCACTAGTAGAGTGGTGGTATAAATTTATTTCCATATTTCATCCAAAATGTCTCTATTTGTGTCATTGTATGGGTATCAACCATAATCCATCAGCTCATTTATTATTTTCATCTAAATTTTAAGGTAGTTAAATACCACATTCAACATAGAATGAGGTACTATCTAGTCTTAATAATAATTTTGTCAATGGCACCTAATAGAATAAAGTAGCAAGATGACCAATACTACAAAGAAATAAATTTTGAAGTATGATATTGGGTTTTTGGTAATTACATCCATAAAATAAGATGTCCATGAAATAATATAATAATGATAAAAAACATTAATCTAATTATTATGGGCTCTATTGAGTCTTGCATAAGATAAGCAATGTAGCCTACAAGCTGGAGTTACCTCATTCAAAAAAGATAAATTTAGTCTTTCATGTTTCATATTTAAGGAAGTCCATTAGACAAAGAGTTTAAAATAGAATTTTATGAGGAGGGAAGAATATTTTTTTAACCAAAGTAAATCCTCCATACATTCATGAAGAGGTTGTGGATGAGGGTGATTACAAGATATCTAATCAAGTGGACTAATTTGAATAGTAAAGATGCAACATGGGAGGATTAATATTTCCTACAGAAACATCTAATGATCATCAAATGATTAGTAAAATATTGCTTTTAATGGTATGGGAATGATACATCTTTAATCACTAATATGTATTGGGATATGTGTGGCCAACTTATGGCTAGCATAACCTTTTATTTAGCCACATGATCATTTATATGTTTTCATGTTATAAGTAGTGTTAGAATATGGAATACCCATATCCTTAATATATTATATATATGAGGTATAAATTAGTAATATAACATCATCTTATGAATAATATTCTTATTTCAAGGATTTTAAAGTTGTCACATAGAAGTGGCTTAGTCATATATTTCTATTATTATGATTTTCTATCAATATTTGGTATGAGTCTACTTTTTTTTGGATCAATACTAGGGTTCAATGGGTCCATTACCCTATATTTAAAAATGCAAAGTTTTTACAAAAAAATAAGACCTCAAGGATTTTCAAAGTGAAATCAAGGTCCCTACTAAAGATAAGGCCAACCAAGTGGTGAGTCTACAAAATGTCAAAAATAAAATCTAACAAGTAGACCCAACATGATAGCCTTTAATAAAATAGTCAGATATAAAATGAACACTTTGATAAAAATACAAGATAAGGTAAATTTATTCTATTGACTTAACCTTAGGATCAAGATTAATCCTTACATACATGACTCACCCACCACTTGCCAAAAATCAATGAAGCCTACCTTAATCCCACCAACCAAATCAGCTCCATGATTACTAGACAAATAACCATACATTGTATCATAAATCACTCGATGAGGAGCCCAATCTAGCTAGGGAGGAGATGCTCTATGAGATTGATCCACCAACTAACATAACAACTCAATAGTAGCCACCCTTTCCTCACAATGTCAAGATTTTTTCCAAAATTTAAGCTCCATAATAGGGCTCTAGATCTAAGCCAAGGGTGGAAGAGAGATAAACTAACCACTAGACAGAGGAGGATGTTGAATATTGCCTTGTAACTCTTTCACAAAACCCATCAATTCTATAAATCTAGTCTCTAGGGCCCTAAATATTGAAATTAGGATGAACCCAAAACTGTTGTTTCTAAAAAGGGGAAGCTTAGGAAAAAGGCTTGCCTTAAAATCTACCAAATTTTATAGTAAACCCTTCCTAAGAACTAGAGCCACAAAAAATTTAAGAACCCTGGCTACCCTTTCCTTATTAGGTACCAACACTAACACATTAAAAGTGAAGAGAGTAGCCACTTTTAAATTAACTTTACTCAGAGTACAATCCATCAAATATTCTTCTCCCAAGGTGAAGATAATGGACCGCATGATCTCCTTTGATAGTGCCCAAAATGTATTCTTAACACAAGCTCTATAACCTTCTCCAAAGAAATATACTTCCCTAACTTTATTGCCTCCAACCACCACTAGAACCCCAGGGGCCATTACAATAAAAACACTCCATCACTACCACCACTGCTATGAAAGACAAATAAGAAATCACACCAGGAGGAAACAATCCTCATGTATATTATGTAATAATAGAAACCTCACAAATAATTATGCCACCCATGGTAATAATCATGCCTATACTTATTACCAATGCCACCAACCTCATGTCAAGTAAGAATGAAGTAATAAATAAAAGGGTCAAATAAACATCACCCCTAATTATGACCCAAGTTTAATATTTTAAATCCCCTCAAACTCTTCTCATGAGGCTCTTTGATTATCTACTCTTAAATACTCCTTTTGATCTATACCATAGTTAGCAAGAAAATTGGTCATAGAATTGGCCTCCCTATAACAATGATGACTTTCCCAAACTTCAAAACTAGCTAAACACTCCCAGCCCTTGGACAAAATGTTTTCCAAATTTTATGAATAAGCTAAATTCTATTTCAAATCAAATAAAAATATTTATGATTCACCTTCAATTTTTAGCTTGACTATACCATACTAGGATGCTAAGTCAAGACCAAACACTAAGCCCTAAGCTTCCACTTTGTTGTTGGTTCCATCCATTAACTTTTTGGAAATAACCCTTATAAGAGAGCCACTACAATCTATAATTATACATCTTTCCACATATACTCCAAGATTACCCCTACAGGCACCATCAAAATTCAATTTGAACTAGCCAAGAGGAGGAAGATGCCACTCTAAATTTTCCTTTCTTTTCTCTTTAACTAAAACTACCATTAACCCATGAATGAAGGAGATATAAGCCTAATTTATCATATTCTTATTATTAAAATATATTATTTTTGTCCTAACCTATATATTTATAACTCCATCCACTATTGTGAATTACCTTTATTTATCAAATTAGTTCAATTACAATTATTTAAGCCTCAACAATCATTTTTCTAGTGTTTCATCAATGTCAATTATATGTAAACTCCAAGATCTTATCTCAATAGTTATCTTTTAAAAAAGCATTACAAAATATAAACCAAATAATCACAAATTATCCATGATAACAAGTGGTTAGAAATAAAATAATATATGGGTTCATGTGGTTTGAATTGTAAAGCATATTCAATGTGGTAGTGTCATAACTAAGTGTTAAACTAAATCTAAAGTGTGTTGACTAGGTCTTGATGGTAAGGTGTTGACAAGGTCGATCGTTATGATATTACCAATGTAGGAATAATATTAGTTTTTTTAAGTCATCATGTACCCATACATACACCTAATTATGACATCAATAACATTTGATGGATAAATATAATGACAATTTGTAACAATAATTAAGATTGCAATATAAGATAAAGTAAAGTAAGAGAAAAGTACATCATCTATATTAATCACTAAAAATCATAAATATATGATAAATGAAATAATGGACATGGATTCATAATTTATTTATCATTAAATATTCATAATTATCCATAATATTCATATGCACAAATAATAAACAAAATATTTTTCCAATGTTTATCAAAATCATCAAAAAATGTTCAATCAAAAGATATGGAAGATATGCCAATTGATTCCATTATTTCCACTACCATTTTTTATGCGAAAAATTCTAATTATTTTTTTCCTAATACAAAAATAATTATATTTTCTAAATATATAAATTCTTCCTAATTTTTTTAATAATTTTCATCATATCTAAATTTATCTTCTAGTATATTATTTTCTAACTACCAATTTCCATTCAAAACATGCATCACTAACATAATAATAAATTATATTTGTGTATCCTCAACCCCAAAATTTTCTCTTATACAACTCCTAATTATTATATTTTTTAAGTTTCTAAGATTAGGTTGATATTTTAAAATATGTTAAAGTTTAAGGATTAAGTTGTTAGCTCTCTATTTTGACTAATACCCTTGATCAAAAGGTACATAAAAATTGGGAGGTGATTACCCTACCTTAATTCAATATGGGATTTTTATTTGTAGTGAAAAATTAGTCAAATTTAGATAATTACCTTATAACATTTTTAGATTACTCGAGTCACTTTCACATAGGATCTTTTCCAGTAAAGGTAGTTTATTCTATTTTTATAATTTGTATTTTATTTTTTAAGGATTATTTCATGCAACCTCATAAATATATAAAGGTTAAAGTATAATATTGTTTCCCATTAGGCAACTAGAAAAAAAAAAAAAAAAATCTTAAAAAATAATTAATTTTTTTATTTTATTTTTTGAAAAAATGTATATGTACTATACATTTTATATATAATTTAAAACACATTTGTTTGATTAATATCAGTAACCCAAACTCAATATATTTTGAAAATAAATTAGAAGTGTATCTGGATTCCATATGACAAAAAGTAAAACACACTATTATACTTTGACTTCCAAATATATAAAATATTATTAACATTAGATTATAATATAACCATAATAAAATTTACACATGACCTTGTAAAAACACATCTCTAAAATTAAAAATGATCATAAAATAAAAATATATGAAAAAACTATAACCAATATTTATGAATCTATGACCTAATACCACTCATATCAAAATTCTCAAAACACAATCTTTCCTTGTACTCAAAAGGGTTGATGTTACATCCCCCTTAAACAACCATTGTCACATGTACTCAACAAAATTTACCATCAATGAGAAATATTTACTTATATGTTCAATTTAGATATTAAAGAGATTATGTTTATCGAATTCTCTCTACATTAGAATTTATTAATTGATTTATAATGGGGAAAATTAGTTCTATAAACAAGTCTCATAAAAATAACACCTTTTTCTCAAATTTTCATAGTTTGATCATTACTAACATTATTTAGGATCATAAAACTCATCCAATAAATTTAAAGAACGTGTAAAATTTTACTAAAAATTTATTATAATATTAATTTTATTGTTTCATATTTTATTAAAAAGAAAATGAGCAACATAATCTTAGAATTAATGTTAATGGAAATTAGGAAATATTTTCAAATTTTCCATTATTATATATATAAATAAAATAAAATCATGATATTTTTTTATGTGGAAGTTATATAAATAAAATAAAAATCATACTAATTTTGTTATGTGGAGGGTGTACAAGTGTTTAAAACATAAAACAAATTACATAAAATGATGGAACAAAAGAAAATTTGATCTAAGTATAGTAAATACAATAAATATAGAAATTAAAGATCTGCTTGTGTACTGGAAAATAGGAAGATGAATGAAAGTACCTTGAAAAAAGAATAGATAAGATAAATATATAGATATGAACTTGATTCTAACTTTCTTGTATTATGATATGGGTTGAAAATATAGAGAACATAGTCCGAGAATAATGCTAAAGAAACTCCAAAAAGAAGGAAGTGATCCTTGATAATGACCACTTTTATATAACTTAATAGAGGTATGATAAAAAATGGAATGTCCTAAAAGTGAGAATATCTTGAAGCAATAAATCTAGTATAAAATTAGTTTTATATGTCATTGTGGCTTAAGAGTTAATAAAACTCTTTACTAGAATTAGATACCCAAAAATCTCTCCCTAATAAGCAGAATTATGTGTACAAACATCAAAATCTTCTATATTTTGTTCAAACCCTAATCCAACATTGATATATAATAATAAATTTAAGACAAGTTTAAATATTAGATTTATTAGCTTGGACTCTTGGAGTGAGGTTCATTCTACATATCAAGATAATAATAAAGGATCATGTAGTTCTATGCATGCAAATGACCTAACCTAATGAGTGAGAGAGGCCTCCACCCTCTATCCCTATTCTAAAAAATAAAACAAAATGATATTTCTCTTAGGCCCTATTTTGGTGCAAATAGGAAACAAAAGGAAATTAATATAACTTATATCTAGATGCCATTCTTGAAATAATTCAAATGATAATGTGATGGGGTGTTGTAATACTTATCATGGAATGCAATATGGTAATCATATATAGAGTTTTTTTAATTCTACTTAGGACCTAATAGCACACAAGTTGATCACATCGAAGTGAAAAAACTAAAAACCAAACACAATGAAACATACTAAACATGGGTAAGAAGGGACAATGGTCTCACAACAAACTCTACCACTTTTATTTAGTGAAAAATAGGTTAATATAACTTTTAGGTTATTTTTAAAATGATTAAAAAAAAAAAAAACCTAAAATAGAGACCTAAATGATCTACATAACACCTCAGTGGATGCCAAAATAGACAAAATATAGGTTAGAAAATATTCAAGAAGGATTAATGACATAGAAATATGAAGCCCAACACAAAGGTAATGCTCCAATTAGAGACTAAATTGAACTAATCATACACACACACACACACACACACACACACAGCATGCATATTAAATTTGAATTTAAAATTCTTGTACCAATATTAGGTTTTTATATAATGCCCCACTTTTCTACGTGTACATTTGTAGATATCAAATTAAGCCAACAAGTGTGTAATTGGAAGGTTTTAAAGAAATAATACTCTTATTCTCCAATGTCAACATTTCAAGTGTACATGAAAATAAATGTGAATTTTTAAAAGTATAATGATGACTTAACAAATTTATAATAATGTAAAAAAATTAAAATAGGTGTAAGGAATTAATACACCCAGTGGCATAAAAACCATGTTATCATCTCTAAAATTTTTGAAACTTTCATGGGCCTTAAGTTCCATTTTCACGTGGAAAAAAATTATTAAATAAAACTTCTAGTACCTATTTATAACCTCTTAACATATTTTTACCAAAAATAAAAATAAGTTGATTATATTCCTTGATTTTGAGGTAAGAAATGTGTTGTTGCTTTCACAATACGCCTTAATTCCTCTATAATTAGGATACCCCTCTTTTTGATGTTCTCTTTACTTTTTTTTGCACTCATGGGATTCATCTTGACTCTCTTAAGTTTTTCCTGAGGGTCATATCAATGTGCATGCCAAACCAAATCCTAAAATCACCTCCATTACAAATACCAAGCTTATGCGAGAAGAATTCGTATAAAATACCTAATGTGAAAGTGGAGTCTTGATGCCCCATTTTTCCTTTAAATATATTATTTTATTTATTATTTTCTCATAAATTCATACATTTTTTGGTCATATATTAATTTCCACACATTTTTGGGCCTTCAAACATCCTTCATTGCATAGAGTTCTTCAAGAACATGAACTTTCATGTTTTACTCCTGATCTAAAAATGAGTATTTGGCCTTCATTTTTCCATACCTAGATGTCATCTAGGACCATTTAATAGGATTGTCTCATGTTTGATGGGCTTAAATTTGAATAAATTAATTAGTGGAATGCATAAGTATTAAGTGCATAGAACCAATCAATAAGGTCAAGGAAATTTGAGGGCCAAGTTCCCTCTATTTTAATCAAATCTAATTTTATTTCAAGTAAATTCTAAATTAGTTAAATCTATTCAAATTTAAATTAATTAATTTTAAGTATATTTAGTTTGTTTTAAATTTTATTTATTTCATTTTATTAACTTTTTTAAAAAAATTAGTCCACATAGTGCATGTAAGATAAAGGGAAATGTTTAAGCAGTGTTCACATGCTCACTAGCCATATGGCATGATACATGTGGTGCCTATGTGTAAGTCAAGGAACAAGTCATGAGATATTTAGGATTGAGTTTATATTTATCATTTTTAATGTGAGTAGTGATGTTCACCATGCATGTAATCTATGAGGTTCATAGAGTGGGTGGCTTGTGGGATCGAGTAAGCATGGGAAACACATGGCATTAGACATAAGTATGAAGTACTAAAATTTCATGGCGGGGGGGGGGGGGGGGGGGGGGGGTGTGGGGGTGGGGGACATGTTCGTCCCTTTTTAACTTTGTTATACACTACATTTTAATCACTTTCTTGTATAAACTACAACTGAAACTACCTTTTACAATCAAACATATATTTAATCAAAATTAATAAAATCAACCTAATTTATTCACACATTTGATATACACTTCCTAAATCATAGTGGTGCATCCCTAATTGGGGTAATACACTATATACTTTCATCAAATTATTTTACAAGACTTCCGTAATCAATCTTACCTTCATAAATTACAAATGAGACCACAAATACTCCTTTGGACTAATTACCTAATCATTTGCTTAAGTTAACTAATAAATTCCTTAATTAGAATTCAAAATTCATGAATATTTAAAATTCAATAGATCCAATTATCCTCCTCATCCTCCAACTTGCCAGCTTGGCAAGTTCATCATGCTAAGGGATAAATATATGGAAGGACACTTCATTCCACACTCACATGGGTGGGAAACAAGGCCCATGCCCTTCAGATGGCATCTTAGTTTTCCTCTATTTATCTCCCAAATGATATTTATGGTTCAATAACCTTTCATCCTCCTCCATTTATACATTAAATGAGATCAATGGCTCCAAATTATTCAAATTTTCTATAAATAAAGGGGTTACCCTTGGTCTTTAGTAAGCTCTCTCAACATGAACTTACATTGTCAATTTATCTTTAGAGATTCTATTTCCTTATATTTTCCAAGCCACAACACACTAGTGAAAAGGGGAGATTTTTCCCATCTAAAAGAATTGACATCACCAAATATCTCTTTCTCACATGCTGAGCTCAAAATGTTTACAACCAAATTTACAAGGAGGTCACTCAAAGGGAAGGTAAAATTGGTAGTTGTATTTTTATTTGTTTCCTTCATTTCATAAATCTTGATCCTTATTAGTATAGGGCATAAAGTGTTTTAGAATCATTATATTATTTGAATCTATATTTCATTAATGATTTTTCTAACCCCTTTTGTCAAATTCCTGATCTACATAATGTCACACCTTATTGACAATCTTAGGAAATTTTTTGAAAATATTTAGTTTGAAAAAGTGCCATGATCCAATGAAAAATCCATTGATGTAATGGAAACAATAAGTTCCCTCATCCAAATGGTAGATCATGTAGGGGAATATCAATTTCTAGTGGAACACATTCTATAATTAGCTCACACTCCTATCAATTTTGAAATGGTATGCAACATTATTGGTTCCATCCCTCCTTGGTAAAAATACATCCTTGACTATTTATAAACCATACCCTTCATCATATCCTTTAAAAAAACCAACAAAATCCTTTATTCACAAAACCTATCGATACACAATCCTTGGCAAAACCCTTTATCATTAAGGTTATGATGGAACTTTGATTCATTGTTTACCTTTGATAGAGTCCCAATTAGTGATTAAGGAAGTCCATGAAAGGATCTATGGGGCCCACACCAACAAGATGGTCCTAAATAATAAACTCCTACATGTTGGATATTATTGGCTAACAATTGAGACAAATTCATGTGCACACATCATAGAGTATGTACTATGTCATAAACATGGGAATATCATTCATGCGCCTTCACTACCCTTGTAGTCAATTACTACACCTTGGTTTTTATCTATATGGGGACTCAATCTCATTAGGAAGATAAACCGCACTTGTTCAAATGACCACAAACACATCCTTATCACCATGAGTATTTTACTAAATGGGTTTAATCTATATCCCTCACTTATATAACTAGGAAGCAAATTTACAAATTAATCCTAAATCACCTCATTTACCATTACGACATCTCTTAAGACCTCATTTTTGTCAATGGAAAATCATTCAAAAATTAGGATATGAAACCACCCTGCCCACAATATCATATATAATAGATATTTTATTCTTCTTACTTTCCCCAATGCAATGGTTAGGATGAGGCCTCTAATAATACTATTGTTAACATCTTCAAGAAAATGGTTAATATCATTGGCTAAGATTGGCACTTTTAGTTTTATCCTACCCTCTGGGTATACAAAACTAATGCTTTTTACCCCACAAGAGCCACTCCATATTCCCTAGTTTTTTTCTTTGAAGTAGTGCTTCCCATTGAGGTCAAGATTCCTTCCTTGTGCATTTCTTTGCAAAACATTCTCAATGATGAGGACTACAAATTAGTATAGTTATAATAACTAGAGTTATTAAATGAGAAATGGGTATCCCTATTGAACAAACTCAAATTATATCAAAACTAGCTAAATTGTAGCTACAACAAAAGAATCAAGCATAGAGAATTTGAAATTGGCAATCTAGTATTGAAATAAAATCATAAGAACACCAATGTAGATCGAGAAAAGAAAGGAAAACTTGAACCAAAATGGATAGGTCCCTTCATTATCAGAACCAAATATGCATCAAAATCATACATATTAGCCACCCCTAAGGTTGAATATCTCATCAAACCCATGAACATTATCCATCTCAATAATTTTCATCTTTTGCCCTATTTGGGATAACTTATCATTCCTAGCTTGTAGTTTTTATCCTATTTGGGGCAAGTCCAAGTTGGTAGCTTGTTTTTGGAAATATCATTTTGCCTTGCTTGGAGCAAGTTCATCCTTATTCATTGTCATAAATCCAGACATCCTAGCATTAGCTCAAGTGGCTTAATTTTTTTAATGGGTTATTTTCATCTTATTATTTCTTAGAATTTTGTGCTACTTCATTTTTTTATTCAAGGGCTTGTCCATTAAAAATCACTTTTCACCTGACTCTTCAAGGGGGAATATAGGTCTTATAAATTTCCCTATTGGGGAATCATTTAGAGCCCATCAATCACCTTATTGGGGCATCAACTTAGACATCATTCTTCAATAATTATTTCATATTAATCATCTTTTTTTTCTCTTTTAAATATGTTACTTCACCTTATGTCTCTTAACATATTTTCAAATAGGGGGAAAATGTAGAAATTGAATTTTAATCACTTTTATGTTTAAACTATGACCAAATCTACCTTTTATAATCAAACACAAATTTAGCCAAAAATAATCAAATCATCCCAATTTATTTGCACATTTTAAGTGCACTTCCTAAATCATAGTGGCGAATCCATAATTAGGGCAATACACTATATCATTTCATCAAATTATTATACAATCCTTTTAAAATCTATCTTCCCTTCATAATCATCTCATACACCTATTAAATAAATATCCAAATAAATTAAAAATGAGACCAAAAATACTCATCTATATTAATTACCTAATCACTTGATTAGGTCAATTAATCAATTACATAATTGGAATACACATTTCATGAATATTTTAAATTCAATAAATCCAATTATCCTCTTCATCCTCCAACATGCCAACTTGGCAAGTACATCATGCTAAGGGACAAACATATGGAAGGACACTTTACTCCCCACTCACATGGGTGGGAGAAAAGGCCCATGCCCTTCAAATGGCCTCTTCATTTTCCTATATTGATCTCCCAAATGAGATCAATGGCTCACAAGCCTTTCATCCTTCCCCATTGACATCCAAAATGAGATAAATGGATTCAAATGATTCAACTTTGATATAAATAGATGGTTCACTCTCTATCATTAGCAATCTCTCTCAATATGAACTTACATTATTGATTTATCTATAGAGCTTCAATTTCATTCTATTTACCAAGCCATAAAAAAACCACAACACACTACTGAAAATGGGAGATGTTGCATGTCTAAAGGAATCAACATCATCATCAAAGATATCTTAGTCACCTGTTAAACTCAACACATTTAAAACTAACTTTACAAGGAGGTCACTCAAAGGAAAGGTAAAATTGGTAGTTGTATTCTTTTTTGTTTCTCTCATTGAATATATCTTGATCCTTCTTAGTAGAAGGCCTAAGGTGTTTTATAAGCATTAGATTTTTTGAATGTATAGTTCATTAATGACTATTCTAACCCCTATTGTCAAATTCCCTATCTACACTTTCTAATTTTTATTAGGTTTTTAATTTAAATGTTTAATTCATTTTGATTAAATTTTGTTTTATTTAAATTTTAAACTAATTTAATTTTAATTAATTAAACTATTTAAGTGTTAATGTATAATTAAATTTAATTATAATTATTTATTTATTTTATGTAAAACTAGATTAATGTATTACTTTTTATTTTTACATTTTAGAAAAAATAGATTTCATTTCAAATTTTGGAATTTTGTCTTGCTACAAAGATAAAGTGACATAGCGTACCCATTATGGCCTTATCTTATGAACTAGGGCTCTACTTTGTGCGTCATCTATGCATTGAGAATATAGCTTTGTCCCCATTTCCATGACTTAATTTTTTTTTAAATTTTATACCAATTAAAATATATTAACATTCCCATAACCAAGTTCCTTGATTTCTATATAAATTGCATTTTAGTGAATTAAAAGCTTTATTTGCTCGCATATGTCAGAAAGTAACTAGTTTTTATTTGTTTTTCAGGTTTGAATGGTGAAAAAAGTGCAAGTTGAGGTTAGATATTTTGAATGGAAAAGTGTAAAGTGTTTTTGGATGGAAATTTATTTGCCTCCATTGAACAAAAATTTATAAATAGCTAGCCCAAGTCCCATTTGAAAGGGATGGATCTTTGTTGATCACAAGGGATACATTGAAACCAAATATATTTTTCATGTATTTATCTACTTTCATAGTGTAATCTCTCCCTTTTTTAGTTGGTTTTTTTGTTACATTGTTGAAATTTATAACTAAACTATTATTTTGGGATTTAATATTGTAATAAAAATAGATATCTTGATCAATTGAAAGTTTTGGACTTAATGTTCATTATCTATGTATGAAATATGGTGGTGTAGTTATTCATTTTTCATGTCTTACTCTCCCTCAAACTCATGTGTTTCCTTAATTATGGTTATGTGTATATCGACTAAGCAGAATATCTATTTCACTAGATATTTTTAATTGAATGGTTCAAACTCATTTCATCACAACCAAGCTCTTTTATTCTTCTCTTTTCCCTCTTTATTTTGAATTTTTTATTGAATCTATTAGATTAGGGTTCTAACTAGATTTAAATGCAATCCACATATGCACATTAATCTTGATTTATAAATATCTTTTATTTTTATTCCATTAATGATAGCATTCGAGAAAAAAACATAAATGGAATTTGTCATAGAGTAATCCTATGTCTACAATAAGTATATCACAAGTATTTTATTAATTCAAAATATTCAAGTACATAAGGTTTATTATAATTCATTAACCCCAAATGACCAATATAAGACATATTTATAGTTTTACAAAGAGACGGGTAAAATAACCAAGTAATAACTAAAAACCTAACTCTATATGAGATTGTTTACCCTTAAAACATTATTACAAATTTATTAAAATCTAACTTAAAAAAATGTATGAATGGGGTGTCTTAATTAATAAGCATGCCCCTTTAATTTATTATAAATATATTAACCTAAACTATTTCTAAGATTTTGAAATGACTCCTAACAAAACCCCCTATGATCCAAAGTTAGTTCTTTGGACACATTCCAAGCATTTTCTAAAATTTTCAAATTTGATTATTTCAAGGGATTTTTTGAAAATGTCATCTATCTGATCTACAGTTGTGTAATATGTTAGTTAAATTTATTTATTTGTCACTAGCATTCACAAATAATTATATTTGACATCCATGTGTTTGGTTTTGGAATAAAATATTAATTTTTAGATATCTTGATTGCACTTTAATTATCAATACATAACTATGTGGGATCAATCTAAGAAATTAAAAGGTCTTCAAGGATGTGATGTAAGCAAATAATCTATCTAGAAGAATACCATACTATGATGTATTCTAATTCTATTGATGAATTTACCACATTATTCTACTTAGTATAACACCATGTAATGGAAGTTGAACCCATATTCATAGTGTACCATGTTGTGGACACTCAATCATCCACACATCTACCAAATTATGAATAATAATACCCAATAAGTTTGAATTTATTATTATTTCAGTCCTCGAGGCCATATGTTTTTGTTCCCTAAAGTTAATAAAGTACTCTTTTTTTCACATGCCAATGAATTTATTTAGTCTTATGCATAAACCTAGACAAAATTCCCACTGTAAAGGATATATCAAGCCTATAATTCATCAAGTATATTAATTCTCCCACTAATTTCTTATATTTGGTGCCATCAAAAAAATCACTACCATCATCTTTAGACAATTTTAATTTACTCTCCATTAGAGTGAAGGCAAGTTTGTAATCATTCATACTAAACCTATTTAATAACTCATTAATATACTTAGTTTGAGAAATGAAAATGATTTTATCTTTTTTAGTAACTTATATTCCAAGATAATAGTGAAGAATACCAAGATCTATCATCTCAAACCCATCTTTTAGTTCCTTCTTCACAGATCTATTGTGGTTTTCATCATTTCTTGTGATAAACAAGTCATCCACATAAAGATCAAGAATTACCAATTTCTTTCCTTGTAATTAAATATAGAGGGTATCATAATATTCGCTATGTATAAGTCTAGTTTTATACAAGGATGAATCCATTTTTTCATACCAACTTTTGGGTGCTTATTTGAGCCCACATAGATCTTTGATTAGTTTACACACTTTGTGTTCTGTACCCACTTTCTCAAAACCTTGGAATTGTGTCATATACACTTATTCATGTAAATAACCATTAAAAAAAAACACTTTTTACATCCAATTGATGTAATTTCCAACTATTTTATGTTGTTAAGGCAAGAGTCATACAAATAGTGTGCCATTTGGCAATCATTGCAAACATTTCCTCATAATCAATTCCTTATTGTTGCACATAACCTTATCAATCATTGCCTTATGTTTATCAATGGAGATATATGAATTTTACTTTACCCTATAAACCCATTTACATCTGATGGGTTGAAAAAGTGGAGGAGGATCAACCAAACCCTAAGTATTATTATTAAGAATGGCATCATACTCATTTTACATTGTAGTTTGTCAAACCTATTTGGTATAAGCTTCCTAAAAAGTGGATGGTTTAGTGGAATAAATAATATAAACCATTGCATTATTTACTTATTTACAATAAATCATGAGACCCATTTTACCAACTTTTTCTATTTTTAAGTCAGAAAAAGTACTTTGATCCCATTTTGGATACCTGTGAAAATTTTCAAGATCAAGAGT
Source organism: Torreya grandis (assembly GCA_037957365.1). Lineage (NCBI taxonomy): Eukaryota > Viridiplantae > Streptophyta > Pinopsida > Cupressales > Taxaceae > Torreya > Torreya grandis. The sequence continues at coordinate 1,030,938 of JARHVA010005276.1, read as the reverse complement.
ACTAGAATTCTCTTCATGTGCACCATTTAGAGGAAGACTTAAATAATTTTCAATGATTTTTAAGTCATTATTTTGTGAAATACTCAAGTAATTAAAATAAATGGAAGGGATACTTATCTCATACCATAATCTATGAGATTTATCTTCATTATTTAAGCCCTTAGCACATTTTTGAATCTTCCTCTATAACCTATCAAATTGTGAGTCTATATTTGTAGTGTTCATATTACCAAATTCATCAAATATCACATCCCCACTCATTATGAATTTTCTTATTTAATGTGAAATTAAATGATGCCCCTTTTTAGTTTATGAATATCCAATAAAAATGCATTTTATAATTTGAGGTTCCAACTTAGTTCTATGTTCAGTAGGAACTAAAGAAAAACAAAAGCATCCAAAAAATTCAAGTGTTTCACTGTTGGTTTAAACCCATGCCAAGCCTCATATGGAGTTTTACCCACAAGTGCAACTGTAGGGGATTTATTTCTCAAATACATCATAGTACCAATGGATTATACCCAAAACTTATCATCAAGCTATTTATAATGCAGCATAGCTTGAGTTATGATTTCTAAAGTTTTATTCATTCACTTAGAAAATCTATTTTATTGTAGAGAATAAACATTATTGTATTTTAGTTTGATTCCATGTACCTAATAATAATCTGAAAATAAATTTGAAGTATATTCAACACCATTATTTGAACAAAGTATAGCTAGTTTTGAACCTGCATATTTTTCAACTAAGTTTAACCATTCAACAAACTTAGTGAAAACCTCTAATTTGTTCTTCATAAAAAACACCCAAATCATCCTAGAAAAATCATCAATAAATAACACAAAATACCTACACCCTACAATGGATGACTTTTTCATATCAAAAACATCGCTATTAACTAATTACAAACATCTTTTAGCTCACCATGAAGAAATCTTAAGAAAATTTTCCCTATTTTCTTTGCCTAAAACACATGATTCACAAAGAATACTATTTTGTGAAAATTTGGAAAACCATTCATCATGTTATATCTTTATAAGTCCACATAAAAGTGAATATTCAAATATCCATAACTTAGATGCCATAAATCCTATGTAGACATTGTACCTATATCTATATAAATAACTAATGCAATTTCCACTATGGAGGGAAGTACTTTGCAATGCAAATCAACCAAATTCCTATATTCATAACCTGTATACATTATTTTATAGCCTTCTTTTATAGAGTTAATATAAATGATCCCATTTTAAATCATAGTTTGATATCCTTTATTATGATTAGTTACCAAAGAAAAAATATGTTTTTCAATGTGGGAACATACCAAACATTATAGTATTTGATAGAACCATTAGGAAGAAAAATATGAATAGACCCAACTCCTTGTGGAGTATGCATAGATTTATCTGCCAAGGGTACTAGTGTGAGATATACTTATTTGAAAGTCCAAAATAAGTCTCACTAGAATTTCATGTGTTTGGTTTCACCTATATCTTAATACAATTTTTTTTAACTTTTTGTTAGTCTCATATTCTATATAAGCAATGTTCGCTAAGCCTATGAAAGCAAATTCATGAATAATATTTCCTAATTCATAATATTTAGGGTCTACATATTGAGAAAATTTAGATTTGGCCACTTTTTGTGGCCTATAATTTTTTTCAAAAGGAATCCTACACTACGAAGCAATGTGACCAAATTTTTCACATCTAAAACATCAAATGTTTGATCTACCTCTACCTCTATCTCTATATGAGTTATGACCCATGTCCTCTATCACTCATCTCATTTGAATGAGAATGGATATATTATTGATTAGAATAGTTTTCATGATGATATCCTTTACCTCTATTTTGAAATATTCATCCTCTATAACCTCTATCCCCTCTATAGCTATGCCCTCTATAGTTGTGTTGACCAAAAGAAAAAGAACTAGGCTTTAAATATGTAATATGGGATTCCTCAAATTTCTTGGATTTTTTGGGTAGAGATAGGTCATGTTGAATAAACAACTCAAAAAATTTATCAAAAATTGTACCTATGAAATTATTAGAGACATGAAGCATTTCTATAAATTTTCTATAGGACATAGGTAGCCATTTCAATGCACCAATCATAATGAGATCATTGTATTCAGATCATCATCAAGTTTACCAAACCTAGCCTTAGTATATTTAGTAACAATATTCTTCAACTTAGACATGTACTCTCTCATATCCCCATATTAATCTAATGACAAAGTAAATAATTACATATATGTGTGTGTGTGTGTGTGTGTGTGTGTGTATCTTTTTATGCTTATTGGCCCAAAAATTTAGGCTAAATGTTGTCTAATTTTAGTGCATAATTGGCAAAATGCTGAAGGACCATGGAAAAGAAGGACCATGGTGCATAGATGATAGGTGCATAAGTACTATGGCATGGAACTTGTGGGGTGAAAGAGGACAATGACATGGAAAAATAAGCATGAGAGGCCCCATTCAGAGGGGAATGAGTCATGAAAAACCCAAGTATGTAGGACTCAGAATAGAAGTGAAAGACTAGGGAGTGCATGGGAAGTGAGAGTAGTTAAAATAATGGTTCATGTGGATCACCTAGACCCTATTCGTAGAAATTTTTGACAGCCCATAAGAAGATGAACACATGGAAGCAAAGATGTAACATAAATCAAGGATATAGGGGGCACAAAGGCTTGGGTCCTTAAGAAAAACTAATTGTTGAGTGCCATGACTCTTAGTTTATTAAGAGTTTGTGGCCAATTCATCATGCCATTAATTATTGTAAACACTTGGTTAAGGAAAAACAATTATAAATACCCCTATTGTAAAGCACTATGAGGGAGTTTTTAAGGATGAATTTGTGATGAAGTTTTGCCTTCCAGATGATTACAAGTAATATATGAGATAACAAGTTTTATCAACTTCTTATGGTTTATGATGAAAAATGGTGTGTTAAGTGATTAGACTTAAATATGAATTCTTCCCTATCTTTATTTTCTTAGTAACTTATGCTAATATAAAATGACAATATTCTTCATCGCTAAATTAATCGAACCTAGAACCCAAATAATCAAAGTAGTCTATCTTTGAATTTATATAAAGAGAAGAATATGAATAGGTTATTAACACTATGCAAAAAAACCTACAGGAACTAGTCTTTTTATGCACACTTTGGGTGAGTGCACAAGACCTAAATCTTGTATGAAAGGGCCAACACGCTAGTTTATTGGGCTAGACTTCAATGCCAAAGCTAGAATTATCAAAGAAGCCCCAACATTTTGGTTCCATTACTAGGACTTGAATCACTTGAAGCCTAGTCATAGAAAATGTTTGAGTGTATTACTCTTGAGAATATAGAAGAATGGATTACTAGTGTTGAAGATAACTTTATAGTTCCATACCTTGAACCAAAAATCTCTACATAGTAGTGGGTGTAAAAGGAATTATACAATGCATTATATGAAACCTTCTTTTAAGAGGTCCCAGTTCATTTACATACTTGGTTGTCGGCATATGCTCAAGGATAATCAAGGAATCTTGGAAGGAGATGGTCTTGGATGTTAGATTGGCAAAAAGCTTTAGCAAAACATGGAACCTCATGGATGTGAGTAATCAAATTTTGATGGAAAGGAGTTCTCAATAGCTACATTTTGGAGTATGCTATAACTAACTATTCATGTCTTTAATTAGCCAACTTTTAATTCCTTTGATAACCACATTGTCATTATATTAGGATTTTTATTTTAAAATCAAGAAGCTATTTGTTGATCTTGGACTTGAAACTATACCAATGGAGAGCTAAATCTTCTTGTGCATGAGCCATACATTTAGAAGGGGAGAATAGGAGTTGGTAGAAGATTGTGGGTTGAAAATGGTAGCTATCTAGCATGAATTATAGAAATGGCAGTATGATGAAGCTCAATAAAGGACTATAGGAGTTAGCAGCACAAAAAGAGATCAAAAGAACTCAAGGTGTACTGTTAAGAGCCGTAGGGAAGAAAAAACACATGATTACCCCACAAATTTTGAGTTATGATCTATGCCATTTCTATTTTATGAATGAGAAAAAGATGGATGACAAAAACTGAGGAACCAAGTCTAAACCAACTATTCTCCTCCACCATAGTGCGCATTCATGCTTTTGAGTCAAAATAAGTACACATACATAATTAGGATACAATAGTTTGGAATTAGACACTAAACCAGTAAGGGATATTGAAACTAAGCCTTTTGACACTCATTTAGACTTAACACTTTCTTTCCCTCTTTAATGGAATTCCATGGCACAACTCGGTATACTTGGTGGACTAGGCCTACAAGGATAATATACATGCCCCAATTTGAGTAAGCAACTAGATACCATGCCTCATACCACAAGCACTACTATTGGAGGCACTAGATGTGGATTAGGAGGTGGTGCATGAGGTATCAGACTTCCTCCTCAAGGGATTAGGGTTGGAGGTTCCCAATAACTACTCATTCAAGCACCTCAACTAACTATGGTGTATTATAAAATGAAAATGCATTTACTAGAATATTAAGGTATGGAGAATGTAGCAGAGCATGTACATAAATGTTAACAAATTTGGAGGGTGTAAGGCATTACCTCTTATAAGTGTAAGGCCACATATTTTTCAACTACACTTTTGGAGAATGCACATAAATGGTATCAAAATTTCAACCCTCAACAAGCGGTGGCTGACTATGATCAACTTAAGACAGCCTTCCTTCAAGAATTTAACATTCTTAAATTTGAGCAACAAAGCATAGCAATAATAAAGGACATAAATCAAGGACTTACTAATAGTGTGCATGAGTATAACATAAGTTTTAAGAATTTGTTGTCTAAATTTCCATTTGAGATTAACACTACTCAGCATGCAAAATGGTTTGTGGGAGGATTGTTACTATCATTCCATTGAACCTTTTCATAGTGGACCTTCATTAGTTTGTGCAAAGCTTTAGAAGCTGTTCTCCATGCTAAAGTAACTAGAAGAATTGATACTAGGATTAGTCCCTTTATGGAGGCCTAAATAGCCTCAATGCATCTCAGATTGAGAAGTTGACATCCAATAATGCACTTGAAACATGTAGTGGTGTTTGGTACACAAACTAAAAATATAAAGGGCATACACAAAGCAATTATTTATGCAAGAACATCTTTGTGATACTTAAATAGACATGTGAAATATGTCATGAGGAACATGATGTATGATCTTATGCTCTTCTATAGTGAGATATGCACACTAAGGTGTTTGACTATTACAAGATCTATGATGCCTATACTTATGACACTAATGACTACCATTTAATTAGAGATATCCATGAAGCTCAAGCACACAGAACATGCCAAACATCAATAGAAAATAATGAAGATAATGGTGGATACCATGGATGAGGAAGAGGGTGAGGATAAGGAGGTGGTCATTTTCCACCTAGGCTCTATTACAAATGTGGATCTCTAGACCTTTATCAAAGGGATTACCCAAATTACTTGATTGCACTTTCTATAAAAAGGACCACTAACTAGAAGAGTTTCCTAACTTATATGTGGATATCACCAAGGAGTGAAATTAAAAAGGTGATAAGATGATTCAAATTGATAAACCACATTAATAGGCATGCCCAACCATCCCTATAGTTTAATAAGTAAACATTACCACTCATAGTGGGAGACAGACCCAATCAACATCTAATCCCATCGAGAAAGTACAATGGAAAGAACCAAAAACAAGAAAATATATTAATGTTTAGTAACATAAATATGTCTTCCAAGATATGGACACTAGTATGAGAACTTTAGGGAGAGATTCAATTCCTCAAAGATAGAGACATAACACAACATGATACTTTTCAAAGGGAAGATAAACCACATGTGGCACATGATGACTTTTAGGAGCTATGCAAGTGCATGTTGGATGAGGAGATTATTCCATAGCTAATAATTTGGATTAAGAATCAAGCTCAAGTACCAAATGAGGTTTAACCTCAACTCACTAGGCAAAGTGAAGATCACTATTTAAATCATGCTCAATGATAGGACACTTCTAGTTCCTCTATTCTATCATCAATAGATGGGTAATCTGGGACATACTAGTAAACACTAGTTTAAAAGTCAATTTCCTCACCAAGGATGCTTGGTGAAAGATGGCTAATTTAGAACTATAGCCTTCACCTTATGTCTTATTTATGGAAAATAAGACTCATGCATTACCTATCAGGGTCATCAAGAATGTAATGGTTAACATACTTAGAGTACCATTCAAAGTGGATGTTGAGGTTTTGGAGCTAGCTAAACTTGATGCTTCCCTAGCTCTATTGGGAAGACCTTGGTGCTATGAGAATAATGCAAACTTGAGCTTCAAGAAGTGCAACATTTTTTTTGAAAACAATGATAAAAAAATACCACTAGATCAAGCACAAGGTCCCCTTACATAGAGCCTATCAATGTTGATGAAGATATAAACCATATCTATAATGTGACTACAAGGAATAATAGCCAAAGAGATCCCACTCCAGATGGCATTCTTTGATGGTCAAATACTCATTCCCTTTTTAACACTACTAGTAATGCATGTAATTTTTGGACTTATGATGACTATGACCTCATTGGTAGAATATGTAGTACCATCAACAGTCAGGATAATGTGCCAAACTAGTTTAATAAATGATATAAGTTAATTCACCTTATCACTAGCCAAGTCATGAGGAGACCTATAATAGAGACACTACTAGAAAGACTTGACAAGGCTCTAAGTTTCCATAGGTAGATAGAAGTTTGAGACTTCATTCAACACCTTGAAGAGTTTTACCACACTAATTAAGATCATATTTGATCTTTAGTTCATCTCTTTGATGGCATAATTAGATGATGGTGGCAAACCCATTATGAATGACTCTTATATTGGGATCAAGTATGCTCAGCCTTACACCATCAATTCCATCATGATAACAAAGTAAAGGGAGTAATTAGTTACAGTTGAGTACAAGAACTTGAACCCCACATCGAAGCTTGTGAAACAATGTGACAAAATGATGAGTCCTACGTATTGGAATATTTATGGGTATATGCATTCTATGTAACTTTACATGGTTGGGCATTAGCATGGTATGTTCATGAAGATTGACATATAGGTACTAGGTTTTGACATCTACTAAAGGAAAAACATGAACTTGACACTATCTTATTATTTACTAAGTATGGATTTTTGCCTCACCCTCCAATCCATGTGTGAAGTGATAGTAATTGACCCATGTCCCATGGAAGAACACCTAATGATTATCCATTAGGACCCTAAAGATCCCCTACACCTATTCAACAAACCATTGACAAACCCAATTCCTACACGCACACCAGTCCTTGATCAAAATTGATATGAATAAATTCATGTAGGGAAATAAAAGCTCATGTTATAAGTGGAAGAAGGTGAAGGATCCAATTCACTCGACCCAATGTCCAACCATTTATATGTTCCTATAGATGATGGCAAAAGAACTATTTGGGACATAGATGTTGATATGGACAACCCATACTATGGGCCTATTCAAACTATTCATCACAACATTAGCTTGAAATAAGAACCAAAGATGGCTATAATAGGAAACTATTAGAGTGATAGAGATTTTTAAAAAATTAAATTACTAAAATAATGTCAAGATTTCTTCCCAAGAAACTATGTGAAATGAAAGGAGTCCACCCATATTTGGGGAAGATGCATATCAAGGTAGTTGATGGTACTCAATCAATTAGAAGACACCCATATAGGATGAATCCTAATCTTTGGGCATGCATCAAAGAAGAAATTGATAGTATGTTACACACTAGAGTAATCACCCCAATTGATGAATCTGAGTGGGTCAGTCCCATGGTGATTAGTATTAAGAAGGATGGATGCATCCATATCCACATGGACTATCAAGTACTTAATGCATATTGTATCACTAATCCCTTTCCAACACCATTCATAGAGGATATACTTGAAGGTGTTACTATATGTGAGGTATATACATTCATAGATGGATTCTTGAGGTACCATCAGGTACAAATAATTGAAGAAGACCAACCTAAGACAACATTTGGCACTGAATGGGGATCATTTACATATATTATTATGCATTTTAGGTTTAAAAATTCCCTAGTAGTGTTTTCATGAATAATAGTTGAATTCTTTAAGGACTTCATCCACAAATTCCTTCAAGTCTATTTAGATGATTGGAAAATATATGGTTTGGTCAAGGACCATTATTCTAACCTTAGACTTATGATTGAGTACTATTGAGTCTTACAAATCTCATTAAACCTAAAGAAGTACATATTTTCAACACCTTTTGGTGTGCTCATAGTACATATTATTTATAAGGAAGGAATTTTGGTAGACTCGATGAAGGTATATGTTATTATTCACCTTCTAGTGCCCAAGACTAAGTGTGAGGTCTACACTTTTTTGGGCCATACTGGTTATTATAAAAAGTTCATCCAAGGATATTAAGAAATTACTACACCCCTAGAGAAAATTTTAAAGTAGAATGAGCATTTCATATGGACTTACTCTTGCAAAGAGGCATTTGAAACATTAAATTAAAATCTGGTCACTACTCCTATCCTCCAGTTCTTCGATTGGATAAAACCATTTCATGTCCATATTGATGCATCTGGCATGGTCATTGGTACAATCCTTAAAAAACCAAGTGAAGGTTAATTGGATCACCCAATCTACTTTGCTTTTAGGAATCTAACACCAGCTAAAAGAATTTATACTACTACAGAGTGAAAAGCATTATCAATGGTCTGCACTTTGTAAAAGTTTAGATAATACCTATTAGCCACTTTATTTATGTTCTATACAGATCATGAGGATTTGAAGTACGTTGTTAATAAACTCATACTACATTGATAGATCTATCTCTAGATTTTTTTGTTTTAAGAGTTCTAATTTTTATTCATGGTGAAACCTAAGAAGGCCAATTGTGGACCTGACCACCTATCATGGATTGAGAATAGAGAACCACCATGCACCATAGAAGATGATATTCCTAATGTATAGATCTTTGACATTACATGGGTACTTGAAGAGCTGGAAGATATTTTAGCATTCTTGACCAATGTCTATATGCCTGACGATCTCAACTCATAGGAAAAAAAGTAACTCATGATTTGTACCACACCCTTTCAACTTATAGCAAGTGATCTTTATAAAATGAGCCATGATAAAGTTCTTCAATGTTTTGTAATGAAACATGAGCTCCTTAAATTACTCCATGAAGTTAATGAGGGTATTTTAGGCAGACACTATGTTGGAGAGGCTACCGTATGAAAGGTTCTGCTAGCTAGATTATGGTGGCCAACTCTTTTCCAAGATGTTAAAGCATATGCTAGGTAGTGCAACATATGTCAGTGCACATGCAAACTTAATCAAAGAGATGTTATGATTCTACAACCCATTCCTTCTCAGGAACCCTTTTAAAAGTGGGCTATTGAATTTGTTGGGCCTATCACTCTAGAAAAATGATAAACAAGTTTTGGATACATCATTACAATAACTGACTACCTTATGTGTTGGGCTTAAGATGCATTGATAAAGGATTATACTACTACTACATAATTTATCTAGGAGAATATCATAACTCAGTTTGGATGTTCGTTGAGTTTCATTAATGATCACAAAACCCACTTTTTGAATGAAATAATTCACATCTTGCTAGCTAAGTTCATGATAACACACCACAAAACAACACCATATCATCTACAAGACAATGGAACTATTGACACTTTTAACAAGATCCTAGGTACCACACTGACAAAGATCTATAACATTGGCCAAACTGATTGGGATGATATGGTGTCTATCATATTATGGGCTTATTGAACAACATATAAGTTCCTAAACAAAATCATGCCATTCAACTTGGTGTATGGCAAGGAAGTAGTCCTATTGGTAGAGTTTTTGGTACCATCTCTATGTATAGTATGCATAGGATAATTAGATAAAGATTCATGCTTGAAATCATGCCTAGACACTTTACTACAACTAGACGAAGCTCATTTTATCACTCATTGGAGCCAGGATGTGTAAAAGTGCAAGCAAAAGGCATGGCATGATCACCATATAAAGAACAAAACATTTTCTCTAGGAATGAAAGTATTTTTATATGACTCTAAGTTCATGTGCCACCTTAGAAATCTTCACATACACTGGGATGGGCCTTTTATAATTCATAGCATTAGACCTATCAAATCATGTTGGTTACAAAGGATGGATGGCCAATTCCTTCTTGGGCACTATAATAGAATATAGCTCTAGCCATATTTCACTTCAAAATAGATGAAGTATTGTAATCAATAAGGTTTATGCCATTAGTTTAGGATTTACTGCTTTCAATAAAATCACTGTCTTTATTATGTGCAAATTTTCCTTTTTCGTAATTTTGTTTCAATTTTTTTTATTTTCATGGAGGACCATGACTCATTTTAGTGTGGGGTAAGAAGTCATGGTTAGTAAGTAAAGTGCATAAGTTTCCTAGGTGCATGGGGTTAGATAGGTACACAAGGTACATGGGAATGTAAGGTTCTTAGGGTGCATAAATGTTAAGTTTAAGCCTCGTAAAATAATTTTTTGAATCTAAATGATCCAAAGATCTAATGGAACACATTCAATCATACCATCAAAGATCAATGGTGAGCAAGTGAGAATAGTGTCAATGGGTCCCAAAGATCTAATGGAGTATGTTTAATCACGCATCAAATATCAATGATGATTGGGTGAGGATAGTGTTAGTGTGTCCTAAATATCTAATAGAGCACATTGAGTCATGCATTTAATATTATGGTAAGCATCAAGTCAAAATTTAAAGGATATTAAAAATGAACATGTTAAAGACAAGTGGCATGATCTCAAGAGCATAAACCAGATCTAATGGAAAGTGGATGAGCTCAAGTCAGTGGGGCCAAACATATATATGGCTCACATTAACTCATATAAAATAGATCCAACAATGAGCTCAAGGTCAAAAGGTCAATAAATCTTGAAAATAAGTGAGAGGTTTCTAAGTTTCATGACCATGATAACTATTAGATAGATTAATAGAATGCATTCGAGCCATGTAGAATTAGATCAATGATCCACATTTTATATAGAAGAATCAGATCAATGTTACATGTTTAAGTATAAGACACAAATTTTATCCACTTTAAATATAGTTGCAAGATGGGATGTGTCATTAATGTGTAAAGAATAGTTATGGAAAGGGATGGGCAAATGATGTGATGTGACAAATATCATTAAATGCATTAATTGATAAAAGTGAGGATATAAACATGATGGACATTAAGGATCTTCATTAATGACATGAAGTGATGGGTGATGGGAAAATATTAATGATGGTAAACTCCTCCTAGAGCCTTTAAATATGGAAATTGAACTCATTTTACACTTTACCTTGAAGATTAACATAGCTAAAGATCAAGTGACTAATAGAGCTAAGCTAATCAAACCTAGAGCCAAGAAAAGTGAATTCATCTCCATAGTAACCTACACAAGGTATTACCAAGTTAAAAATAGATATTATGAGTCTATTTTGTTAGAAAAACATTAGTATCAAAAGTTTTAGGTTGCAAGTCTACCATTAAAGGGTGATTAAGATTATAAATCCAAATAAATAATCCAAAACCACATATTCTTTTGGAAACATTAGACAACCATGCATTAACCTTCAGGTTCTTTGAAGGGTGATGTAGCCTAATAAAGAGGCCAAAAGGACTAAACCCTTGACAAAAATAATAAAATAAGAGGAGGTGAGTGGAGGAGACTAGGTTCTAATTAGGGAAGAAACATCGAAAGAATAAGTTTAGTGTGTAGGAGAAGAAGAGGAAAGTATGGTGTGCAAAGCAAAGCAGGCTTGATCATCCTCAACATAGAAAGAACAATCATCCCCACCTCCATCTATATTTATTAAATAAATCCAATATCTAGAATCAATGTTGTGTGTATAAAATTGTGTCTCCAAGGTTTTCACTTGTACTATCTTTGACTACAATCATCACCAACCTTAAAATGAGGTTGAGCTTCAAAATGACTATCAAGTTGAGATCACGAACACCAAGAACTAAGTGGTGTATGATCTCACTATCTTCAACTAGCTATATGCTACAAGGTTGTTTCAACTCTTCAATTTACCATACTTTTGTAAACCCATAGAGATGGTTCAATTCCTTCTTTCACACATCCATGAGGACTATATTTACTTCATCAGGTGTAGTATGAAGATCATATCTGAAAGGATCATCAAAGTCATGAGACTACAGTGCTTAGGGTTGAGCATAATTGATGACTTGGTAGACATTGTGGAGGTCCAAAATACCACCAAGGTGCTCATGTATTAGAAGCAATGTCATACCATGCACATTAAAAACCTATAAGATCTCACCCTCTAGGTTATGATATATATCATCATGACCAAGATCAAAGGGACCGATCATTAAAAATAGGTTGACATGGCACACCTCTATATTACTCATCAAGTTACATAAGGGATGAAATACAATTGGGCAATGTACTTCACCTAGAAGATTATTAAAGATGTTGAGAGGACCCATCAGATGCCTAAGTATAGGTTCCTATCTGATTAATCCTACTCTTATTAGTTTTTGATGAAATTATTGTGTTGGATAATAGCTTGGGAACACTAAAGTGGGTATACCCTCCCATGCACAAGTCCCCCATTGAATGATTTAAGGTGTTCACATGCTCAGGTCACATTACCCCCTCATACAAGGTCAAAATTAGGTATTGATTTGATAGAATGAAGGTAGCATTCGAGGGTGAGTGGTACATCCCCAAGGACTTACCCCCTTTGGATATAGATCAAGAACAATTTTCCATGAAGTAACACTTCTCCCACATGCGTATCTAAATGAACCCATCTAGAGATCTCTCTATATGGCTCAAGTTACCATATGCCCTCTTGGTGTGTACTTCATAGACTCCATCAATAAAATTTATGATGCATAACCTATCATCCTATAGGCTGAAAGAATAGACTTAGAGATTCACACACTCTATAAAATGTTTGTCTATCCAAGAAAAAAGGCCTATACAGAGAAGAGGGAGATGCACCTGAATGACATCAAGGTCAAGTAGATGATAGTGGGGGAGTAAATTCACAATTTTTTTTACATGTTCCACCCCAAAAAGGACACATGAGGTGGGGACCCCAAGGAGATACTTCCATCAATGCCACCCTTGAAGAAGAAAAAAAGTTGGATGTGGGTGCCAACACAAGTGGGCTTTAGGTACCAAAAAAATGGTATAAGACTCATAATCACCATGACCGATCCCTCCACCATCTATATGCATGCCATCCCATCCATCTATGCCACCTTCACCTTGCCATTTACCTTCTCCACCTCATCCATCTCCATCCCCTCCCCATAATTATCCATCTCTTCTATGCTCTTCACCATCGCACTCTTCATCACCTCATCCTATTCCTCCTCTTTCTCCTCCACCTTCTCCACCTCCACCTCCACCTTCTCTACATCCACCTTATTCCCCTAAAGTAACTCAACCACTATCTCCCCCAAGTGCTTCTACTTCAATAGCTTCCCAATATTATCCCCCAAGATAAGTGCCCTAGTAGGAAATTCCTGATGTATAGTATCATAACTTGGGTTTTGACTCTAAGAAAACTCCTTCCCTGACATGGGAGGAGAAATTTGCCTCTAACGATCCATTTCTTGATGTTAAACCATTATATGGTTAGAAGGGGGATGATTAAGAACTGAGTGTGATGGCTATTGGTAGCCATAAGGAGTCCTAACTTAAGCGTGACCCTAGTAAAGGGAAGGGACTGATTGAGTCTATAGAAGAGCATGGTAACATTACAACTAGAAATGTGTGCAAATGATATTATTTCAACATCCAAGACAAGATGCTCTATATTTGGCCACATTTAAATCCCAATGAGACAATTTTGGAAATAAAGAATCAAGTGCCCTTCCTTTTATATATGTATAATGAGGAGTACGAGTTCAAACTCCCCCAAGGCAACCTTTCTTTGGGTCCAAATGCTCCAGTACTACCAAAACCACTATGTGTAGATACACAAAAAATCTCCCCTCTTATAATAAGCACCACCTTTTTAAATCTAGGCATGGAGATCACATGCAAGAATATTTTATTATATTTTGATGCACACACTATTGAGAGGAAACATGTCAAGATTGTAGGCTTGTATAATAAAGAAGTTACAAAAAAATAAGCACTCACCAAGGAAGTGGCCACATTGAAACAATAGATCCAAGAGGCTATAGAGGAAAAATTCATGGTATTAAACCTTTTAAAATTAATTTTGAATGAAGAACCAACACTAATAAATAGTATGCCTCTTGATGGGGATGTCATAGGAAATTTGGAGGCCTTGATAGAACTGTTACTCAAGCAATACAAGGAGAAACCCACACAAAAATATGAGGGATTGGAGTTAGCTTAATAGTTCACCATAGTTGTCTAAATCTACAAGCATGTTATAGAGATGGTTGGGTAGGTTATCCCCATTTTAGATGGAAGTTTTGCATAACTAAGATATCTAAATAAAGTCTTAGAGGCTTAGCTCCATGTTAAATAAGCCAAGAAGTAGTAGCTGGCTAATGTTACACTCTTAATAAAAGACCATGTCAAACATGCCAAAACATTAAAGGATGTAGAGGTGATGGAATATGCAATCAATAAACACCATCAACATATGAATGAAAATTTTTCATCCCTATGAAGATAGGTTGATAAGGAGGTTTCTACACTTGAAGACATCTAGAAGGATACCATCACATCCCTAGACAAATTAGTCAAAAAGGCTGATGAGACCTCCATCAAACTTGAGGAGATGAAGAAATCAAAGGGGGTCATAGAATAAATAACTACAAAAGTGCTCAAGGCATTGTCACATTGGGACAATCTAAAGAATGAGATCGAGTAGTTGGGGCCTAAATTTTTTATGAAGGACACTAGCATGACTTAGTCTAGGAAGGCCTAAGAGCGTAGTTTGGGGTGATGTTGGCCCCAAAATTTTGGCTAAGTGTTGTCTAATTTTGGCAAAGAATCGACACAATGCTAAAGGACCATGGTAGAAAAGGACCATAGAATGTAGCTGATAGATACAGAAGCACCATGGCATAAAACTTATGGGGTGTAAGAGGATAATGGTGTGGAGGAACCAATGTGAGAGGACCCATTAAAATGGGAGTGATTCATGAGGAACCTGATGACGTAGGACTCATAACATAAGTGGAAGACTGAGGGAACATGTGGGAAATGGGAAAAATTAAAATAATGGTTCATACAAGTCACCTTGACCATATTATTAGGAATTTTTACACTAACCTGCAAGAAGAACACATGGTAGAAAATATATAGTATAGAGTAAGGATATAGGGGGCATAGAGGCTCAAGTCTTTATGAAAAAATAATTATTGAGCACCATAAATCTCAGTCTATTGAGAGCTCATGGGCCAATTTATCATGCCATTAATGATTGTAAACACTTGGTCAAGGAAAAAAAAAGTATAAATACCCCTATTTTAAAGCACAATGAGGGAGTTTTTAAGGACAAATTTGTGATAAACTTTTGCCTTTCTAATGATTGAGATTAATATATGAGATATCTAGTTTTATAAACTTCTTGTGATTTATGATAAAATAATGGTGTTTGAGTTAAGTGATTAGACTTAAATATGAATTCTGCCCTATCTTTCTTTTCTTAGTAATTGATGTTAATATAAAATGATAATATTATTTATAGCAATATTAATTGAAACTATAACCCAAAGAATCAAGGTAGTCTATCTTTGAATTTATATAATCCCTATTTAATTTGCATAAAGAGAATAATATGAATAGGTTATTAAAATTTTGTAACAAATTATATGGGAACTGGTCTTTCATTGCATGCTTCAAGTGAGCATGCAAGACCTAAATCTTGCATGAAAGGGCCAGCATGCTAGCTCATTGGTCTAGACTTCAACATCAAAGCTGAAATTATCAAAGAATCCCCAATAATGCTTGGGATTTTTGTCATACAAACTAGACAAAGTCTTCCATGTAGTGTAACTATGGAGAGTTTTCAATATGAATTTAAATATCTCTAGTGCAATAATACTTGATTAAAGCTAAATATTTAGAATCATGAAAATTAAAAATATCAAATTTATCTTGTGCCATGGGTAACACAAGATGTTCATTCTTCACAACATCCCATAATTCATTAAATACTAATTACTCTTTCATTAAGTGTTTACAAACACTGTAAATAGAAATAATTAGATGATAAATATATAAAATCAAATTATGAATTTTTAGTATTTTGAAATGAAAATAAATGAAAAAAAAAAAATTGCAATACACCCACAATAACACTTGGCACAAAAATGCTTTTATGAGGTTTTTCACTTAACCTCCATGTAGAGCATATGAAATATTTTTTATAGGTTTTACACTTAAACACACCAAAAAAATCAAATTACACCCTTATTTCACCAAAAATACAACCTTATTTAACCAAAATTACACCCTTATCACAAAAAATTAACAGCCTTTTTACTACTTTACACCCACTTGTGATTTATCACTTTTGTCACTCTTTTACAAGTTTTTTCACTTTGTGATAATGTATAAAAGTATGTATTAAATATATTTATAAAAATTAATATTAAAAAATCATATACCAATAGATTTTATAAAAAAAACTTGATCAAAAAAGTGTACTTGAATATTTAAACCTTGGACCTCCAACTTCCAAGGGTCTTACAAAATTATCTTTACCAGTTGCTCCATATTTTCTCTTCACAGGCTTTTCCTTCTCTTAAAATGTGATTCAATGTGAACCTTCTATTTTACCATGTGAATATTCTCTTTCACCTCCTCATAAATCTTCTCTTTCATGGAGCCTCTTTTGCCGATAACTTTTACCATGCTTTGAAACCACTAATAGCATTTGAGTAAAAATCATAAATGGAATTTACCATAGAGTAATCAGGGGTCTACATTAAGTAGATCAAAAATATTTTATTAATTAAAAATATTCAAGTACATAAGGGTGGATATAATTTTTTAACTCTGAATGAAAAATCTAAAACATATTTATAGTTTTACCAAGAGACTTGTAAAATAACCAAGTAATAACTAAAAATCTAACTCTATACGAGATTATTTACCCATAAAACATTATTAAAACTTTATTAAAATATAACTTAACCAAATTTATAAAGGGTTTGTCTTAAACAATAATCATTCCCCTTTAATTTATTAAAAATATATTAACTTAAACTATAGCTAAGACTTTGGAACAAGTCCTAACAAATAATGCACTATCAAATGTTTGTTTTGTAATGTAATATACATTGTAAATTAGCCACATTTTCACTATAAAAACTCAAAACATTGATTTTAGATAAATTTTATGCATGTTTTATAATTTTCCTAAATAAAATTAATCCCTAATTGACAAATAGACAAACTTTCACTACTCTTTAATTTGTTAACATTTAAAATCAACTCTAAATTTAAACTAACAAGCCCCTTGAATTGGAATAGTTATACATTGACTAATTGGGTTACCTAGTATGTCTTGACCTAGTAGATATATACATTGGGGAGACCTATGGGATTCCTTTCAAGAGAGGCTAGATATTCAGTCATCCTCCCTAAGTTGGTGTTCTAAATGACCCATCAATAGATTGGTGTTACAAGGGCCTAAACTAAATTTCTTAGTGAAAACTTTAAACTTAGACATTTTAGAGGCATTGCTCACACTGAGGTATAATTAAAATTAAATTATAAATTAAGTGAATACTTACTAGATCAAAGTATGTTGGGAATAAATTTGAACTATTAGAACTTAGTGAACACTAAAAACCTAGAATGAACAAAGTAAAATTATAAGGCACATTCAATCTATCGGTATCTCACCTACAACTGTAGTTCCTTTTGTTAACCCATTTGATGCCCTTAAAAACCCATTAATAATATCTAATATCATTTTTATTTTTGTATTTAACTACCTAATAAGCATTTCAAGAGTCACCTCTAACTTACTGAAGAACCCTAAAAAATTATGCCCTAGATATGTGCAAGGTGGAATTTGCACTACCAAAAAGCATATTCAAGTGTTCAAAGATGCTATCATCAAAACCCAAATATAACATGAAGATGTGGCATACATGTTTTTCCCTTACACATTGGATGAGATGGCCTAAAATTATTATTTAGGACTACCTGATGGGTCTATCACCTCTTAGAATGACCTAGAAATAGTCTTTATCAATCACTTTAGGGTACCTATTGATCATATTATCCTCTAATATCAATTTATTTCAACCCATAGGGAACCAAATGAACTAATGATCATGTTTATTATTCTCTTCCATAAGTTTTATAAGAAATTTAAATATCCTTACACAAAAACTAAGGTGTTTTCCATTCAAACCTAATTGATGGATTTGGATCCCATGACCTCCATGTTTGTCTGTCAAACTCATACAAAACTTGTAACCTTATCTAATATCATGAATCTATCACAATTGAGTAATAAATGATTTCACAAGGCTATGGATTTGGTCCATTACCTTCATTATGGAAGCTAGGTGTATATAACCAAATCCTAATGACAAATAAAGTGTTCATGCAAAATACTCCTCTGATGAATCAAATACCTAGTGCTATGTATTAAAACCAAAATCTAGTATATAACATGACACCCTTTAACTACATTCCTAATGGTCAGCCATTTATCCTCACTAATCACAAGTTGCCTCAAGATAATAATCACTAATTTATCCATGTGGCCTATAACAACATTTCTACCATGCCTAACCCAAGCAATTATGCTACTTTAAATAGAAATCAACATGTTGTCCCACCATTTATAAATAATCAAAAGACTAATAATAATACCCATAACTAGATGCATCGTGTTGTCTCACATTTATAAATATTGTGTCACTTGTGGTTAACCCACTACCATAAGTAATAAATAACTAGAATGCTACTTTGAACCCAAAATTGGCTAATTTATAGTATATGGTTAAATGATTTACAAACTACATGGTTAAATTGGTGAGACAACTACCTCAAAATAAAAATCAAACTATAAAGAACCCTCCTCAAAATATAAACTTTAACTTTCATCAAACCAACCATCAGTGGAATACTATGCCCAATAACAAAAATGTGCCTAGTCTATTGGATAACAATAACCAAAATGATAATAATGCCTCAATCTCAATCACCTTGGCTAATTTAGCCTTACCCACTTGGTGTAGGTTGCATAACATAGTAGACCATGATAAAACTAATTACATTGAATTTATATTAGCCTCAAACATCTTTCAAAAAGAGATGAATAACCTTGAAATAGTGTTATCACTTGATAACAAATCAAACTAGAGTGGAGGGAATCCATGTATTGTTTTAGTCTTGAAAACATATGAACTCCTATATGAGAGTGGCAATGAGCCCAAAGATAGCCTAGATGAATTTCACACACTCAGATAGTTCCAAAGGGACAACAATTACAATTTGAAGAGTAAATTACAAAATCCTTTAACTTCATATATTCCTCTAAATAACTCTTAGGTTCCACCTAATATGAACTCAAAAATAGTTTATTTCTACATAATGGACCTAGTCTGTCATATCAACCAAAGAAAGGTGATACACCCTTGCAAGATGAAAAAAATCCTTAACAAAATAAACTTGGATACAACATTTTTAAAGACTTGAATTAAACTAAGGACAATATAAAAATATTTGATTTGCTATAAAATTTTGATAATAAATACTTGTTAAAAAAAATCTACTCCTAAAGGGAAAGAAGCTAATAAAATATTTGATGCCCCTATTTCCATTTACTAAAAAATGACTAAAACTCTTCCTTTCCTCCTAAAAATATATATTCTTGGAAAAAACTTACATAATTATTTGGTATATTTATGTGCTTCATACAACATGATGCCATACTCAATTTTCCATAAAATGGACCTGACTCATGCTAAGTCAAATAAAAAGGTAGTGTAG
Organism: Torreya grandis; assembly: GCA_037957365.1. Classification (NCBI taxonomy): domain Eukaryota; kingdom Viridiplantae; phylum Streptophyta; class Pinopsida; order Cupressales; family Taxaceae; genus Torreya; species Torreya grandis. Next base: position 1,010,876 of record JARHVA010005276.1, on the reverse strand, counting down.
TTGGAAAAATCAGAGGTCAAGGTGGTTGGTGAGATAAACTATATTCACATGTAATTGTCTTTTGATCTAAGAGTGAAATAATTCATTGGCATTTAGGTGATGGATACACCTAATGCATATGGTATGCTTCTCATGACAGATTGGTCTAGAATGTTAAATGAAAACATGGTGATTGATTTCTCCCATATGTGGCTCTTGTGGCATGGTATACCAAACCAAATAAAAATCAATATATAGCCAAAAATGACTCACATGATCACTGAGTATAACAAGACAAATGAAATCATGTATGAGGAGTCTAAATTGGGGTCTATCTGCTTGAAATTATAGTGAAATCTTGTGAAAACCTAAATATTAACATGTTTTCCAAGAAAGAGAACTTAAAGGCTCAAGGGATTAAACAAACAGATGAGGATAATATTTTATGTGTACTTGAATACCTTTATTCCATAGTGTTACCCTAGCATATGAGAATTCAATACATGATCCACCTCTTAAACATGGTAGTTCAGTGCTTCTTTCAACATTAGGTGTAGAAAAAACATAAATCAACAAGCTATAGTATGGCGGTCCATTTGGAGAAAGAGATTTGAAATATCTTGGGATAAAATACTTCCATTCTAAGTAGCCCAACACCTACCTCTACCACTGAAGATAAAACTAGAAGATCATTATCAATTGAAGAAAATAATTTATACATGCTTAATGTTAAAGAAAATAATAAAGAGGTTAATGCTTCAGTAGCACTTACCTCTTAAATTTCATTTAAAACAACTAAAGATAATTTTTGAACCCTAAAATTTTATGGCTCTAAGTCTAAGAGTGGGTGTTATTTTTGGGTTACTCATTAACCCAAGAGGAAAATCTTATTTTATAGCATTCTGACTACAATTTTCATGCATGAACAATGTGGCTAAATATGAGGCAATAGTTCAGGCCTTCAATTCACTCTTAAGATAAAAGTCAAGAACTTGAAGGTGTTAGGTGATTCAAAGCCAGTGGTCAAGTAAGTTACTAGCCACTATGCTTATAATGACAATTGTTTGTCTAGGAACCATAGCCAAGTGTGGAACCTAATAGAGTATTTTGATGCATCCAACATATAAATAATCTCCTATAAAATAAATCATACAAAATATGAATTAGAAACAACTTCAATTACCCTGGAACCAATTGCCAACCCTAGAATTGAAGAGGTTCTCAATGGAGTTTGTCTCGACTCCCTTTTTTACTAATAAGATTAGGAACTTCTACGTATTAAATGATTATCAACATATTATTGACTTCATCACAAATATAGATGTATTTTAATCTCAGATTATAAATTAATATGGTAGAGATGAGTTTGAACTAGATGAATAAGGGATGATAAATCTAAAAAATAAAAATATACTAAAGCATATGATCTCATTAGAGTGGTTGTTTGACATGGATTATGTGATGATCCACACTTACAATAATATAATTATTGACCAAATTTTACTTCAAGGTCAAATTTGGACCCCTATAGGTAAAACATTAGTTTTTTATATGTTTTATGGGTGTAATACTTTGTCATGGGGTATGTTATAGGTCTTTTGATGTCATTTTAATACTATATTAGCCTTGGTCTTAGTCATTTTAATCTATATGTCACTTTGAGTCATTCAAAAGGCTTTTAGGTGTCATAAATGCAAGTGGAATGGTTTTTCAATGTGACCAAGTTTCCCTAATTCCTTCCAAAACATCCAATAAGTTATATTCCCTATCATCCTCATCTAAAACTTGTAGGTTATCTAATTGAAGATCAAGTAATCAACTAAAAAAGAGGAGTTTGGCATTTATACGGCCCATGAGGGAAGGTGATTATGTGGAAAAATTCCATATAACATCTATTCATCTTCCTCATGTTAATTTCCATGCTTTTCATTCTCCAGAAGTGCCATTTTTAAGCTAAAACCGTTCTACTCCTTATTTGCCTTTCTAGATGCACAGAAGTGGTCAGTAGGTTTGTGCTTGGTACAGATAGTCGAAGAGGTTTCAAGTCAAATGTTTTTTGGATTTGGTATTAAAATTATAAAGATCAATTTACATAATAATATTTTTAATATTGTTCAACCATGCTTTATTAACCATCTCTAAGAAGTTGATTATGTTTTTCCACTCACTATTTCCTATACCCTATAGGTTTTGCTTTGTTTGGATAGGTCTATACAATACAATTAGTAATGTTGACTCTAAAACATGTTAGATGTATTTTTAAATTATATTCACACTTATTTATTTTTCATGGTTTTTTATGGGCAAGTTGTCTCATGTTATAGGAAGGTGTCACCATTGTGAAGCTTCAGTCAGATTATTTCTTGTTGTAGAATGTTGGTCTTCTACAGAGGTCTCATGTGAATATAATATGGTGTTTCATATGTTTAAATTCCATATTATCACCTATTTCTATGTTTTTTTCATCACACCATGCTTTAAGCAACTTTTAGTCTTGCCTTTCTCATAGTCAACTCTTCACTCAATCTTACTTGTAGTCAGATGTATAGAGCTTGTTTAGCTCATTCATGGAGTTGTAATGAAGGTTTATTAATTTTTTCAAGTAATTAATATATGGAAATATTTCATTTGTATTTTAAAGAAGATACAAGGTTGGTTATAAGCTCATACACCACATAAACCAATTATTAGATACCCTTGCCTGTTCTATTCTAGATGTTTACAAGAGATTTTATGTTGGAATGGGCATTTTGGAGATTATATTAAGATATAATCAATTTAAATCATGAATTAAAGGGATTTAAAATGATTTTTATTAATTCATGGGGTCATTCATCCATATATATTTGCTCCATTATATGCTCAATGCCTACATACAACTCATGAACACCTACAGGAGCCTCCTTGATGACATCATGCTGAAAGGAAAAGTTTAATATGTGTTTAAATATCTTAAGATTTATAAGAGTTCATTTGGATTCTTTTTGAAATCATATAAGTGATCAAAAACCTACACACCTTGTAAACTTTCCAAAATTTCATGCTCATTGCCTATGTATACAAATACCCACCTACAGGTGGTAACTCAGAGCTATGAATGTCTTTGAATGGGAAATTTGGAGAATGGTAAGCTCTTTTTTCAAATCCTATAATGTTATTTTACCATATAATACCTGATTTATGTGTCTAATGTATAAATGTAAAAGTAAACCATCTTGCAAGAAGCAGGGACTGAGTTCAAGAAGACTTTCCCAAAAAAGTGAAAATAAAGGTCCAATGGCATTTGGTGAATATCTTATAGTAAGTTTAAAAATATTTATAAAGAATATATATAGGTAAATATTTTATCATATATCATGAAAAATATCTATGCCAAATATGGATGTCATAAAGTTAGTGTAAGATAGAAGTTTGACATCCTAAAGATGCCTTTAAAATAACTAAAACCATGCATTCATATCTACAAGTTCTGAGTTTTGAATGACCTTTGACATTGTAAAGAGAGAAAAAAACATATCCTCATGGTTTAAATGGTCATATTGATAAAAAAATTTAAAAATAATCATGAATATAATTATTATTATGTTGATGTATATTGTTTCAAGCTTCATGGACACCTATAGGTGTCCCTTCTCAAGGAAATGTGCACCTATAGTTGAGTAGGTAGACAGTGACCTAAATAGGGTATCTTGGTGGTTTTTTATCCATTAAAAGTTTAATAAAGGTATTATAATATTATTTTTTACCTCAAGTATTCAAATATGGCCCTTACACACCATGACCAAATCTCAATTAGGTAAATATGCACCTATAGGAATCAATGAGGCAGGGTATCACAATTAAAAGAAAGATATTAGTTTGGTGTACTCAAAGTGCATGTAAAGGTTAAAGGAGAGTTGAAATTATGAAATATAAATATTAACACCTTCATTATGACAATTATTATCTTTATAATCTATTGGCAATGTGAAACAAGCTTACATAGACCTCTTAAGGCCCTATATACACATACAACTGAGTGTTCAGTCTTGATGAAGGTAGGAGATGAATATGATTAAGAAGAGAAAGAAATTAAAAGAAACTTGAGAATTATTAATTATAGGTCAATAAATTTTTTTTAAAACTCCAAGACTTATTTCAATTTGACCATCTACTCTTCCTACTAGCCCAAAGGTAGCAGTCTGTACAGTTGCACTAAGGGACTCTTTGCTCAATGGGTAAGGATGAATAATCTAAGGGAGAAGAGTGGTTTTCACTGAATTAAAAGATTATTTAGAATTAATTTAAGTTGGATAACATTTTTAATAAACCTAATCATATTGGAGTTAGCCTTGAGAAGTCAGTCTTAGGTGGAAGTGAAAAATGCAAGAAAATAGTTATTTTGGAGTCCTTTTTCAAAAAATTGAGTTGGTTAGGTGCCTAAATGGATAAATATAACTTATAAATTTTGGTAAAAATATTAATTATTACCTAATAAAAATCCTAAAACCTTCAATTTTCCTTTAAACGGAGGGTTATATCTCACTATTTTATCTCAAAGGTCAGCTAGTCAGGAAAATCAAGGTTTTGGCAAAACAAGCAAATGAAGCCAAAAAGGGTAAAGAATTTGATGGAAATATTGGAAAAACTCAATAAAAACATTTTTAGGTTTATGTAATTTAAATATTTTCTATGAATCACTGAATCAATCTCAGACCTCTCAAAATGACCAAAACACTCTTGCACACAACTCAACCAAGCAAGCTCCAATTAGGCCTAGTTGGTGAATGAGACGAAGAAATGAAAAAGAGTGCTTGGAAAGTTATGTGATGAATTTTTTATATTTAAAAAAGTATGAAAAATCATGAGACACCATCCCATCCATGAGATATCAGTCCAAATAGCCAAAACTAGCAAGATGCATGCTAAGCCTACTAGGCCTTGAAGAGGCCTAGAGCCAATTAGGGGTCCAACTACACTTATAGATCTTGATGAGTCATATATTTGGTTATAAAATTTTCATGGGATTAATTAATAATTTTTTTATCAAATAATATTTATGTAAAACCATGGAAAAGTCAATTATGGACTTTAAGACACATTAAGCCTACAAGAAATGGAGAAACACGATCAATAAGTTAGTTTTAAATGCTCGTATCTTCTCTAAGGATGTGCATGGAATAAAAAGGAGTTTGGAGAGGTTAATTTGGGTCATTTAAATCATGTTTGTGTAATTTTTTAGTAGTTACAATGTCAAGGCTTTATGAACAAAGCTTAAGGACAAAAAATTACCTAAAACCCTTTCAAACCCTTAGTCAAGACCCGATGAAGGAAATAAAGTTGTAAAGTTACTCTAATGGCATAGTTTTCCCAAAATGATGATTGGATGATGTATATGACTGAGTTAGGCTCCCTACCATCAAGATTAGTTGTATGTAACTATACAGATGGAGTGGAAAACAAGGTATTTTTGATAGTTTTGTGAATTATGTAGGTTATAAGAGGTTTAAAGAGATTAAATAAACTTTGGAAGGAATATTAGGAACTAATATAAACCCCCATACCCATTTAATACCTTTTTAAAACTCATAAGTGTTTAAAAAATAGATCTTATCTCAGCCAGTCAAAATTGGCATAGTGAACATGATGGTGAGAAGTGTAAAAACTTCAAATAGATGTCCTTTTAAGGTGTGTCTTATGCCTCTAATGTCATGGAGAGTATTTAAAAATTTCATTCACTATATTCTATGAATTTTCATGGAAAATTGATGCCTTTTGGAATCCAAGTGTGCAAGGTATATGGAAGTGGAGTTTTCTTAGACTGCAGATGGCTATGGCTCTTTTTTCAAAGTTTTTAGATGACTAAGAATGAAACCAATGCATGGGAAATCATGTTTGAAACCATTCCCTCTCATTAAAATCAGTATATCTTCCCCTATTCAATTTTTATTTTCAAATAGGTGTGAATGATGAAGGCAATTTTTGGAGCCAACACAAGGAATTTCATGCCACTTTCCAAGAGTTTCATGCCTTGTATGGACACTTGTAGTTCCTAAACTTGCATGTTATTGTTAGACATTTTTGGCCCATATCTAAATATCTAACATTTTTTGATGAATAAATGGATCAAAGGGGTTTAGAGAAGGATCTAAGAAAGGTTTTCAAGGGTCAGCTAGTAGTGTTCAAGGATAAATGTGCAAGCCAAAAAATCTAAGTGCAAAATCTCTTTCAGCTAAGTCTTTACTTGTTCATTCTTTTGGAATATGTATGGAGACTAAGGAAAAGATAATTATTTTATTCCTTTTCTAATCTAGGTTTCAATTTCCTTTCGAGAAAATAGTTCATATAATTTCTCGAAGGAATTTTTTCCTTATTGGTTAAGTGTTCTCTCTTTGGGAGTTTTATTTTCGACTAAATGTTGGAATTCCTTCAAAAAATAATTCTGAAGGAAAGGTTTTGAAGGATTATCTTTTCAAGTAAAGTTCCTTAAACAATTTCTCTCAAGGGTATTTTCTTGAGGAAATGGTCCACTTCCAAATTTTGAAGGGGTACTTGCATTTTTGTCGAAGGGCACTTCCAAAGGCAAAAAGGTTCTTTTCAAAAGTTCTAAAAGATATATTTTCTTAGGGAAAAGGGACCTTTTCATTATTTACAAGATGTACTTTCCCTTTATAAAAAGGCATTTTTCAATTTTACTGAAGGACTATTTCAAAGAAGCGAAGGGAAAAAATTTTGAAATAATTCCTTTAGGAAGAATGTTGAATAAAAAACCTGAAGGGTCCTTTCCCTTAAAAAAAGTACTTTACAAGAGGCCAAAGGGTCTGTTTCAAAATCCTAAAATATCTCATCAAAGCAAAGTGCCCTAAATAAAAAATCTGAAAGGTACTTTCCCTTCATAAAAGGCCAAAACACTTTTTCCAAAAGATCATTTTCACAAAGTTAGAGGGGTCCTCTCAAGTTTTTGAAGGGCTTTTCTCAGAAAAAAAAGGGGCCAATTTCAAAGTCTAAATGGTATTTTCCTTTGAAAAAGGTGTATTTCAAAAACCCAAAGGGTCTCTTCCCTTTAAAAAAGGCATTTTCAAAAGATGAAATGTCCCAAACATTTCTCTAAAGGGACCATTTCAAAAAATCCAAAGGGTACTTTCTCTTTGAAAAAAAGCAAATGAAAAAGTACAAAAAAACTCCTTTGAGAAGAAGTCCAAAAAAGTAGGTCCATGATAAAAAGCCATGGAGAAATTGTCTGAAGGAAAAGTTCATTTCTAAAGCTTGAAGGAATTATCCCAGTGTAAATAATCTAAATTTGAAAGGGAAAAATAGATTTTTGAAGAGTCAATCCCATAAGATAAAAGGCCCAAAAGAAATTAGTTGTTTGCATTAAAAACCCACCAAAGGGGTCTCTATCCAAATGTAGAGATGATGTGTGGTAGCATTTCAGGAGCTAGATCCAATGGCGCATAATCAAATCTTACATTAAAGATTGATGATGAGTGGAGGTCAAAGGGGTCAACAAATCTCAAAGGTGAAAGTGTGCATGACAAGTGTCAAAAATGCATTTAACTAGCAAGATATCATTGACTCATAGGCATCCATGCACAAGTAGATCAGTAGACATGCAAAAAATCAAAGATAATGTCAATTTTAATCTATAGATGCCATATAAGTCCAAAAAAGTATTAAGGAGCATGCCAAGTTTTAAATACAAGAGATCAAATCATGTACACTTGGAAATAACATGTAGCTACCCATGAAATGGCTCTCTTAGCTCCAAAAAGGGAAGCCTTGAATGTGCAAAGGGCTTAAGGAGATTTATGGCAATCTTGGGTGGTTCGTCTCATGATCAATGCAGTTGTATGCTTTGAATGTAAAATAACTCAAGGATAACAATGGTGATTGTAACCATTTATGACATCCCTATCTATTTCTCACACAAGCCCCTTCTTCTCTCATCCATTTTTTCTATATATAGAGGCCTTTAAGCCTTAAAATGGATCCCTCAACTAGTGATAGAGGTAACCTATCAAAATTTCCTTGTAACATTCTCTTAAAGCAACAAGAGTAACTTTATGATTCTATGTTGAATCTAAGTATACATTATTGGAGTTTAACTTCTAGATGTATGTCCCTTTTCATCATCTATAGATTCTCTATGTATCTTGCTTTAATTATTTTAGTTCCTTGTAGGTTGTGTGAAGTGTTAAACATTGGTCCTTTTTCTTGAAGTGTCATAAGTTTATAGTGTCGCATACAGACCTACCTCATTTTATCCTTCAAATTGCATGGTTTTTTTTTACCTCCACACAAAAATATGTATGCTTATGGCCTTGAGATAGGATTATATTAGTCTATGTCTTATTTAAATTCATTAGTAGTCATTAAGGCTTCTAGGGTGAAAGTGGATCATTTCATCTTTAGTGCATCACCATCCTTAGCTTAGATTTCCCCTTTCAGGTTATATTTCTCTCCCTTTACCTTGGTAGTAGATTTTAGTGTGGGGAAATAAGTTAAAGTGAAGCATCTGAGGAGATAGCCTCATTAAAAAGCCTAGAGGTGCAACCTCATTTTAGGATACCCACAGCTTGAGGTTGTTCCAATATTGTAGCTAGAAGTGAGTGAAAATAAAAAACTCTCCCATAAGGGTGCAATTCTAGCCTACAACAGTTTCTAGCATGCCTAATGGGATGGATTTTGAAGAAGATTGGTCAAGTTTGATGTTGGTTTGATCAATTTTTAGTGGTTATAGCTTTCAATATTTGGTGACTCCAAGGAATACTCAACAATATGGTGGTAGAATAATACCTATCTTTCATTCCAAAGGTGACTACAAGATAAACTTCTAGAGGTATTCCTTTTAAATTTTTTGAATTACCTTTAAACTTAGCAAGAAGGTTAAGGTCCACCCATACTCACCCATACATGGGAAACCATTTACCTAAACCAATCATGAGGTATACCTAACAAAAAGACCTTTATTAGCCCTTTGTGATACTATGATTCCCCAAAGAGCTTTCATAGGCTTCAGTGGCCAAAGTCCTTTAAATTTACCACAATATGATCTTATGCCAGTAGCATCTCTTAAAAGCATCCCTTATTTTATAGGGGACCAAGCCATAACCCTTGCTAAACACATCAATGATAGCCAATTTTTTCAATATCCATAATGTCATTACAAAAAATATATCTATTAGACTGTTAGCTATATCCCTTAAAGGAAAATATTTAGATTGGTAAAGAATCTTAGCTCCTAATTCTATTCAATCATGGAATCAGCTAGGAGAAGCCTTGTGTAAAATATTTGTAGACAAGAGTGACCATTTATCACTAGCAGAATAGCTTACCATAATTAAGATAGCCCCCCATGAAGTCATGCAAGATTTCAACACAAGATTCCAAAAATATTGGGACAAAATTTTGGTCTCTATTAGACCATCCCCTAACTTTGCATTCCTATACTACTTGAAGGCTCTAAATAGTGATATAGTTGTAATGATCCAATCCATGGGAGGGGACATATTTTTAGATGCTTATGAGGTGACTATTAAAGCAAAATATTGCCTAGTTCAGGCTAGCAAGCTTACTCCTAGACCCCTAATGCCTCTTTTCCCAAAAAATAGACCACCCCCTATGGTTATTCCTCCACTTGATGTTAATCTTCCAACTCTATAAATTACTACTATGCCTTCACCTAAGCAAGAAATGGCCTCCACTAGTGGATCAAGTGATTCCCAAGAGTAAAAAAACTACCTAAAACTTAAATTCATGCTCCAATCCTTGGGAAATGATGTAATAAATGTATAAAGGCAAGCTCAGTTCAATAAACCTTATCAATCTTTATATCAACCTCAATAATAGTCTTATCAAGCAAATAGGGCACCCTATAAATGAAATTTCCAAGGACAAGGTCAAGGACAGGGGTAGCCTAACTATGTTAAACAAAACAACTATAATCTAAATGTTGCAAGCTCTTCCAACTCCTTAGTTCATGTTCAAAACAATATGGCTTAAGAGGCTGAAGGGAAAATGCCTTAGAATCAATCTTTTGGGTAATCCATTATCCCAACTAATGGTTCTAACCAGAATTTTAATAACCAATGGTAGAAAGTTGTTGCTTATGGATACAATCAAGCTCTTATGGCTCAAAACATGGAGATCTCCATGATGAAAAAACTAGGATGATCTCCACAATACCATAGATTTGATCAAGTACCAAACCAGTCGGATGTTACATTGGTCATTAGTGAGGAAGAAGAATGCCTTGCACTCAATCAGTAGGCTAGTTCTAGCCAAGCATACATTCTAATGGTAGCTAATACAAGGTTCAAAAAAAGGAATATGGAAGGTAATCAGGAAGCATTCAGAGAACTTCCTATCATTACTCCTTCATTGTCTAATCCTAACAATCCTGCTATCACTTCAAGGGTCCTGACACCTCCTAAAAAATAGAATTGGGAGAAAAGTTTTGATCTACTAAACTCCTAAATTCAACAAACAATAATAGTGGCCCCCAAATCTTAGGCAATGGTTGGTGGTCTACCAATCAATATTTTTGAACAAATGAAAAATTCCAAAGTAATTATACCAATGTGGGACATGATTTCCATGCCTGGTCAAGTGGATATTATTTAAGAAGGTTTATCCAAGATAGGTGTTACAATAACTATAGGTAAACAACCAAACAAAGAAATCAATGTCCTCACCAATGTGACCCAAGGTCATTTAAGAGATGGATCAAGTAAGTTGTTCCAACCTCCTTCATTCTAAATTTCATTAATCATTGGTGATTCCTTGGTGCTTAATTGCTTTTTAGATAGTGGAGCTAGCACTTTGGTAATGCCAAAATCTATAGTAGACCTGCTCAATTTAAAGTATGAACCTCAATCTAAAGGAGTTATGAAGCTTGATGGTTCTTCCACAAATATATCTAGTATCATCAATGATTTGAGCTTGACCTTGCATGATTTCCCTAGTGTTTTAGTGGTTCAGGATGTGTTGATCCTTGATGTAGCTCCTCATTTTGCTCTATGCTTATCTAGGGAATTCACAGCTAAAATTGGGGGTTATCTAGCAACAAATTGGTCCTACATGGCTTTCAGAACAAGGTATGGGACTAAGGTATCAATCAAAGATGAACCCATGGCACAATTTCACATCCAATCCCATTAGCCAGATAGCATAAACCTTAATTGTACTATCCTTGATGAGGATGAGTTTATAATTGGTCAAGGACTGAATACTTATCCTAAGGAGATTCCATATTTGTTTTTGGATTAGTTATGGTGGGATAATCAATTTATCAACCCTTTGGAAGGTGTTGAGGAAAGAGACATGGGTGTCTATTTGCTACATGATGAAAATCAACTCATGTCTTCCCTCATTGGACCTAAATAAGACCTCAATGGTATGTTGAAGTTGTTCTTTGATGGTTCAAAGAGAAAAAATGGAGTAGGTGTAAGGGAAATGTTAGTTTCCCCTTAGAATGGTAAGTTTTTCTCTTCTTGTATGTTCTATTTCAATTGTTTCTCTAATGCAGTAGAATATAAAGACCTAATCCATGGCCTCCAATGGGCTAGTAAGAGGGGAATCAAGTAGTTGTAAGAATATGGAGATAGTGAGCTTCTAGTAAACCAAGTCAGGGGCATGAACATTACAAAGAATCCTTTGATGAGGTCCTAAAAAAATAGAGTGTGGGACCTAATTGAAGATTTTGAAGCCTTTAACATTTAGTTTGTGCCAAGGAACTAGAATCAGCATGTTGATAGGTTAGTGGTTATGGGAGCCCAGTTTGATATTCTAAGTAAGCTAAAAGGGGCCAAGGTTCAGCCACATGTCAAGGTTGTGGTGAGGCCATTAGTACTAGATAATGAAGCCCACTAGCAAGTCTTCAAAAATGACCAACAAATTTCTTGTTTCTTATAGTAGGAAGTAGAGTTTTCCTTAATAAACCAAGGTAAAATTCAACATCAGTATGAATATAAAATTGTTCAACTAAGGTCTAACAAAATTCCTAAAGGGTTGGTCACCCTTGAAGGTCTTTTTTATGAGGGAGACCATATGAGGAAGGACAAAGCAGTAATGTCAATTGATGAGGAAAATTATGAGAGAGTCCTCATCTTTAAGGATAAGCTTCTCAATCTTGGGAAGGTAAGCAACAAGGGTGAAAGGCATACTTTCATTGAACTTTGTAAAGAATTTTTAGACATCTTTACTTAGGAGTATAATGATCTAAGAGGATTTTATCCAAAGTTAACCCAGTATACTATAGAACTAGAGGCCAATGCTAAGTCTATGAGGCAAAATCAAAGGCTTGTCAATCCAAAAATTAAAGAGCTAATGAGGAAATAATTGACTAAATTGATTCAATCCAATTTCATTTTTCCCATCAAACACTCCTCATGGATAGCCAACCTAGTACATGTGAGGAATAAGAATGGTGAGATCCAATTGTGTTTTGACTATAGAGACTTGAATAGGGTCTCTTTGAAAGATCACTACCCCTTACCATCCATGGAGCAACTCCTTCAAATGGTTGTTGGTTCAGAATGCTTCTCTCTTTTAGATGGGTACTCAAGATACAACCAAGTGCTGGTAAGGGAAGAAGATCAATACAATACTACCTTCACCACCAAATGTGGCATGTATGTGTACCAAAAGATTCTTTTTAGCTTATTAAATACTAGGGCCACTTTTCAAAGAGAAATGGACATGGCCTTTTAAGGATTTCTAGATCAAATGGGGCTAGTCTACTTGGATGACATCATAGTTTTCTCAAAGGATTCCAACAAACACATGGACCACTTAAGGTTGATATTTGAGAGATGTAGAGAGTATGAGATCTCTTTGAATCCTAATAAGTGTGTGTTTTCCATGCACAAAGGTAAGTTATTGGGTCACATTATCTCAAAATAAGGATTAGCTATTGATCCTAATAGAATAAGTGCCATCTTGGCCTTATCCTTACCCAAGCATAAGAAGGGACTTCAAAGTTTCCTTGGGAAAATAAATTTTTTGAGAAGGTTTATACATAGTTTTGTAAACTTGGTCAAACCCATCACTGCCATGCTGAAGAAGAACCAAGTGTTCACTTGATCAAATGAAGGCAAATCAACATTTGAGGCTATCAAGCAAGCCATTTCCCAAGCACCCACACTCATGAATCATGATTTCTCAAGAGATTTCATATTGTATGCCTTTTCCAATATTGAAAATATATCATCTATGCTGATGCAAAAGAATGGTGAAGGACTTGAGCAACCAATAGCATTTTTTAGTTAGGGTCTTGAGGGGTATGAGGTGAGGTATACTTTTGTAGAAAAATAGGTCCTTGTAGTGGTAATAAGCCTTAAAAATTTCAGGACAATGCTCTCAAATAGCAAAATATATCTTATGGTGTCTCATCTTGGAGTGAGAGACTTCCTTTTTAACAAAGAATTGAAGAAAAGGAGAGCTGGTTAGATTACCAAGGTCATGGAGTATGATGTAGAGATTAAGGTTACTAAGCTTGTAAGAGGTAAAGTCTTGGGTGATCATATGGTTGATGAACTTCATAAAGACAAAGAGGTTATCTTGGTAACACAAGATAACTCACAAATAGATGCACCTCCACCTCACATTAGTTAGCTCTAACATATGACACATTTCTTGATAATAGGTGAGTACCCTCAGGGTCTAGACAAGGAAAAAATAATGTATTTTAGACTTCAATCCATACCTTATGCATTGGTTGATGGGGTTTTACTCAAAAAGGACCTAAATAGGGTATTCATTAGGTGCATAGATGATGACCAGGTGACTAAGCTTTTGGAGCAATTCCATGATGGACCTGCAGGAGGTCATTTTGCACCTAGAACCACAACATCAAAGATAATAAGGGTTGGTTATTACTGGCTCAACCTCTCCAAAGATGCATATGCATGAGTAAGAAAGTATCAAAAGTGTGCTTTCTTTATGGGTAAGCAAATATTGGTAGCCCTTTCTCTCAACCCAATTCAAGTAGAGCAACCCTTCATGCAATGGGGGCTAGATTTCATAGGAATGATCAACCCTCCATTAAGTTTAGGACATAGATGGGTGTTTACTACAACTGACTACTTCACCAAGTCAATGGAAGCCATTGCATTGAAAGAATATAATTAAGGTAAAATTGTTGAGCTCAAAAGTGGCTCATTATTGACATGTTATTTGATTCAAACCATCTCTCAAAGGATATTATCTTATAAAAATATTAGATTCTTAGATAGCTATTACATGGAAAATAGATATTTGTCTTGTTTATATTAAACCAAAGACTAAATCTTTACTTTGTCATTAATGTCTAATACAGAGAATGTTTTAGTGATATTTTGTGTGAAGAATGCTTAGGAAGAAGACATAGGTGATGTACAGTGAACATTCCATTTTGATCTCCATCCAATAGAACTATGGACTCCACAGGCTTGTTCCTACAGACTCTGCAGGCTTGTTTCTATGGACTCTGCAGGCTTGTTTCTATGGACTCTGTCGGCTTGTTTCTACGGACTCTGTAGGCTTGTTTCTATGGAATCTTCAGGTTTGTTTCTATGGACTCTATAGGCTTATTTCGATGGACTCTATATGCTCATTTCTATGGACTTTGTAGGGTCAATACTGAGAATTCTATAAGGACAATGGGAAGCTAGAAACTATATAGGATAAGAAAAAACCATTCCAGCTAGAATCAAATAAGGAAAATAACCACATACTATTTTGAAGGACTTGTTTTTGATAGATTTGTATATAATTAAATTTTAGGACTATTATAGGATAGGATATTTATTTCATCAAAATAATTGGATCTCTTGGAAATCCAATCTCCTATCTTTAGATGAAGGGATCGACCAAGAGTCCTATTCTTTTGCATCCTATTTTGAGTTGATTGTATTCATATAAAGTGTAAGACTTTGAACTATAAAAAAAGAAGAAAATAGAAGATATAGAGAAAATAGAGGATCAAGAATTAGATAAGCATACAGGTTTCAATTAGATTGTAATTATTTCATTTCTATGAATTAATACTTCAAGTTTCTAGCATTGATTAATCTTTGTTCCTGAGTCCGAGAGAAGCAAGAGCCCACTCTCCTTGGAACTAGGAACTATGTACGATATTTATGTTCTATTTGATTAGTTAGAATCTTGTTACTATTTTCATTTATTTATAAAAACATCAAAACAAATTCATAGTTTAAAAAGAGCATTTTCTTATTTCATTTCTTTTATACGCAAAGTATGTTTTCTTTTATAGTAGAAGTGTGAAGTAAATTTATTTTTGTAAGTAGAAGTGTGAATTTACTTTCCCTGTAAATGTAAAATAGGAATGTGATATTTTATTTCTAGTAAAAGAGTGGATTGATTTGATTTCTTTCTTTTTTTAGCAAAATCGTGAATCAAGTAGTTTAGTCAAAGTTAGAATAGGATCAACAAGCACCCCCATGCAGACTTCTAGATCTACCATCCCATACCTTACTAAAAATAGCTTTGGACACTGGCCCTAGTTGATAAGACACCAATTGAATATTAGTTAAATGAGGAGTTAGATGACACTCATCATTTTTGGCACCATTTTTGGGGAACATAAGGTGTTAGTAAGGTAATAATTATTGATCTAGAGTAAAAAAATTGTAAAAATCATAAAAATCCTAAAAATAATTAATTCATTGATGTACCATCCTAAAGATTCTAAAGGATGATTTATTCCAAAGTTTCCACCAAGGACACAAGTGGACACTCCTTCAACATCTTTGAGTAGTGAACCAGAAGATACAAGTGAAACCTATTTGCAAGAATCTTCTAAAACTAGGATAGGAACTAAGCCATTACCACACACAAGCTCCATAGGACAAATTCCTCAAGATCAATCTCTTGTAGGAAGACATTATTTAGAGATTTCCAAAGACTTAGAAAAATCATTTCAAAGATCCATAGCTAAAGAAAATTCTGAGAACTTGGAACAACCTATAGCTGAGACTACAAACATTCAGTGGGAAGATCATCCTAGCTTTGAAATATCATTAAAAGAAGAAATGACTCTCCAACAAAATCAACAATTTTCACAACCAAGAAGGACTTTCTCCTTTCCTATTATTGCAGATCCTAATGATCAAACCCCCATGAAAAATATTTCACTAGCTAATCTACCAAATTTTTGGGGATGATCTACAGAAGATCCTGATCAATTCCTATTTAAATTTAAAGTGCTATGTCAAACCTATGATTGCACAACTAATAGTCAGAAATTAAAACTATTTCCCTCTACACTTAAAGATGTAGCTATGAGATGGTTCATGGGTTTACCTGGCAATTCTATTAGAACATGGGATAACATGGAAACAAAATTCTTGAACAAATACCAAGATTACTGCCGAGTGCAAGAAAGAAAAGAGGATTTATTTAAAATTAAATAAAATGAGGATGAATCTTTAGAAGATTATTTGGATAGATTCATTTTCACTTATAAAAGAAGCAATTATCCACTCACTGAAGACGTTCAAAAATTGGTTTTCTTAAAAGGATTAGATGAAAACACTAGAGATGCCTTAAATCTTATTGGTGGAGGAGATATAAATAAGTTGGCTTTCGATCAGATTTCTGAGCTTTGTACCAATTACTCTCAAACAAAACTTGGAATTAGGAAAGGAAAGTTGGGGAAATCTAATGAAGTGGGTAAATTAATGAAAGAATTTGCTAATCTCAAAACAAATATTCTAGTTACACTAAATAGTACTCTAGATGGCCTTCAAGCTAAGGCAAATGCAACAGAGCCTTTAGTAATCTACTATCCTAAGTGCAGACAGAAACATACCCTTAGAGATTGCCCCCTAGATAGAACCAATGTTTCATCATGTGGGATCTGTGATGCAATAGATCATGATACCAAATATTTCACCCTTCTACCTATTTTAAAGAATCAAATGAAAGCCCAAGTCTAGTCCATTGAAGAAGTAAATTATATTCAAAGACAAAACTTTGCCCCATAAAACTAGGCTCAAGGACAGTTTAATGCAAGAAATCTAGTTAATCCATGGATGGCACCATGGAATGTTTCACTCCCTTCACCATTTTAGAATCAACCCCAAATTCCATCAATTCAAAATCCATGGGCAGGACAAGATTAGATGCCAACACCTCCATGGATGGTGCCACAGCCATAGAAACAATGGGTACCACAACAACATTAGATACCATAACCATACCAACAATGGAATCAGCAGTGGAACTCATTGTCACAATTCACCCAACCAAGAAGACCACTTCAACAGCAAACCATTATGCCACCCCCAGTTATTTAGTAATAAGGACAAATCAATCAACCCTCAATACTTGCACAACTAATAGCAAATCCAAAAAATAAACAACCAACACTTGTTTATGTCAATGAGTAGGAAGAAACAATCAATGTTGGACCTATTAAGTGTTCAGACACATTTGAGATTAGGAAAAACTATACAAAAACCTTCAGTACTCATTTCTAAGATACTTGATGAAAATGAAAAGATAGAATCATCTCAATTAAGCACTAGAGAAGCTAAAATCAAAATGATCCCTGAAGTAAACAAAGGAAACACTAATACACCAGTAGTTCCTCTTTTTGAAAGATTAAGAGAAATTGATATCAAACTAGACTCAAACTTGGTCCATGAGTTGCAAAAGATCAATATTGAGGTACCCCTTCTACAAGCTATTAGGGATATACCTAAATTAAATAAGATCATCAAAAACCTCTGTATTAAGACACTTGGGAGGAAGGTAAAATATCTTGGAACATTTCATGTTGATAGAAAATTTATTGATTTATTATCAAGAAAACTATTAGTTCTAAAATATGTAGATCCAGGAAGCCCAGTGATCACAATCATAATCAAAGGAAAAGGAATTCTTAATGTCTTGGTAGATTTGGGAGCAAAAATCAATGTCATGACAACCAATGCTCTCCATATATTATCTCTTATGAAAATGCAACCTACAACTACCATTCTTCAAATGGTGGACCAGTTGGTAATGAAACTAGAGGGAACTATAGAAAATGTTAAAGTGTTAATAGAATCTTGAGAATATCCAGTAGATTTCATGGTCTTGCAACCCAAAACAAAGAATATAGGATATCTTATAATCCTAGGTAGACCATGGTTGGTCAATGTAGCATCATTGATTGAT
Source organism: Torreya grandis (assembly GCA_037957365.1). Lineage (NCBI taxonomy): Eukaryota > Viridiplantae > Streptophyta > Pinopsida > Cupressales > Taxaceae > Torreya > Torreya grandis. The sequence goes on along the minus strand of JARHVA010005276.1, from coordinate 992,756 downwards.
TGCAGGTTAGGAGACATGACCATTTCCAATGGGTTAAAATCTAAATGCATCTCCTTGTATCCTCCTACAAAACCATCAACAAATTGCATACAAGAACTTTGGGTGGATGAATCAGACAACACATTAAACAACATTTCCTCCTTAGCCATGATCACAATTACAAAACACTTGGAAGAATTGAATGGAGATATATACCCAGAAACTACATACTATGCTAGTCTAGAAACTATAGACTCTGCCAATCCAAAAGCTATGGACTACCTTAGTTTAGGATTCTTGGGTCTGATGGAAAATTTTGAAACCTCCACTTCTACTTTTGCTAGTAATTCTTCATCATATGATCATAGATTGATTTAGGAAAGTGTGTGGAAATTGGTAGAACAATAGCAAACTCATTTCTTAGATGCATTTCATTATTCTTTAGCAAGATTGATTCCTCCTGGAAAAGAGTTTGTTGATAATGTAACCATGTTTCATAAGATACTTCCTCATCCATGTCCTCTAAACTCATTAATTAGTGAGTTTAAGCAAATAGAATCTAACTACCTAGGTACAAAACCAATCATGGTATTACCTGGAAAATTTTTGAACATCAATAGTTGGTTAACAAATGAAGAGGAAGATCAACTCTTTGAAGTATTGGAAAGACATACCAAGGATTTTTCTTGGGATTATACCAACATGAAATAAATTTACCACAAGAACACTCATCTCCACCTACCCCATTAGCTAAGAATACAACACCAAGAAAATAATCTCAGACTGTAATCTCCACATAGATCCCTTCTTTAAGAAGAATCACAAGGTCTCAAAAACTTGAAATTTCAAGGTCTCCACAAGAACCTCATGAGTCTATAGTATAACTATTTTCTTTGATAGGAAGAAGAAAATTGGGATGGAAGGTTTCTATAGAACATGAAAAGACCAAGGGTTTGGTGGTTGAGAAGGAAAATCAACCAAGTGTAGCTCAAAGAGTAATTAAAAGAAGGAGAAGGCTCATTTTAACACAAGAAGATGAACAAGAAATTTTAGATATTTTAGATAGTCTTAAAATGGTGTCTCATTCCCCCATACATTAGAATATTCTTGCACATATAGATATTGAAGAAACTCCTTTTGAAAGGAACTCTCTAATCATAATGGAGGAGCCAAATCTAGAGGAAGAGCCACACACAATAGAGGAATTAAGTATGGAGGAACAACCACCTATTCTAGTTGAAACTACAATGGATAAATAGAAAAGTGTATGTACCAATGAGAAAGGTGAATCATCAAATCTAAATGATCATATTATGCAGCTAACTTTACAGCTTTCTCAAGTTCAAGCTCTTGAACAACAACAAATAGCTGACATTACTGACTTGATCAATCAATTACAAGACAAGGATCATCTCAACTCATCTTTGCCATAGAAATTCATAGATTAGAGGAAATAATAAAAGAATATGAAGATGAATAGATTGGTCTTTGGATATATGTAGAAAGTCTGAAGAAGGAAAATAGGAGATTGCAAAATTTGGTAAACTCTTTTGAAGCACCTGCTGTTGCACTTTCTCCTCCTAAGGTATTTGTTGACCATGGTTGTCAAACAAGTGATCCAAGTATTCCTCCCTTGAAAATACTATATCAAATTGAAGAAGAATATTTTTTACTTAAACAGAAAAACAAAGATGCAACTTCTTCAAACAAACTCTTAGAAAATGAAAAGAAAGAATTAGAGGCTAAAGTCCAAGAGTTAGAAGAAAATTTGCAAGATGCATGCAAATTAGGAGAAACTCTTTTGGTATGTAGGAATCCTTCTCCCACATATATTTTTTTTTTATTTGAACAATTTTATAGATGGTAGCTTCTGTGGATCTCCTGTCATCTTCCTTACAAAATTTTGCAGCCAACAACATTTTTGGAAATTTTCTATAGTGCTGAACTTGATCAACAATATTTGCTTTGTGAATTTTATTTGCATGACTTGATTATAGGAAATCATGAACACAATAAGTTTTTTGATAAATCTTCATGTAGGAGAAGTTCAACTGAGAGCATTACATTCTACATTCAAAAATCAGATAACATGGAAAGGTAGATTTGAAGACTATACGAATCATGCTAAGACTATAGGATTATGTGTCAGACCAACCTTTCCTATTCCCAAATTGATCAAATAGAATTTTAACTATGATTTTATAAATGATGAGGTTAAAACACATTATTTACAAGCTCTATATGATTGTATTGTTTCTTTTGATTTGTTTTCAAGACAGAATTTTGATTTAGTAATGGCTACAAGTGTAAACAAATGGGACCAACTTTCAGTGCCTCTTAAAAGGTGAGAAGTCATGTCCCCAAATAACTTAAGATGGAGTATGAGGAGAGCATCCTAAATTCTATAAATTTTAATAGAGGTAATCAACTATGGGGGAGAATAGAAATGGATTGGCATGAGATATAGACCCCCTTTACTGATCATACCTATTTTAGGATGGCAAAGTTAGGCTCCAAAATCAAAAGAGCAATTAAATATATGGGACACATCAAGGATTTACCAACAATTCAGACAGACACATAACAGATGAATTTGATGAATATGATTTAAGTCAGAGTGTAGAAAGTAGAAGCCGAAGCTATGAATGCTAATAAATGTTTGTAATGGGACTTGCAAAAGGTAAAGCTTGGGGGAGATGATGATCTCAAAATATGGATCATTATTGACATGTTATTTCCTTTAAATCATCTCTCGAAGGATATTATCTTATACAAATCTTAGATTTTTAGATAGCTATTGCATGGAAAATAGATATTTGTCTTGTTTATATTAAACCAAAGATTGAATCTTTACTTTGTCATTAATGTCTAATACATAGCATGTTTTAGTGATATTTTGGGTGAAGAATGCTTAGGAAGAAGACACAGGTGATGTATAGTGAACATTCCATTTTGATCTTCATCCAGCAGAACCATGGACTTCGCAGGCTTGTTTCTACGGACTCCGTAGGCTTGTTTCTACGGACTCTGTAGGCTTATTTCTATGGACTCTGTAGGCTTGTTTCTACGGACTCTAAAAGATTGTTTCTATGGACTCTATAGGCTTGTTTCTATGGACTCCACAATCTTATTTCTATGGACTCCATAGGCTCATTTCTACGGACTCCGCAAGGTCAATATCAAGAATTCTATAAGGACAACGAGAAGCTAGAGACCAGATAGGATAATAAAGAACCATTCCAACTGGAATCAAATAAGTAAAATAACCACCTATTGTTTTGAAGGACTTGATTTTGATAGATTTGTATAGAATCATATTTTAGGACTATTATAGGATAGGATATTTATTTCATTAAAATAATTGGATCTCTTAGAAATCCAATCTCCTATCTTTGGATGAAGGGATCGACTAGGAGTCCTATTCTTTTGCATCCTATTTTGAGTTTATTGTATTCATATAAAGTGTAAGACTTTTGACTATTAAAAAAAGAAGAAAATAGAAGATATAGATAAAATAGAGGATCAAGAATTAGATAAGCATATAGGTTTCAATCATATTGTAATTATTTCATTTCTATGAATTATTACTTCAAGTTTATAGCACTAATTAGTCTATGTTCCTGAGTCTAAGAGGAGCAAGGGCCCACTCTCCTTGGAACAAGGAATTGTGTACATTATTTATGTTCTATTTTATTAGTTAAAATCTTGTTACTATTTGCATTTATTTATAAAAACATCAAAACAGATTCACAATTTAAAAAGAGCATTTTATTATTTCATTTCTTTTCTACACAAAGTATGTTTTCTTTTATAGCATAAGTGTGAAGTAAATTTATTTTTGTAAGTAGAAGTGTGAATTTACTTTCCCTAAAAATGTAAAATAGGAGTGTGATCTTTTATTTCTAGAAAAAAGAGTGGATTGATTTGATTTCTTTCTTTTTTCAGCAAAAGTGTGAATAAAGTAGTTTATTCAAAGTTAGAATAGGATCAACAAGCACCCTTATAAGTAGACTTATATATCTACCATCCCATACCTTACTGTAGATAGCTTTGGACACTAGCTCTGGTTGATAAGACACCAATTGAATATTGGTTAAATGAGGATTTAGATGACACTCGCCAACAATCCTAGACTTTTATGACAACATTGTGACCAAGTTTGGTGTTCCATCCACTATCATTTCTAATATTGCATTAGCATTCCTTGGTATAAAAATGAGTGAATGAGATCTCAAGATGGGCATCTACCTCAACACCTCTTCCAACTATTATCCTCAAGGAAATGGATTGGTTGAATCCACAAATAAATTTTTTCTAAGAATAATTAGGATAACTATGAAAGAGAATCAGAGGACATGGCACACTAAACTAAATACAACCTTGTGGGCTGATCAGGTGACTCCTAAAGCTACCATTGGCAATTATCCATATGTCTTGTTATATGAAAGGGAGGCCAAGTTGCCCATTTATCTTAAGCTCCCTGCATTAGATTTATCCCATCAGCTAGAGTTGATGGAAGATGAGCACATACATGTGAGACTAGTAGAACTCATGTAACTTGAAGAAACAAGAGACCTTGCAATGAAAACACTAGAGTCATATCAAGCTCCAGCCAAGAAAGCCTTTGACAAGAGATCCATAGTAAGGAAATTCAAGGAAAGGGATCTAGTCCTCAAGTGGGATTCAAATGAGGCCAAGCTAGGAAACCATACCAAATTTGATAGCTTGTGGAGTGGTCTTTATTTGATCCATAGATGCAAAAAACATAATGCTTTTTAACTGACCTAATTAGATGGAGAGATACTACCCATCCCATTTAATGGGATTAATCTAAATCCTTGTTATTAGAATATTTTGTAGCCATTATATATATTATACATTTTGTATAAATTTTCATGTTTTCCTATAAGTGCCATGTGCACATCCTTTTTAACTATGTGTTTCCATTCCCTAAGTGCCTTGGGCACAGTGTTTGATTTGTTCTAGTTGTCATTATTAATTCAAAAGGGAGGTTATAGTTTAGTGAAAAAATCACTTGACTCCATGCCCAATGGATGGATTTGATGAGGCAACATGGTCTAAGTTCTCTTGCATCAACAGGCATGCAACCCCTGTGAGCCACCAAAGATGTTGGCCATTTTTGGCCAACATATAAATCTCTCACATGGTTTGATGAAGCAATGGATCAAAGGGGCTTAGATAAGGATCTAATCAAGGTTTTCAAGGGTCATCTAGTAGTTTTCAAGGATAAACCTGTAAGCCAAAAAAGTTAAGTGCAAAATATCTTTTGGCTAAGTCTTTACTTGTTCATTCTTTCAGACTCTGTATGGAGACTAAGGAAAAGATAATTATTTTGAGCCTTTTCTAAACTAGGCTTCAATTTCCTTTCAATAAAATTATCCACACAATTTATCGAAGGAATTTTTTCTTTTTTGGTTAAGTGTTCTCTCTTCGAGAGTTTTTTTTTCGACTAAGTGTTGAAATTCCTTCAAAAATTTTGTCTGAAGGAAAGGTTCTTAAGGATTGTCTTTTCAAGTAAAGTGCCCTAAACAATTTCTCCAAAGGGTGTTTTCTTAGGGAAATGGTCCACTTCCAAATTCTAAAGGGGTACTTGCATTTTTGTAGAAGGGCACTTCCAAAGGTAAAAAGGTTTTTTTCAAAAAATTTGAAAGATATCTTTTCTCGGGGAAAAGGGACCTTTTCATTTTTTTCTAAAGGTACTTTCCCTTTGAAAAAAGGCACTTTTCAATTTTTCTAAAGGACTATTTCAAAGAAGCCAAGGGAAAAAATTCCAAAGGAATTCCTTCAGGAAGAAATGTCAAATCAAATACCTAAAGTATCCTTTCCCTTTGAAAAAAATACTTTGCAAGAGGCCGAAGGGTCCATTTCAAAAGCCTGAAAGATCTCATTGAAGCAAAATGCCCAAAATAGATAATCCAAAAGGTACTTTCCCTTTGCAAAAGTCCAAAACACTTTTTCTAAAAGATCATTTTCACAAAATTGGAAAGGTCTTCTCATGTTTTTGAAGGGATTTTCTCAAAAAAAATGGGCCACTTTCAAAGTCCTGAAGAGTATTTTCCTTTCAAAAATGTGTAGTTCAAAAAACCTGAAGGGTCTCTTCCCTTTAGAAAAGGCATTTTAAAAATATGAAATGTCCCAAACATTTCTCCAAAGGGACCATTTAAAAAAATACAAAGAGTACTTTCCATTTAAAAAAAGGAAAATGAAGAAGTCCAAAAAAATTCATGTGGGAAGAATTCCAAAAAAGTACATCCATGAGAAAAAGCTGTGAATAAATTATCTAGAGGAAAAGTCCATTTCTGAAGCTTGAAAGAATTGTCTTGGTGCAAATAAACTAAAGTCTAAAGGGTGAAACAAATTTTTGAAGAGTCAATCCCATGAGAGAAAAGTCTTGAATGAAATTAGCCATTGGCATTCAAAAACCATCAAATGGGTCTTTGACCAAATGCAAAGATTATGTGTGGTAGCATTTTAGGAGCTAGATCTAATGCTATATAATCAAATCTTACATTGAAGATTGATGACAAGTGGATGTCAAAGGGATCAGTGAATCTCAAAGTCAAAAGTGTGCATGAAAATTATCAAAGATGCATTCAAATAGCAAGATATCGATGACTCATGGGCATCTATGCACAAGCAAATTATTAAACATGCAAAAAATCAAGGATGGTGTTGATTTTAATCTATAGAGACCATATAAGTCTAGAATAGCAATAAGGAGCACATCAAGTTTTAAATGCAAGAGATCAAATCATGTACACTTGGTAGGAACATGTAGCTACCCATGACATGGATCTCTCAGCTTTAAAAAGTGAATCCTTAAATGTGTTAAGGGATTGAGGAGATTTGTGGTGTTCTTAGGCAGTTCATCTCATGATCAATGTAGTTGTATGTTTTGAATACAAAATTACTCAAGGACAACAGTGGTGGTTGAATCTATTTATGACATCCCTCTCCATTTATCATGCAATCCCCTTCTTCTTTCATCCCTTTATGCTATATATATAGAGGCCTTTGAGCCTTAAAATGGATCCCTTGATTGGTGATAGAGTTACTCGATCAAAATTGCCTTGTAACACTCTCTTGAAGAAATGAGATAATTTTTTTGATTATGTGTTGAAGCCAAGTATACATTATTTGAATTTAAATTATATATGTATGTCCCTTTTCATCATCTATATATTCTCTACACATCTTTCTTTAATTCTTTTGGTTCTTTTTAGGTTGTGTGAAGTGTTAAACATTGGTCCTTTTCTTGAAGTGTCACAAGTTTATAGTGTCTCATACAAACCTATCTCCTTCTATCCTTAAAATTTTAGGGTTTCTTTCAACCTCCACATAAAAATATTTATGCTTGTGGCCTTGAGATAGGATCATATTAATTTGTATCTTAGTTAAATTCATTAGTAGTCATTAAGGCTTCCAAGCTAAAAGTCAATCATTTCATCTTTGATGCATCCCCATCCTTAGCTTAGATTTCCCCTTTCATGTTATCTTTCTCTCCCTTTACCTTAGTTAGAAGTATATTTTAGTGTGGGTAAATAATTTGAAGTTAAGCATCTGAGGAGTTAGCTTCATTCAAAATCCTAGAGGTGCAACCTCATTGTAGGATAACCACAGCCTGAGGTTATTCCAATATAGTAGCTAGAAGTGAGAGAGCCTATAAAAATTTCCCACAAGGGTTCAATTATATCCTACAATAGTTATATCTTGCATCTCCTTCTCATTCATATGTAACCTCTTTTCTCATCTTGACAAGTGTCCAAGTGACCTTTGGACTTCCCTTTTCTCCCCCTCTCCCAAATGCTATAAGTAGTGACTTTTTTGGCTCTTTTGAGTAGCATCCATTGGTTAATGGTGAAAACCTAGACAATTTTGTATTTTAATGTCTCTTAAAGCAATAAACAAGTGATTTTTCTTACTTACATGCTACATAATTGAGTTTGGTTCCAAATCTTGTTGATCTTGTCTAGTGAAATACGGTCTTTTCTAGCATGTTGTCTTTGATTGTCCACCAAGTATACAAAAGAGTAATTGTTGTAAGTCATTTTTAGTGTTCTTTCTTAGTGTATGAAAGTTTAAGAAGTGGTTTATGACTATACTCTTCAAAATATCATTCATTATCCCTCTCAAGCATCAAATATATCTCTTAAACCTAGCATATGAAACATTGATGTAACAATATATCTTGAGTTGTGAGTTATGTTTGAAAAAAGATTTGATTTTCTTTAGGTAGTATAAATTCAACTAATAGAAGGAAATTAAATATTTTTATATCACCTTTTGTATTTATAATTTTTTCTTCTTAACCCTTCTATGAAAATTTGATAAGTGAGAGTGCTTCAAATAGTGCATCAAGGGAACTATCCCTTCTAGAGATTCATCTCACCAAATTTATTACCCATATAAAGTGAGATGTTTCTATTATGCCACTTGGATGAGGAGATCTAAGACATCTCCTCAAGGGGTGAAAATCCAAGTGACAACAATAATTATGTGTAATATAATGTATATCAACCCAACACAAGATAATTAGTGGGCCAAGATGCCCAAATTTTTAATATATGTAAGAAAATAATACTACCTTTAAAGTAAGGAAACATCATACAATACTCCTTTAGGAAGGAATATCTCCATATTTACACTTTGAGGGGGGCACCTCCGATATCCTTATATAAAATAGAATACTCAACACTTGTTTGGTTAATATATTTTAGAATTATATTTATCTCATTTATATATAAATAATAATGGATGGGTAACCTCCAAATCTTAATGTACGCCAAATATTTACCCAAATTAATAATTCTAAATATATTTGACCCATAAAAATAACTAATGGGGATGTGTGCCATATGTCAATATCTCTATTAACCCATATACATCAATATATCATATCCCTAGGTACATAACATTCTTTCCCTCCTTAATATGTTTCATCCTTGAAATTTAAGAAGAAACCAAATAATGAATGTGCTTCACTTCATTACACACTTGTTTCCAATATCAATCATCCAACCACCCATATGTGATCTTGATAAGTGATATCTTACTAAATTTGTTTCAAAATTTCATTGTGCTACTATGATTCCATTCATGATCATAATTGTACCTCCTTGGTGTCCATGCATAATGATTCATCCTCTAATTCTAAATTCCATATCATGTTACACTACTCTGATTTCATGTATAATCATAATAGTTATTTTTTGGCTCCCATGAATAGTCATATTTATTTCCCCACTGATTCCATGTTCCATATTATTCAACACTATTTTGATTCCAAACATGACCATATTAGTTATTCTTTAAATTCCATGTATAGATAAATTTATTGTTCCATTGATTCCTTGTGTAGCCATAGTGATTAGTACTCTAATCTCCTATATGGCAAAATTTATTGGTGATAATACACTCCTTGACATGCCTCATGATTATTTCCTATCATGATGATGTGGGTGCTTATATGTCTTAACCTTTTCAGATATTGTGACCTTATCAACCTACTTTTCTACCTCTTTCACATTTTCATTTGGTAGCGATTTTGTCTCTTGAGTAGATTATGTTTTCTTACCTACTTGTATTGTTTCTTCATCTATTTATTTATCTAAATATTCTTTATGCTTTTCTTCACTATATTCAACTAGATCCTCATGATTTACCTTGAATTTTTTTTGTGTCTTTCCAATTATGATATCATGTAAAGTAACCTTCCTTTTTTTGTACCAAATCATCATGAAATGCTCTACAAATTAATAATTATTGCTCCCAAAGTCTCTAACCAAGGATATATAATAACTATATCCACACCATCCATATCCAAACCATAAAAATCTAAATGTAAAACATATTTCTTCATAGTGTGCTTCAAATCTTCAAAAACTTGAATATTCTTATGATCTACTTGAGCCTCCTTTATATTATTTACTTGAACATGTATATGTTGAGCCACATACATGTTGATGAAGTTATATTTAATGATAGGGATTATGTACACAATTACTTCCTTATTTTGAATGTATCCATGAAACTAAAATATTGACTCTACTTTCTTTGGAACTAAACTATTTAAACCCTTATCATTCAATTCTTATTCTTCCTCTTCAACATCCTCTATCTTTCCTTTTGTATCATCATTAAGCTCCTTTTCTAATTCTTCTTCTTCACTTTCATTATCTTCCTCATTACCATAATCATCATTAGTTTCTTCCTCTTATTTTTATTATTGTTTATCTATAGTATCTTCTTCATTATCATCATCATTATTTTCATCATCTTCCTCTTATTTTTTAGAATCTTGTGTTTCTTTGTCCCATAGATCTAGGAAAACATGTTCTATTTCTTCCAATAAAAAATTCCATAATTTTACTCCCAACTCAACCCACCAAAGTGATGTAATACCCTTGAAAAAAGTTAACAAACATTTTTATCAAAAAAAAATTTGAGCATTGTACTCCTTAAAAATGAGCCAACATTATTTGGCATAAATATCCTCTTCTCCAAGAAAGAATCTAACTCTTTGATCCAAAAAAATAGGGTTAATGAAAAAAACCCCTAAAATTTGAATAAATCATGCTAAACTGTTAAAAACAATCAATAAGTTTTATTATAGCTTCTTTATATGATCATACAACTTGAGTGAAAATTTTGTGGAAAAATTCCAAGTAAAGTGAATCTATAAAAAATAATAAAATTTCAATAACTCACTAAAAACTTATTAAAATATTTCAAAATGTTGATTTTATCTTTCCCATATGATGATACTAATTCACAAAAAAATCATAGTTAAATTATTTATATTGCGAATTATATGACAAATTTATTTAAAACCCTAAAATAAAAATACCTCCCAAAAAATTGATCATCAACCCTCTATTTTTTTATTGTGACTTAAAATATTCTCCAACTCTAATAAACAATTTGTAGAAATTTTTGAAACATATTACAAGATATAAGTGATTCTCCAAAATTATGAATTTTACTACAATATTAGTCCAAAATGATATTGTGATACCACTTGTAATGATACACACTTGAAATAATATAATTATGTGGAATATAATGTAGAACAACACAATATAATAGATATTTGTGGGCCAAGATGCCTAAATATTGAACATACGTAGAAATATAATAATACCCTTAAGGTAAGGCAAGACCATATAATACTCCTTTACGAAGGAATAAATCCACAATTTCACTTTTAGGGGGCCACCTCCAATATATTTATACCAAATAAAATATTCAACACTTAATTGATTGATATCCTTTATAATGATATTCATCTCTTTTATATATACCTTTATATAACTAATAATGGATTGGTAGCCTCATAACCCCAATGTAGGTTGAATCATTACCCAAAGTGATAATTCTCAATTTATTAGACCCATACAACTAAGGAGGGTGTATGCCACATGTCAGTATCCCCATCAACTCATATACATTAATATATAATATCCTTAGTTACATAGTAGATTATCAAGGTGAGAAATATAAAATATCCCTTACTAGGTATGTTGCATGAGCATTGTAATCTATACAATGTTGATAATTCAAAAAATGTGCTTTTAGGCAGAACTTATACTCAAAATAAAAATCATAAGATTGCACAAGACCTAAAGGACTTCAGATATATTATAGCATGGATTTATGATTATCTAAATGTATTTGATACTTCCATCCTCACTCACACCGTTCCCTTCAATCCAGGATTCAAGTCATTCTCTTAGAGACAAAGGCCCATAAATCCATTGTTGATCCTTTTATTTTTAAGGAAGTGTAGAATTTATTATCAACTAATATCATCTTTCTTATTCGGCACTCCATGTGGGTGGTAAATCGTGTGCTAGTTCGAAATAAGAACAAATAGATATGGCTATGTGTGGAATTATACAACTTAAACTAAGCTTTAGAAAAGGGTAGTTACCATTTCATTCACTATATGAAGTGTTAAAAATATTGAATGGTTCATGAATAATGTCATTTTTAAATGGGTATTTAGGATACAATAAGGTGATGGTCAGCCATGAAGATAGAATCAAAACATGGTATACAACTAAATGGGCTAAATTCTCATACAAAAGGATGTCATTTGGCCTAATCAATATAGGTGATACTTTTCAATGTGCCATGGACATCACATTCAAATGTCTCATTGGCAAGTGCATTTTCAAATACATAGATGATTTAGCTATCTTTACCAAGAATAGTGAAGACCATGTGAGAGGTTTGAGGATGGTGTTATAAAGGTGTAAAGAGCATAGTATATATATAAACATGAAAAACTATATATTTGGAGCTAATAAATTAAATTTATTAGGTCACATAATTTTATAAATAGGTATATCCATAGACCTAGAAAGAGTGGATTTAGTTCTAAAAATTCCCTTACGTGGTAGTAGAAAAAAGTTGAAGTCATTCTTTGGCAAGATCAATGTTGTCCAAAAATTTAACTCAAGATTTATAGAGATATTTATCCCACTAAAAAACATGTTAAATAAATATTATAATATTTATTGTACTATTGAATCACATTGTAAAAACCCCATGTTGATAAGTCTTTACTACTTATAACCCTTATACATCTATAATTCACCTCCAAGCACTCGAGTGCTATTGTTTTGACTCATAATAAGGATGTTGGAGATGAGATACAAGTGTCTTTAATTAGTTCTCCACTCATAAATTATGAACTAAGATACTACACCACTAACAAAAAAAAATGTTGATCAAAGCAGTTAATAAGTTTAGGCATTATATCCTACACATCAAAGTATTTGTCATTGTCCCTAATCCCACTATAAAAGTAATGTTAATGAAAAATGAGTTAGGTTAATGGAGAGGAAATTGGATAGAATTTTTTTAATTAATTGGCCTATAACTCCAACCCATGAATATCATTAGAGGGTAAGGATTGAACAAAGTGATGGCTGAAGTAGATCTATAGATTTTTTTGTAGCAGTATATAGTGCAGGATATCACACATGATGATTGGTATCAATATGTAGTCTATTAATTTTTGAACAAAAAGTGGCCAAGATATTTTAACTCCACCTAATGAATATATTTGTGTCTAAATATTAGCAACTTCATGATCAAATCAAATACTCTATATAGAAATAACCACGAAGGCATTTATATGAAATGCCTAAATAAAATTGAAGTGGTTGAAGTAATCAAATATTTCCAAGGAAAATATGGAACTGAGCATGGTTTAAGTAGTGACACAACCCACTAAATCATATTGGCATGTTATTATTGTCCACATGCTTTTAAATATTTCTACTTACATGTTAGAAACTGTCATACCTATCAAGTTATCACACATAGAGAGGATAACCCTACTATGCCATTTTAGCTAGTTATTGAGGTCCAACCATTTACAAAATGGGGGTTGGATGTATTAGAGATATCAACACCAATTCATCCATAGGACACAAATGAATTCTAATGAAAATTGATTATTTCACTCATTGGACCAAAGCTCAAGCATTCAAGAATTTCATGATCAATGTTGTGATTAGTTTTCTCAAAGAGCACATCATCACCATGTTTGACATGCCATTTACTTTGGTATGTGATAAAAATCATGCCTTATCCTCTTTTTATTCACTAAATGGGCATACTAAAATCAAGTAACTTAAAATTCTCATCTAATTACTAATCATAAGGTAAAAATTCAACTAAACCAATGAACAAGAATTTGTTATATGTAATTAAAAATATTTTGGATGAGAACTTTAGGGATTGTAATAATATGTTTAAAGTTGCATTATGGTCTGATACGACTAGAATTAAATATTATCTAGGAACTTTCCCATATCACTTAGTAAACAATCAAGATCTTATCTTCCCTATGAATATGAGAATTCCCACCTTGTAGTTCATAAGAGATTACCTAAAAACTGATGACAAGATAAAGTCTCATCTTTTGAATCTAATATAACTCAAATAAAAATGTGATAAAACCCTATTGTACTCTATCAAATGCCAAGAATTTTTTAATCATTGGTTTGACAAATGATCAAAATTGAAAGCATTTCAAATCTCTAATTTAGTCGTTATCTAGGACAAGGTTCATGAGAAAAAGGGACAACACAATAATTTTTTTGCCTTTTGGTTGGGTTACCAAACTTATGAAACCCTCGATGAGAATGCAGTCCTTCTCAAGTGTCTAATTGGTGAGGAAGTCCTATTTCTTATCAATGGATAGTTCCTCAAGCACTACTTCCAGGCCTAAACTACCCTGGCAAGGTCATGTACATAGTTTCTCTTTATTTTTTTCTTTCATTTTTTGCTTTCATTATTAGTCTAGGTTAATTTTATTACTTTCTATCATTGTTTCAACCTCATTTTTATCTCTTTTTGGTTTGGGCCTATTTTTCCCCTATGGGTACCCTTTTTCTCAAATTATGAATGAAGGTGTGTAGGTAGGTAGCATGAATGGCATTTTGGTGCTTAAGTAATTTTTATATTTTATGTCTTAATATTATGTTTCTAATTTTAATTTAAAATATTGGTTTTTCATGTGTGTGGTGTAAAAAAATCATGTTTGGGCAAGTTTTGGTAAACCATTCAGCCTTTGAACATATTCTCTTGAAACCACCCACAAGAATCATATTTTAATGGATTTTGGGTTTGCTTTGATGAACCTACAACAATTAAGATATAGGGTGAAAAATATATAATTATGTCTTTAGTTTGTTGGTGATTCCCAACCTAGAATTAAGACATTAAAAAATAAATAAATAAAAAAGAAAGAGAAATAGAAAGAGAAAGAAAAGAAAACTAATTTGTGAAAAAATATAATTTTTGGATGATTCAAACAACATCTATTGAGGCTATGGACACCTGACCAAAAATAGATCAAGCCCTTAAGTGAGATCAGATATACCTCGATTAGGGTAATGGATGCCTAGTTGGCAATGGATCATTGTCTAAGTAAGTGTTTTCAAGTTAGAGTTCACTGGCCTAATTATTGAAGCTAAGTATTTAGTCTATATAGGTTCCATGACATGGTAATGACCTCATTTACACACATCGAATCAATGAGAATATTAGATTATGTCATGTAACCATTCCCTTATTTCCCTCTTTTTAATCTGTGAATGTTTCATGCATTATCTAGACCAGAGATTCTAGGTTCGTAGACATGTTTCTTTAGTTTCAAAATAATCATGAGTATTTTCTATCAAATTTTCAATTTGTTATTTCTTGTCCAACATGTCTTAATACCTTTAAAACTAAGGTACCCCTCTTTTTTTATTTTTGCTTCAATCTTGTTTTCATTTATAGGCCACTTTGTCTTCACTCTCTCAAGTTTCTCTCAAGGTTAGTCTTGGTGCATCTACCAAACCGAGTCCTAAAACCACCTTTATTAGAAAGACCAAACTTGTGTGATAAGATTTCATGTAAAACATCTAGCTTGAAAATAGATTATTGATGCCCTAGTTTCCATTTTAATATCTTTCTTGATTAAGAGTTAGCTCGTATGTGCTTGTATTGTTTTAGTCATATATTGGTTTGTGCATATTATTGGGCCTTCACACCTCCTTTGTTGCATAGAGTGATTCAAGAATATGAACTTTCATATTTTACTCATGATCTAAAAATGAGTTCTTTGCCTTCATTTCACCAAACTAGGATGGCCTTGAGGATCCCATAATAGGTTTGTCTCATGTTTGATAGGCCTTGAATTGAACAAATTACTTAGTAACATTCATAGGAATTAAGTGCATAAAAATAAACAATCAGAATGAGGAAATGTGAGAGCCAAGTGGCTTCTATTTTAATCAAATCTAGTATGATTTTGAGTAAATTTTAAAATAATTGAATCTATTCAAAATTAAATTAATTAAAATTTAAATTGTTTATTTTTAAATTCATTGTGGTGTGCTCTCTTACCACTAACTTTTTTATGAATAAATAAATTTTTATATATTTATAATAATAATATGATCTCTATTTCATCCCAAAAAAAATTAGATGAATTAAATTAATTTTGAACTGATTTAGTTTGTTTTAAATTTGATTCATTTCATTTTAATAAGTTTTTTCAAAACTTTAGTCCACGTAGTGCATGTAAGATAAAGGAAAAATTTTAAGTGGTGTTTGTGTTTGTGAGTCATTTGGAACAATGCAAATGGTGCCCCTATTCAAGCTAGGCCATGGGCTATGGGGACCATGAGAATGAGTTTCTATTTAGCATAAGTAGTGATGTTCAATGTGCATACAATCCATAAGCACGAGTAGCGTGTGGCATTAGATGCAAGTGTGAAGTATTAAAATTTCATGGGTGGAGGGACATGTCCCCCTAACCCCTTCTTTCTCTTTTGTTTTTTTTGGTTGGTTAGGTTTTTAATTTAAATCTTTAATTTATTTTGATTAATTTTTACTTTATTTTAATTTTAAACTATTTTAATTCTAATTAATTAAATTTTTTAATAATTAATGTTATGATTAAATTTATTTATAATGAATTAATTGTTTTATTTAAAATTTGATTAATCTATTACTTTTTATAAAAATTAAATTTCATTTCAAAACTTTAATTTTTCCTTTAGTTATGGAACTAAAGTGACTAAAGGGCTTTTCAGCCCTATCTTGTGAATTAGGGCTCAGTTTTACGAGTTATTTATGGAATTGAGAAGCTAGCGTTGCCCCCATCATCATGACATAATATTTTTTTATAAATTATGTACAAATTAAAATCTATCAATGCTCCCATAAGTAAGTTCCCCAATTTTAATATAAAGTGAAGTTTAATGAATTAAAAGCTCTATTTGCTCACATATGCCAAAAAGTAATTGGTTTTTATTTGTTTTGCATGTGTGAACGAATCAAAAAGTGCATGTGGAGGTTGGAAATTTTTAAGGGGAAAGTGAAAAATGTTTTTGGAGGGAAATTTATTTCCCTCCATTAACCAAAATTTGTTATAAATAGGTAGCCCAAGTCCATTTTAAAGGGATAGATCTTTGTTGATCATAAGGGAGACATTGAAACCAAACATCCTTTTTATGTATTTTTCTTCTTTCATAGTGTAATTTTTGTAGACACTCCATTTTTATCACCTCCATGTCAAAATTTCAAAATGGAATGACTTCCTATAATTATACACAAACTAGTCTGAAATCATTTATTCATCTAATATATGAGTTCAAATTCAACTTAGAGAATCTCTAAGTGGGATAATTCACCATATTAGATATGTTCAATTATAATTCTGATCATTTTCTTTAATCAATTCTTCTACTTTGATAAATTTACTTATTCTCCTTTGTTGATCAATTAATGCAATTAATTGCCCCCTCCCTAAATCATTCTTTTAATCAAATTCCCTACATTATATTAATTAAATTAATCTTTGATTAATTGAATTAATTATTTTTATAATTATAGTTCTATCTAAATAGAATTATAATTTCCTTTCAATTGTTAATTCTTCTTTTTCTCCCTTCAAGAGGCATCTTCATTTAAGAAAGAATCTTGAGATCCTAGGGAATATTCTTTTGTGAGCTCATTAATTACTAAAGAAATTAATATAAAGGATTATTCTCCATCTTTCATGTTGGAGATGATAAAGGGCTGACAATAAATCATGTGAGATATTTTAGGGATCATTCTCAACCCTTCATCTTGTAAAGAAGATGAAGGGCCCCTATTGATGATTCATGTGGTTATACATATGCTTTCTTGGGAATGATTCTTCACCCTTCATTTTGAAAACAAGATGAAAGGTCCATATTGACCCTCACAAGAATATTTTGAGGAGAATTCCCAACCCTCCATCTTGCATGGAGGGCTCATATCAATTATCCTTTGATATTTTCAAGAGCTATCCTCCACCTTTCGTCTTGGACTTGAGATGAAGGCCTCATGTGATCAATCCATATGTTGAGTCATATGCCTTGTTAAGGATGTATTTGTATCCATACATCTTGGAGTAAAGATGAAAGGTTCTCATTGATTAAAATTTAGTATAAATAGACCTCTTCTCCTTTGTAATGAACATACTCAAATTAGACAATGAATTACTGATAAATTTTAGGGTATTCTTATGCATCACTTTTTCTATTCTTGATAAAATTAAACTAGTTTTTAGCTTCAAAGGAGATCTTTCAACATGAATTATCATTTAAAAATACCTATTGATGCTACATCTAATCTCAATCATACACAAAAATGAGGTTTCCAATGACGGTATGCATCATATTGGTTTAATATTAGCATTTGCTAACTAATATTTGTATGTTCATGAGGTCTTATGTGTAGATTACTAATTCTTCATGATTCACTTAAATATTTATAAGTATTTAATGAGTAGAATTAATGTGTTATAGATTATAATGACACATATGGCATGCTTGGTGTGACTCAAATTTCACCTCACAAATTCTTCTAGTCTCTTTATCAGTCTTCTAGTTAAAAGAAATTTATTCTAAGTTTTGTTTGGAAATAGATGATAAAATACTCATAAATTTTGATTTATTATATTTTTTAATCTAAATTTTTTTAAGGCTGTGCGTATTTTTCCTATAAAAAATATTTTAAAATTTAGTTGAAAAATAATTTATATTTTAAGAGTTATGGTCAAATTATTGACTATAACATTTTATTTTTGCTTTTATTCTTTGGCTAGGAAATGGCTGGTAAAATATTGATAACTTTTGATATGTTATTTTTTAATATAAAATTTTCATGGATGTGCATAAATTTCATATTAAAAAACTCTCAATATTTTGTTTAAAACTAATGTATAGTTTATGATTTATGATCAAATTACTAATTGTCACCTTTTATTTCTGATTTTATTTTTTTAGCTAAAAATGACTAGTAAAATAATAATAACTTTTGATAAGTTATATATTTTAATCTAAATTTTTGTAAAAATGTGAGTATTTATCCTACCAACATATTATAAAAAATCATATAAAATTGAATTATATTTTATAAGTTATTATTAAAATTTTGGCTATTACTTTTAACATTTTGTTTGAAGATTTACGCATGTCAAAGACCCATCATGCAAAACTATTTACCTTGTTTGTTTTAAAGTTCCAAAAAGGGTGTGGTGATTCATTTAAACATATAATATCTACTCACATTTCCTTTTGTATCTTAAAAATAATTCATATTTCATTTTGGTTATAAGAAAATTTTCTTATTTTTCAAGTTTTTTCATTTCGTATAAGTTTTATTTTACTTATTGTTGCTTGAGTGCTTTGTGAGGATATTTTTTTCATATTATCTCCCATTTTAGTTGTCTCATAAACATAAGGTTTATATTTTTTTATCCCTAATATTTTCATACTATGCTCTTTACTCAACCCTAGGGTGAATCACATGAATCAGAATGATAATACCTTCCTTTATTTTGGCTATATGGGTTGGATTTAATCACCTTCTTGCAAGTATTTACAATGTAGTGACTAGGACATCATTACCAAACATTCATACCAAACCCAATCTATCTAGTGGGGTTTATAAATACAGGACCATTGTTGCCATAAAGGCTTGACTTTGTGCTTTCACATCTTCACATGAGGATTGAACCATGAGGAGTTCTTTCCAATACTCAAGGCCAAGATATGGTGTCATCAAAAGGATAACTCTTATAAATAATATTTAATTTATTCATTGATGTAATTGTGACCATGTATCACATATTATAGGTTGTATATAAGGACCATCTAAAAATTTGAGTGAAATTTTAAGCAAATCCTAAATCTGGTAGCACTTTACTAAGACCCTTACAACTGAAGTGGTTATGAAGGGATAAGACCCTCTAGTTAATAGCTCAATCTTGGATTGATTCTTAGATACATATTTTTCTATGGATCATTCATTGATGTATGGGTGTAAAGATAACAACCCCATAATATTACCTTTCTTATACAAAGCTTTTGAGAAACGGGTGGATTAAAACACCACCAATAACTATAATAATTTATTCAAAGAATCTTAAATTTTTAATCCTCTTTCAATGCAAGTATATTTAAGGTCAGTGAATGTGATATACATTTTCATTAGTTATTAAAATTAAATTTTATTGATTTTTTTTTATGCTTGATTGTCACATCAAAACCTTGTTTGTATTTCAAAACAAATCCTAATAAACAAAGTCAAAACCAAAGTCCACGACATCATCATACCATAACTACACAAAGAGGCATTACTCTATCCATGATCCAAGTCAAAATTGTTCCCTTATACATCCAAAAAACTTAAGCACACATATTTCATACCTTTCTTATGTGAAATTGTATTGTTATGTTGTCCATGTGAATTTGGACCTATTCTAGTCATTTTCCCAAGTGTCCAATTCAAAACCATTTTAAGACTAGGATTAAATTATAGTCTTTGTGGGATATTTTATCATGTTCAAATCAAACATGTTTAATTCCTATGATTTCTCTAGTCATTTTTAATTCATATCCTTATCTTTCCACTCAATCTCATGCACCTATCAATTAGGAATGATGAAGTCATGACATCCATCCTTTCTCTCATTTGAATCCAATCCAACATCAAATTCCATTATGAGCTTAAAGAAAATTTGATCAAGTTCACCCTATTTGGGGATAATCTAAATCAAATCACTTCTAATCAATTTCACCTTACTTAGGGCCAATTCCATTTTAATCAGATTAATTTCTCCCTACTTGGGGCCAATTCCAATATAATCATTCCCCTTATGTGTATCCTAGCTTAGGGGCATCCTTCGATCAATATTTTATTACATTTTTATTCAATTATATGACATTCACACTAAATCAATAATGATACATGTTTGAAAACAAGGATGAGCTCATTTTATGACTCTTGTTTCATAGATACATCCATTAAACATCTTGTCTACTAATTACCCACTTGATCTTGGTCATGCTAGCAAAATGGAAACTAATTTGGCACCTTTATTCAATGACCATTCAACTTTTGAGCCATAAAAAACATGTTAAATATCATGTACAAACCCATTTATAAGACAAGATGTTATAAACACACTCATTCAATTTATACAAAACCTACCTCACATTATGTATTTTATTGTTTTGACTTTAGATTCATAGCCAATTAGGCCATCCAATCATGTCCTATTATTACTAAGAGCCATTAGCTATTGAATATCTAATTGCATCCAAGTTTGAAAATCATTCACTAGGGATATGTCAAGCTCATTTTATTAATCACAATCATACTCATTCACTTTCAAGTCAAGATCAAAACAAATCACTTGTTTTCAATGTTCTGTTGAATCACCCATATTTGATTATTCATCCTTTGACCATCCTCCTATATTTCATGATCCTTGATATGAAGAGTATCTTAATTATTTTTCACCTATCTTTGATGAACCCTTATTTTATGATCCCATCTTCAAAGAATACATTATTTACCAATAATTTATCTTCCATTTATTTCCAAAAATGCCCCATTCTTGGAAATATTTACATCCCCAAAACTTTACTGCTTAATAAGAAGTGAAAAGGTTAATTTTGGACAACTCAATATAGTAGATCATTCTTATGGTTAAATCATAATCAAGATCAACATCTACGACATAATTAGGTTTTATTTTAGAACCAATAGTAGAATTAGTTTCTATTTTATAACCAATATTAGATTTAACATCAAAAGCAAAATCAACATTAGTCTAAACATCTGGTTTAAATCCTCTTGGGTTAGAATCAAAATACATTAATAGGTACTATAACATTGATACACACTTATATCATATCCACTTGAGTTTGAATCAATTCCAAAATCAACATACCTTAGTAGATGTTATGACATTAGCTACACACTTCTTGTAGATCAGATTGAATATATTTGTGTTCCTTCCATGATTTTCAAGGATGCTTCCTTTGAAATTGACACAAGTTTTCCTACTAGTATCTATGAGAAATATGTTTTCTTTTCCCCTTCCATTGACATTACACATACCCTTCATATTAACCAACCTACATTATATTGACTTTCATCTGCCCACAAATGTTGATTGGGACCAATAGAATCACACATTGTTGAACTCTTTCCATAGAAACATCTTAGTGGTAGAATTTATGGGGATCTAAAACAACATTCAATTAAAGTTAAAACCTTAAGGAAACCTTGTTTGAGGTGTTAGGGGACAATTAAAGTCAAAACTCAACATCTTCTACTAAAACATTATTTGAGGTGCTAGAAGACAATCAAAATAAAAAATCAAAATCCTTTAGTGAAACCTTACTTAAGGCACCAAGGGACAATCAAAATGAATTATCATCATCCCTTAGTGAAACTTTATTCAAGGTGTTATTGGAATATTCAAATTAGAACAATCAATAAGACTTTATTGGTGAAATGTTCTTTGAGGCACCAATAGGTAAGCCAATTAGTTCCTAATTTCTTGATGAAGACTTTATTAAAGTCAATATCAGCCCCACCACAACCAAAATAAATTCAAATATGGAATCAAAACTAATGTGTCTAACTAAAAACCCCATCTTTATTTGTCCTTCAACCATTACTCATTCAATACCTATATTTCATTATCCAATTAGATCATTTACCAAATACATATACATTTGTACCCTCCCTGGCAGCACTTTTTTTTCAAAGAGAGAATGAAGACACCTTGTTTATAGGTTTTAAATAAGTATAATCAATGGCCAATGAAGATCACAAGAACATCAATAACAAAATTCTAATAGAGAATCCATTTAGAATAGATATGGTTAGAGATCAAACATTCAACATTGTGCATATTGTAATCTTTCATTGAGTTGAGATGCTGAAAATTAAAAAATAAAAAATAAATCAGAGAGAAAGATAAATAATTCATCTAATGGTGAAAATAATACATTGGTTCCTTGGGAAAGTACCATGATGAAAACTAGGTTCCTAGCATCCTACATAAATAATTTATTATTTACAAGTACCTTAACACTTGGGGGCATCCTTATCTACATTGAAATCTTTTTCATTCCCACCATATTCACTATTTTACCTTATCTTAAACCATCTTTCTTTTCATCCTACCCTAGTCCAATTTTCCTTCCTATTTTGATCTTCATAAGAAATGGGAAGTTGTTTTGAGCCCTATATTGGAAAATCTCTTGGCATATCCTCTTAGCAACACTTTTATGAATGGACATTTTATTTCCCATATGACATGGTCCTCAAAGGTTTCTAATCTGCTTATCATTTTTTATTATCTAACATGATCAATCCAAAAAAAAGAGCCATACACATCAATCAATCATTACTATTCTTCTACTCTACTAGTCAATTCTTCATGATATGCTCTCCCAATATATGGGAGAACTACATCATCTTGAGATATTTTTAGACTATGTAGGCAGTGCTCAGTACCAACCAATTTTTAGGTTCCTAGCATCCTACATAAATAATTTATTATTTACAAGTACCTTAACACTTGGGGGCATCCTTATCTACATTGAAATCTTTTTCATTCCCACCATATTCACTATTTTACCTTATCTTAAACCATCTTTCTTTTCATCCTACCCTAGTCCAATTTTCCTTCCTATAGGTTTCTAATCTACTTATCATTTTTTATTATCTAACATGATCAATCCAAAAAAAAGATCCATACACATCAATCAATCATTACTATTCTTCTACTCTACTAGTCAATTCTTCATGATATGCTCTCCCAATATATGGGAGAACTACATCATCTTGAGATATTTTTAGACTATGTAGGCAGTGCTCAGTACCAACCAATTTTTAGGTTCCTAGCATCCTACATAAATAATTTATTATTTACAAGTACCTTAACACTTGGGGGCATCCTTATCTACATTGAAATCTTTTTCATTCCCACCATATTCACTATTTTACCTTATCTTAAACCATCTTTCTTTTCATCCTACCCTAGTCCATTGTTAGGTTGTGGAGCTAAAAGCTTCAACCTTTGCAAACTGAGGAACAGATGGTTGCTGAGTTCTACAGGAACCGGTGTCAGCAGCAGGACCGACGTCGGCAGAACCAGACTAGCAGGGACCGACGTCGGTCGCCTGTGTGTTCCCGAAGTGTTCGTTTCACGGACAGTTAGTTAAGTGAACGATGAGTTTGCATGTTAAGACCAGCCAGAGTCTTGGGCTGCGAGGATAATTGTCTAAATTAAGAGTCTAAGTTATTGTTTGAGTTAGGGATCTATTTATAGACCCATTGGCATGTATTGTTTAAGGCATGAGATAGAAAGGAAGAGTTCCTTCTAGTTGTAAGATCTATGAGTTGCAGGTTGTTGCAAGCTCATTGGGGATCTACATGTAAGTTTGGTCTTTGAATTGCAGGTTGCAGGTTCATGAGAGATCAGCTTGAAGTGCTATAGAGTGCTTGGTGTACCGGCAGGGTTATTACTGACTGGTTGGTGAGGTGAACACCAATTCTGTGTGTGAGTTGGTTGTTGGGACCGTTTTTTGTGTAGGAGAGTGTGTGTGAGAAGAATTACTGTACACTTGAGGTGTGGCAAATCTCTGTAAGGTGAAAGAGTGTGGCGGCTCTTTGATGCATTCTTTTCTGTATAGTGTTAATACAAGATAGTGTATTGTCTCTCATATTCTGTGCTATTGGTGAATTCTAGTTACTTGTGTTTCTGGTTATTTCCGCATATTCAATTGCTTATATTTGGTAATCATACTGTGCTCTTTCTGAGGAGCAAGATCCTAACGAGTGGTGTCAGAGCATGTTTGTTGTTCTAGATTCCTGACAAGTGGTATCAGAGCATGTTTGTTGTTCTAGATTCCTGACAAGTGGTATCAGAGCTTTTGGTTGGGATACTAACAGATTGGTGTAGATCTGGGTAGTGTGTTTTGATTACAGGTTACTCACAGGGTTTCTATTTGAGTGGGAGTTGAGCAATGGCAGAAAACAGTCAACTACGAATGGAAAAGTTTAATGGCAAGAACTACCAATTATGGAGGATGCAGATTGAGGACTATCTGTATCAGAAAGATTTGTACTTACCGTTGGGTGGGGTTGCTAGCAAACCCTTGGATATGAAAGATGAAGAATGGGAGGTTCTTGATCGGAAGGCTCTAGGATCTGTTAGATTGAGTCTTGATTCATCTGTGATTTCCAGCTTATCACAGTGTAAGACAACGGTGGAGTTGATGAAATCTTTGGCAAATTTGTATGAAAAACCCTCGGCTTCAAATAAGGTATTTCTTATGAAGCGTTTATTTAATTTGCAAATGTTGGAAGGTGGATCTGTTCATAGCCATCTTAGTGATTTCCATGGTTTGGTAAACCAGTTAAGTTCAGTGAATATTGTATTTGATGATGAACTTAGAGCTCTCTTAATCTTGTGTTCATTGCCTGAAAGTTGGGAAGGTTTGGTAATGGCAGTTTCTAATACTGTGTCTCCTTCAAAAGTCTTAAAAGTGGATGATGTTGTGAGTGTGATCTTGAATGAAGAGATACGCAGGAAAAGCACAGGTGAATCATCTGGAGATGCTTTGAGTGTTGAAGGAAGAGGAAGGCCAAGAGAGAAGACAGAGCGTGGGAGATCAAGGTCGAAGATGGGCAAAAGATCCAAGTCCAGGTATGGCAGAATAACCTGCTGGAAATGTGGAAAGCAAGGGCACTTAAAGAGAGATTGCAGATCGGGTGAAGATCATCATGAAGAACATGGAGAAGAAGTAGATGTTGCGGGTTACGTTGCACAGGATGCTCTGGTATGTTCTTTGGATAAAGTAGAATCTTGGGTATTAGATTCTGGTGCCTCTTTTCATGCATCTCCACATAGGGAATTTTTTCATGAGTATGTCCAGGGAGACTTTGGAGAAATTTGTGTAGGGGATGGTAAGCCTTGTCAGATTGTTGGCAAAGGCAAAGTGAAGCTGAAATTGCAGACAGGTGACACATGGGTGTTAAAGGAGGTCATGCATGTCCTAGTTCTGAAGCGGAATCTGATTTCTGTTAGAAGTTTGGGTGAAGAGGGTTGCACAGTAACTCTCACAGCAGACTCTTGGAAGGTTACCAAGGGTACACTTGTTGTAGCTAGAGGTAAGAAAGTAGGTACGCTTTATCTATCTACTTGTTTTACTGATTCTCTTTCTGGGTTATCTACTTCAGCTGTAGACTCGGAGATGTGGCTTAATAGGCTTGGTCACATAGATAAGAAGGAGATGCTGGTTCTTGAGTCAAAGAGTATGCTTTCAGATTTGGAAGGCATGGATCGTGGTTTCTGTATGCAGAAGAAGAAGGTGAGGTTTCTTGAGGAATCTGATGTTAGTGACAAGAACGGGAAAGCCTTAGTTTTCAAGGAGAAAGTGACGGACAGAGTTTAGCACAAGGCGCAGAGGAATTCTGAGCAGAGCAAGGGTGATTTGGACAAGGGTTTGATCCAAAAAGAGCTCGCGGGAAAAAGTCAGGTCTCACAAGAAAAACACAGAGACCGACGTCGGCAGGAAAACTGGCATCGGTGTCCAGACAGGGACCAACGTCGGCTATGTGCAGCCCGACGTCGGTGACTCAGGGCAGAAAAGAGATCGGCGTCGGCCAGGGGAAACCGACGTCGGTAGGGAAGCAGTCGCAGGGAACTGACATCGGTCGGCTGTAGACTGAGATGTGACCGGCATCAGTTACTGAGATGAATTTTGGGTGGACAGCGAGTTGTCATGGAGTCTCAAGCACCCATATGGAGGACTGAAGGTGTAAGTAAGTTCTTAAATTCGTCATTTCCCTTCTTTACACTACTTATTTCTCACTTATGGCATAGGACCAGGAAGTTATTGAAGAAGCAGAACAGGTAGATCCAGGAAACAGTGGGAGCTTGGCATGGATGAGGATGTGATTCCTTGGAGGAGAACCAAACAGGTGTTTTGGGTAGTGTTGCCAGCTGGAAGTAAGCACTGAGAGACGAATGGATGTTGAGGATGAAGAAGAGCGGAAATGGATACGTGAGATGGAAGATCAGGGTATATGATCTTGTATTAGCTGCAGGGAAATGGAGGTTTGATCATTGTGTTTCTCTTTACCAGGTTGGATAATATTAGCTACATTATCCTATTTTCTGTATGATGTGCTTGTTGCAGGGTTACATATACAGGTATTGCTGAACTAAAGGTAAAGCTAGTTCAGGGGTTTGTCATGGAGAATCTGGGAGTAGCAAGATTCTTTGGCATGAGTGTGATCTAGAGACATGGAGGTCTTGTTGACTTTGTTTCAAGATGATTGTGTGAAGCCGGTTAGCACGCCGATGGTTAGATAGTTCATAGAACAGGTGTCTTGATTCACATAATGAGGTTGAGTGCATGGTATGTACTAAACCTGAGTTTTCCCAAGCAGTGGGAGTTGTCACAAGTTTGGAGTCAATCCGGGAAAGTAATACTGAAGGGCAGTTCAGTGGGACCAGCAGCAGGTGCACATGCTATGCAGGGTCAAGTTCTTTTTCTACATGGTTGTAGATGCGGATGTGGCAGGTAATTTGGATGACAGATTTTGCACCATGGATTTTGTGGTGGTTGGTCTTCAAGAGTGATCTTGAGTAGGGATACAAAGCCAAGGAAACAAACTAGACGGTGTACAGGTTGCAACTGTTTATCTCCAAGTGGGAGATTGTTAGGTTATGGAGCTAAAAGCTTCAACCTTTGCAAACTGAGGAACAGATGGTTGCTGAGTTCTACAGGAACCGGCATCGGCAGCAGGACCGACGTCGGTAGAGTCCAGTGCAGAAGGCCACCGACGATGGCAGGAAGTCAGCCGACGTCGGTAGAACCAGACTAGTAGGGACCAACGTCGGTCGCCTGTGTGTTCCCGAAGTGTTCGTTTCATGGACAGTTAGTTAAGTGAACGATGAGTTTGCATGTTAAGACCAGCCAGAGTCTTGGGCTGCGAGGATAATTGTCTAAATTAAGAGTCTAAGTTATTGTTTGAGTTAGGGATCTATTTATAGACCCATTGGCATGTATTGTTTAAGGCATGAGATAGAAAGGAAGATTTCCTTCTAGTTGTAAGATCTGTGAGTTGCAGGTTGTTGCAAGCTCATTGGGGATCTACATGTAAGTTTGGTCTTTGAATTGCAGGTTGCAGGTTCATGAGAGATCAGCTTGAAGTGTTATAGAGTGCTTGGTGTACCGGCAAGGTTATTACTGACTGGTTGGTGAGGTGAACACCAATTCTATGTGTGAGTTGGTTGTTGGGACCGTTTTTTGTGTAGGAGAGTGTGTGTGAGAAGAATTACTATACACTTGAGGTGTGGCGAATCTCTGTAAGGTGAAAGAGTGTGGCGGCTCTTTGATGTATTCTTTTTTGTATAGTGTTAATACAAGATAGTGTATTGTCTCTCATATTCTGTGCTATTGGTGAATTCTAGTTACTTGTGTTTCTGGTTATTTCCGCATATTCAATTGCTTATATTTGGTAATCATACTGTGCTCTTTCTGAGGAGCAAGATCCTAACAAGTGGTGTCAGAGCATGTTTGTTGTTCTAGATTCCTGACAAGTGGTATCAGAGCATGTTTGTTGTTTTAAATCTTATGTATTTTTAGCTAATATTTTGTATGCTCACAAGGTCCTAAGCTCAAGCATTTTTTCATTTGTTTGGTTTTTGATAGATTTAACTAATATTTTTTAAAATATTTCTTTTGAATAATCCTATGGACACAATCTCTCTCCTATTTTACTTGGCATTATTTTTATGTTGTTGAAATTTTTAATTAAATGATTATTTTGGGTTCTAATATTGTAATCAAAATGGATATCTTGACCAATTGAAAGTTGTGGAATCAGTGTTCTTTATTTTCATGGTTCAATCTCCCTCAGACTCATGCATCACCTTCATTGTGGTTGTGTGTATACTAACCAATTAGAATATTGATTTCACTAGATCTTTTTAATCAAATGGTCTAAACTCATTATGACATAACCAAGATCTTTTATTTTTCTTTTTTCCCTCTTTTTTATACATTTTTTATCAAATATATTGAGTTAGATATTAAACTATAATTGAATGAAATATGCATATGCATGTTAATCTTGATTTCTAAATCCCTTTCATTTCTATTTTTTAATGCACTATTGAATGTTTGTTTTTTTAATGGAATGTATGTTTTAAATCAACTGTATTTTCACTATAAAAAATCAAAATGTTTTTATTGTTCAAAAAACTTATTCATGATTTTTCACTTTATGAAATAATATTAAGTCATAATCAATAAAAATTAAACAAACTTTCTGTATACACTTAAAATTGCTTGCTCCATTACAACTGACTAATATTCCTATTAATCGACACTAATTCCCTTTCTTAGCCATAAATCTAATATCCCCTTCCATTAATCTACATTTCAATAACCTTAGCCCATCCCATTACTCCATTAATTCCCTTTAATCTATCATTATCCTAATCCAATCCCAATTATCTATTATATGGGAATTTTTAATTCTCATAACCCCACCTAACCACCTACTAAATTATCCCCTAGGTATTCCTACATCCCTAGGAATCCTAATCCTATTATTTACATCCCAAAACAAAACCTATTATCCACTAAACCTACCCCTAATCCCACTTGTCAATTAAAAATCCCAAAATAATCTCCCTACCCACCCTACACTATCCTTTTTTAAACACCTAAAACCCTATGAAGAGATCTCTAGAATTAGAGAGTTCTAGAAATCTCTCCATTCTAGCCCTCATCCTCTATAATTTTCTATTCTAGAGGATTCCATGGAATTAAAAAATTTAATGAAAAATCCTCCACCCTAGATCTTGATGGCCCAAAATTCAAATTTTGACCATAAGATCTCCCTCCATGAATCTATAAAACCAACACACCTCACTTGCTCAAGCTAATGAAGAAATGAATGAATAAAGAAGTTAAAGCATAGCATAATCAATTCATTTATCAAGCATATCCAAGCTATTGTCAATCATCTCCAAGAAATCCAAAAATCATATTCAAGCATACAAATCTTAGATCGGAGCTATGATAAGGTAAAAATGATGGTAATCATACACACTACATTCTAATTTACCTTTTGTACCCCTTCCTATTGGTGTCATTATCTTTGGGTTTTCATTATCTCTTTGACAATACTTTGTTTTAATCCCAAGTTTTGTGCACACTTTCACTACTCAATAATCTATTAATATTTAAAATCAAGTCTAAATTTCTAAACAAATAGGCTCCTTGAATTGGAATAATTGTATATTGACCAACTGGGTTACCTAGTACACCATGACCTATTAGAAATAAATATTGTGAAAATTTTGGGCCTCCTTTTAGGAGAGATTGGATGGGTTACCATCTCACCTAAGATGGTATTCCAAATAACCCATCAATAAAATGTTCTTGCATATCACTCATCCTAAAAGAAAGCATCATGTACACCATGTGTAACATATATAAATAGAAAAAATTGTAATAGTCATTAAATATAAATTGATAGCACATGTATGTGAAAAAACCCCCAAAAAATATTTTAATTACATTATTAGAGTATAATTTTGACTACATGTAAGGCCCAATACTCCACTTCCATTGTGCAAGCAATATTCCTTTAGTGCACTCATGTACACATAATAAAAATAGAAGGAAGTGATCTGAGATAAATAACCAAGGATAAATACCTGCAAAGGATGTTATGAGGAAGCAGGTTGCCTAAAAGGATAACTATGGATGTTGGGGCATATCAATGTATAAGTACACAAATAAGTACCAAGCACCATACATGACACTAACCTTTTGCATAAGACTATTTATATGTCCTTAAATATCAATAGGTATCTCTTTCCCTTCAATAGGTTTTAGTTCTTCTCAAGGATGATTAAATGGTTACTTCTTAAATAAACTAGAAAAAGACATCTTTTCACCCCCTATGTTACCATTCAGTTATAACATGTTTATGGGATGATAATTAGGGTCTAAAG
Source organism: Torreya grandis (assembly GCA_037957365.1). Lineage (NCBI taxonomy): Eukaryota > Viridiplantae > Streptophyta > Pinopsida > Cupressales > Taxaceae > Torreya > Torreya grandis. The sequence continues at coordinate 961,870 of JARHVA010005276.1, read as the reverse complement.
CTATTATGTATATTATCTAAGATGTTAATCATAAATGTATAAAAAAATTTGATTAAAGCACATGTATATTTATACAAAGATTCCATAAGCATATAAAAAAATCATTACTATCCATAAAAGAGTACAACCATATAAAATGAGTGAAATTTGGAGTATTATAGATAACTGAACTGGTGCTACCAGTTAAGGATAAATATCCTCCTCTTTGGCTCAAGGATCATTACACCATTTTCCTAGTCATTTAAAACTCACAAATCTTCCATTGTTAATTTGAATATAAGCTAAATTAAAATTACTCCTTAAATCCTTAGAATTTAAAATGATTCCATAGTTATATAATCTCATGTTGTTTCAATTTATTAAACATGAAATGCCTTAATCTGATTAAGGAGTAATGACACAACTTGTGATCACCTTTATAGCTATCAAACGAGGGATACTAGGCAGTTCATAGTTTAATTTATGCAAAAGAGATCATGTTGAAAAATAGTCAATGTGTGTATAATTAACAAGAAGAATGCATTGATATAAATAAAAGGAGTATTATAGCCAAGTATGTATTTTCATACCATTAGATTATTTAATAAACCCATTATTTCTAATATGGCATAGAGAACTCAACCAATACCTAACATGATGCCATATAATTGGTAAACTATTATGCACCTTAAAGGGCTTAAGATGATTTATACAGCTATGGTAACATTATTAATGAACTTCACATTACACCAACTCACTTATTTATTATATAATTCCATCCATGAGTCAATAAATCATATCTAACTTTATATTACCAAGATAATTCCATCCATATACATGATTATCTTAGTTATTAATAATGTTAATGAAACTAGTTCTTGTCATTTCTTAAAACAAGGATTTCGTTTCAATGATAGACCAAATTTTGAAGTAAGAATCAATCATAAAGAGTGTATCTACTTATAAATATGATGCAATTACAACATAATCAAGGTATGAAATAATATGATCATCAAAAGACTTTCCTCATAAACTTGGTATTAACAATCATGATTATCCATAAGTATCATACCAAGGATAAGAATTTACAGCCTTCACTTATCAATCAAATCTAATAAAAGTCCATACTAGTAACTACAATAACATAAAGAAGATTGAGCATACCATCAGGTAAAGTAATTCAATTATATCTACACTTTCAGCCAATATAAAAGAGGTTAATGCAAGATATTTAAACCTACCTTATTCACATAAACTACTACCAACAAGAGGATAAAGCACTAATAATTTATTAAAAACTTAAGGCAATCATTGCTACTATCTTTGCTCATAATAGACATAAGATTATACACATCACTCTACAGGTTAAGGAATACATTTTAGAATTTAAACATAGCCTCACAATAAGAATTTGATAGTCTTTAATTTTGATATAAACTTAGAATTTTATGTAATTCCATCAGGAGTAATAGATAATGAAAATTAAGAAAATGTAATCTATCAAAAATATATATCTTACCAATAAAGGTACTTGCCTCATATGCAGGTGTATAATTTTTGAGTAAACTAAAACAAGAACTAAAGGGGTTTGCAATGAGTTCAATCATTTATGTCTCTTTACCAATGTCTTTCTCATAATATAACAACAAGAAGTCAATTGTACGTTACTTCTTCTTACATACAACTATTATACAAAACATGATAAAATATATATGTAAAAGAGCTTAATTATAAAAAAAATTCTCATACTACATTTATAATGGTTTAAATACTATTAAGTAGTAAATATAAGGATTCAATAAGACTTTTCAATTTAAATAACCAAAGTAGTAACTAGCAGATCATAACTCGTAATTCAATTCAGAAAGACATAAAAAGAATTTCAACTTTAACACCATATGTCAAGCATTGCATAAACCCTTTACTCCACATAAGCCATTACCAAAGAGTCAATAGTTAGCATATAATGATTACAAGGTAAAACTAATCAATATTAATAACTTTAACTGATTTACAACTACAGTCATTATGCATACAACATAGAAACATTAATACAATTAATACTAAAAGAAACATATGAAATAATTTATACCATAATGTCTACCAAGTTCACTATGCATGTCCTTGAGATCATATATGAGTATGAATAACATATGATCATGACAAAACAAGCCCTCCCAACTATCCCTATGAGCCCAACTATCAATGGCCCTTACCACCCCATTCATCAGCTAGATGGTTAGTTTTGGTAACTAGTGTTAAGAAGGGATTCAGAGCAAGTCGGGGTACCCTAAGCCATTCGATGACTCAACACAATAACATAAATGTACAAATATACAAATAACCAATAGGACATCATCAAAAGATGAAATGGAAAATACAAAAAATGTGAAGCATGCATTAATAAGTATTAGATAGAAGAGATAAACCATCATGAGGCATAATATTGAAGGTCATGAAAATGGCTTCATATTTCTAAATCTAAATCCATCACATTCTTGTTTCCTTAATTTAAACATTCTAAGTAACAGGATTAGCCAGTGGTTTATCCCAACTATCTACCCATGATTCATATAAATAAATCCCTAGATATAAAGAATAAAATCACTTATAAATCTACACAGTCTAACAATTTAAGTTGAGAAAATGTTTTAAGACAATAATAGAAATAAATAAATTAAATAATAGCTTCAAAAAAACAATGATAGTTGTATGAAGGTGGTACACAACTAACTCAACCAAATCAAGTTAATCAAGCTCATCAAAACAACTAACTCAACTTTTCAAGTAAAATATTGAACTTAAGGCCACAACCATTTTATTATAACAATTGTAAATAAAAGAAAACAAGAATCAAAATAAAATCTACTTGTTATTCCACTAAATGTTATTTTTCCAACAACAAACAAACCCCTATAATTAAAAGTAAACAAAATTGAAGGACATTAAACAACATTAAAATGAGGGTAAGTAGATAGGATGATTTATGGGTTCATAATGAGGTTCTACGACCTCATCATGAAGCCCAAATCATTTAATTAAAATTCAATAAGCTACAATTAGACTGGTTATAAAATTAAATATAATAATTATATGCATTCAACTACCTACATCTCACCCACTTCCAATAATTAAATATTATATTAATTAAGTTCTTAAATCAGGATTTATAGATTATTTTCAAGGCTTCACCCCAAATAGTCAACTTAGGGTTTCATCTAACTACAAGTTGCCACATAGAATAAGCCAAGGCAAAAACAATACAACTATTCAATATAAAATAATCAGCTTCTAAAACATTTTTAACCCCTCCAAATCATTATATAAAACCCTCAATATTTTAAACAAAATCCACACACAATGGCTCAAATAAGAAAATAAGCATATGGCAACAAGATTTAACCAATATGACCCAAAATTATCCTTTTTACAACAACAAGTAGTAGGGTAATAAATATTTTAAGCAAATAAAATGAGAAAAACAACCCCTAGGTCATTATATTCTCATCAAGAAGTCTTATGACTTTATTTTTAGCATGTAGCGACCTCACTTGCCTTTTTTTAATAGAAACTAGAATCCAACCTAAGAAAAATAATAATAACCATAAACCTAAAGATTTATGGCTATGTGTAATAGGCTATGAGTAAAAGGAGAGTATGTTTTAGGGTTCAATGAAATCCCTAAATTATTCACCTCTTCCTCTAAAATTGATCCTCCTACAAACTATTCTTATCTCTTTGACCCATTTATTGGCCATCTTCATCTCCCTCCTTTCCTTCTACCTTCCTCACTACCCATCCTCTCACCCACCACTAACCATCTACCTCCAAACACTATCCCTCTCTCCCATACCTCATTCATTTCCTCATTCAATTTTGAGGAGAGATAAATTCCACCCAAACCATCAACCACTTCCCCAAAATTACTCAAAACACACCAATAGTCATTTAATGCTAAATCTAAAAAAAATCAAATTTAATAAATAATATAAAATCCAAATACATGGGCTGAGCCACATACCATTCAAATTAATCAACATAATAATCTTCATGGGGGGTCATGGGGAGGGGGCCTAAACAATTCCATAAATAAATCCTAGTCACCATGATGATTGGTTAGACAAAGGCAGGGTCATCTGTTGATTGGCTTTGAGTGAGAGAGAGAGAGAGAGATAAAGGGTCAAAGTAGAGAGGTTATGTTAATTAAAATAGAACCAATTATCATTGAATAAAACACATAATAATATAATCAATAATTTGGCTTGAGGCATGAAAGACAATGAGACATAAAAACACAACACAAAAAATGACATAATTATCTAATGGCATGGAACTAAAACTAAAGTATATACCTTTTAAAACTCATTTAACTGCTCAAGAATCACTTCATCTTTTTAGTTATCAAAATTATCACCTAGCCTAGCTCATGTCGAGTAACTACAACCACCAAATATAACATCAGCAACACCTAAATGATGATTAAATAATATGTGAGAAAAATATAATAAAACATTAACTAGTTTACATATCATTTAATGTAGTAATTAAAATATAACCATGTCTGTCAACCTACAATCAAAATGTCATTATATCAAAGTTTATCATCACTATAATAGTTAGATAAAATGTAATGCAGGATCAGTTATACATACTTATAGTAATATTTAAATAGTCATATAAAGTATTGAATGGTGGGGTCATAACATCCTCCCCTCCTTAAAAGGGAGCCATCTCAATGACTATTCAAATAGTTAGGAATAATGTTTCTTAAAAATATGTGCATCTTCCTAGGTGGAACTTCTTTCACTTAATGGGTCCCATTAAACCAAAACTTGTTGTATATCTCTATTTTGCAACTTAACACTACGATAGTCCAAGATTCTCATTGGTTCTAACTACATTCTTTCCTTTTTTGTGACTTGTAGGTGTTTCCAATCTAAGACATGAGAGGGATCAGGTATGTATTTTCTTAATAAAGTAACATGAAATACATCATGAATCTTAGATAGAGGAGGAAGATCTAGATGATAGGCAATAAGACTAATCTTTTCCATAATTTTGAAGGACCCAAAAAAATGTGGAGCTATCTTGGAATTTTTTTAAAACTTTATTGAAGTTTTCTTTGGTCTAACATGTATAAAAACTTTATCACCCACATTGAATTCACATGGTGTCCTTTTCTAGTCAGCATAACTCTTTGGTCGATCATATACAACTTTCAAATTTTGGCATATTAATTCCATTTGTTTATCATATTACAATAATACATTAGGGCCAGTAATATCCCTATTTTCTAAACTATCTCAACCAAGTGGGGTTCTACATTCTTGCCCATACAGAGCTTCAAAAGGTGTCATTTTTATTATACAATGATAGGATTTATCATAAGCAAATTCAACTAAATGAAGATAATATTCCCATTTTGTCTGTTGGTCTATGACATACATTCATAACATGTCCTCAACCACCTAGTTGAGTCTTGCTATTTGACCATCCATTTTTGGGTGGTAGGAAGAACTAAAATTTAACCACATTCCAAATGTTGCAATCAAAGTTTTCCATAACCTTAAATTAAACAACTTATCTTGGTCTGAGATAATTACTTCAGGTATGCCATGCAATCTAACCACTTCTTTTATGAAGTGTTCCAAAAACATAAAAGCATCATTTATTAGATTTCTAGCAATGAAGTGGCCAACTTTGGTAGCTTTATCAATCACTATAAGAATGGAATCATGTTCACTACATGATTTAGGCAGCCCTAAAATAAAATCAAGTGAGATTACAACCCACTTCCCTCTTAAAATATCATGAGGGTAAAACAACCCTCTAGGGTAGAAATGCTTAGCCTTAACATGCTAGCATTCTAAGCATATTTCTATAAAATTAGTGATATCATGCTCCACACTAGGCCAAAAATAAAGTCCTTTTAGCTCATGTGTCATCTTCATAACACCAAGATGAGCATAGTGAGGTGTTGTATGCACTTATTTCAACATATAATTTTGTAATTCACCTAACTTGGATACAAAAATTCTATTTTTTTTCCTTACAAAGCCATCTTCTTCAACAAAAAAGTCAAAAAAAATCTTTGCTAAAGGCTTGTTAGGCAAACCTACTCTTATTTATTAGTAGAATCATCGATAAGTTATTGTTTTAGCATAACACTTTCGAAATTTCCTTGTAGTACAGATAAGGTAGTAATGTACGTGCATTGGTTGAGCACATCAATAACACAATTCTCATTGCCTTTGATGTAAGATATGTCCATGTCAAAGTTACTTATAAATTCCAACCATCTTTATTAGCATGTATTTAAATCATATTGGGAAATAAATATTTCAGACTGCAGTGATCGAATTTCACCTTGAAGGGTTTTCTTAAGAGAAAATGTTTCCTTTGTTTTAGAGCATGGACAATGGCGACAAGCTCTATGTCATGTATGGGATATTTATTCTCATGATCATTGATCTTACATGACTCATAAGCCATGAATTTTCCATCTTGAGTCAAAATTCCTCCATAACCTTCTTTAGAAGCATTATCCCACACCTCAAAATTATCATTCAGATTAGGAATAATAAGTATAGTTGTTGTTTATAACAACACTTTAAATTTTGTGAAAGCCTCCTCACATTACGACATCAACACAAACTTATTTCTCTTACACTAAAAATAAGTGACAGGATGGGCCACATTAGAAAAAAAATTCACAAACTATCGGTAATAACCATCCAATCCCATGAAGTTATGCACTTCATGCATGTTAATTAGTTCAAACTAGTCCTAAATGGCTTTTATCTTTATTGGGTTTACAACAATGCCATATTTTGAAATGATATGGCCCAAGTAGTGAATTTTGGATTCATAAAAATCACACTTGGAAAGTTTTCCATATATCTTATGATGTCTTAGCCTTTACAAGAATAGATAAAGGTGTTGATCATGTTCAACTTCATTTTTAGAGTAAATAAGAATATCATCAAGGAACACCAGCATAAATTTGTTTAAATAATCTTCGCACACACTATTCATAAGGTTCATAAATATTATTGGAACATTAGTTAACCCAAATGACAATACCATGAACTCACAATGCCCATACCAAGTTCAAAAATCTATTTTATGAATATCTCTTCTTTGATCCTTAGCTAATGGTAGCCTGATCTTAAATCGATCTTTGAGAAGATTGTTTCACCCTTCATTTGATCAAATAAATCATCTATCCTTGGAAAGGGATATGAATTTTTTATCATTACCATATTGAGTAGGTGATAATCAATACATAACCTTAAATTTATGTCTTTCTTTTTGACAAAGACAACCAAAGTACCCCAAGGAGACACACTTGGTCAGTTGTATCCACTATCCAAAAGTCCTTGCATTTACGCCTTTAATTCTTGTAGATCAACCATGTTCATATGATAGGGAGATTTAGATATAGGGGCAGATCCTAGCATAATATCAATTTTAAATTCAAATTTATGTTTATATGGTAACCTAAGTAAATTTTCAAGAAAAACATCCATAAACTTATTCAAGATGAGAAAATCTAGGTGAGCTAGTTCCTTATCTTTAAGTAACTCTTAGAGATAAACTACATAAAGTTTACATCCATTTTTAACAACCCTTTTTAGTTGTAATACTAAAAGTGTCTTTCATTTTTCAAGCCTTTGAATACTTTTCATTTCTACAAGTCTCCCAAGGTCATCAATACACTACACTTGTTTACCAACACAATCAAGTGTTTCTTGGTAAGCTTGTAGCCAAGCCATTATAAAAATGAGATCATATGACCCCAAAGGTGATAGGAACATATTTACCTTAGTTTAAGATACTAAAATCAATTTCAACTTATTCTAAGCATTCACAAATAGGTACCCTTTTGCCAATATCAAACTTGACCTCCCAACCTTCTCTTATCATTACAGGTTCAATATCACATTATTTTTCAACATTAGGAGATGTGAAATTATTTATTACACTTGAATAAATTATAATAGATATATAAAAACCATAAATAATACCTCTATTTTTTATTGAGGTAGCTTTCAAATCAACATTGTGATTATCTATAGTTGTGTATACCCTGTGCTTAGTTGATTGACCTAGTTGTAGCTTGGGTCGATCCTTTATGTAGTGGTTATCACCACATTCTCAATATATAACAACCCTTCATAGATCTACTAGAATATTATTTTCACATGTAGCTGGTCCACATTGATTATTTTGGGGTTGTTCCTTCCTAAAAGACCTTGATTTAGATGAATCTTGAGACTTACATATTTTGGTCTAATTGGAAAACTTGTTAAAATTCTTGTTATTTCCAATAAATATAAATTTTTTATCTAATTTTCTAAATTTTTTAGACATAGGGGAGAGATTTTTGGTCTTATATTATAGCTTGTTCAACTTGAAATCTTGTCTCACCTTCTAATGAAACTTCTATTTCTCTTTAGCCTAATAAGTTGATTCAATGAAAGTTATCAAGGTCTTCAAATTTGTCATATTGATGTCATGCATTAATATGTATTTAAACCCAAGCTTAAATTTGGTGATTTTTATTTCCTCATCATGCATGTAATTCACATAACATAACATATTTAAGAATTTGTTTTCATATTCAGAAATAGTCATGTTTTCCTATTTCAATAACTGAAAATTATTTATTTTTTGTTCCTTGTAGTTGGCATTCAGACACCTTTTCTGAAATTGCATTTTAAAAATTGTCTAGGTCAAATCCATTGGTTTATATACCTCTATTATATATAAGTGATTCCACCACAAGGATATAGGTCCAACCAGTTGGTAAGATGACACCCTTGCTTTCAAATTTGATTGTATGTTATGTAGGTTAAATTATTTCTACAAGTGAACTAGCCATGCATCAACTACATCACCAAATTCTTCACCAAAAAAAGTAGGTGACATAATTTTCTTCAGTTCCTTAATGATTATATCAACCATAGTCAAAGTCATTTTTTGGATTACTAGTTATTCTACTTGGTCTATCTCCAATCTATGTACTTCCTCATGGGATACACATTTAAGGTTATTTAGTCTACATTATTGGTTGTCAATCTTGCCTTGTAGAGCATTCAAGGTTTTAAATATCCCACTAAGGACTTCCTCATGCTTATTAGTTAGGTTTTCACCAGTTGCATCAGTATTTAAAACCTCCTTGTTACTATTAGCATTGTTAATGGGTAGTTCCTCTTGATTCTAAATGGGGTTATGGGTACCATGACCCTTACTTCAGCCTCTACCTCTACCTCTAACTAGATTAACATTTTTTTGGTTATTATGGTTATTGACACCATTTGACCTCATCCTAACCATCTTATGAAGTTACAAAAAATAACTCATCAAATTTCAAACTTAAAAACATTAATTTCCAAATCTCCCTAGAGTAGAACACTACTCTGATACTAGATGAAATAACCCCTCCCAAAAAAATGGAATTGCATTATTAAAGTATGGTTTAGACTATGTGTAGGGCCTAATACTCCAATTTCACTTTACAAACAATATTCCTTTAGTGTACTCATGTATGTGTAATCAAAATTGAAGGAGGTGATATGAGATAATTAACTAGGGGTAAATACCTACAAAGGATGCTATGAGGAAACAGGTTGCCTAGAAGAATGACTATGGAGTTTGAGATGTATCAGTGTACAAGTACATAGATAAGTTCCAAGCACCATACAAGGCACTAACCTTCCACATAAGACCATTTATATGTCCTTAACTCTCACTATGTATCTCTTTCCCCTCTATAGGTTTTGGTTCCACTCGAGGATGGTTAAATGGTTAGTTCTTAAATGAACCATAAAAAGACAACTTTTCACCCCTATGTTACTATTCAATTATAATAGGTCTATGGGATGAGAACTAATATCTAAATCTATTATGAAACATCATATATATTGTCTAAGATGTTAATCATAAATGTAGAAACCAACAATTTGATTAAAGCACATGTAGATTTATACAAGGATTCTATAAGCATAAAAAATAATTCATTACTATCCATAAGAGAGTACAATCATAGAAAATGAGTGAAATTTAAGCATTATAGGAAACTAAATTGATGATACCATCCAAGGTTAGATATCCTCCTCTTTGGCTCAAGGAGCATTTCACTATTGCCTTATTCATTTAAAACTCATAAATCACCCATTGTTAATTTGAATATAAGTTAAATTGAATTTACTCCTTAAATCCTTAGAATTTAGAATGGCTCCAAGCTTATATAATCTCATGTTGTTTCAATTTATTAAACATGAAATGCCTCAATCTTATTAAATAATAATGATACAACTTATGATCACCTCTATAGTTACTATATGAGGTATAATGGGCAGGTCATAGTTTAATTTATGTAAAAGAGATCATGTTGACAAAGAGTCAATGTGTGTATAATTAATAAGAAGAATGTGTTGATATAAATAAAAGGTGTATTACATCCAATTATGTATTTTCATACCATTATATTATTCAATAAACCCATTATCTCTAAGATGGCATAGAGAACTCAGCCAATACCTAACATGATGCCATAGAATTGGTAAACTATTGTGCACCTTAAAGGGATCAACATGATTTATACATCTATGGTAATATCATTAATGAACTTTACATTACACCAACTCACTTATTTATTATATAATTCCATCCAAGATTCAAAAAAATGCATCCATATTTATATTACCAATATAATTCCAGCTATATACATGATCAACTTAGTTATTAATAATGTTCATGAAACTAGTTCTTACCATTTATTAAAATAGGGATTTCATTTCAATGATAGGCCAAATTTCAAAGTAAGAATCAATAATAAGGAATGTATCTACTTATAAATATGATGCAATTATATCATAAGTAAAGTATGAAAGAATATAATCATCAAAATACTTTCTTCATAGACTTGGTATTAACATTCAGGCTTATTTGTAAGTATCATACTGAGGGTAAGAATTTCCAGCCTTCACTTATCAATGAAATCCAATACAAGTCCATACTAGTAACTAAAATAACATGAATAAGATTGAGCATACCATTAGGTAAAGTAACTCAACTATATATACACTTTTAGCTAATATAAAAGAGGTTAATGCAAGATATTTGAATCTACCTTATTCACATAAACTATTACCAACAAGAGGATAAAGCACTAATAATTTAGTAGCAACTTATGACAATCATTACTGATATCTTTACTCATAATAGACATAAAATTCTACACATCACTCTATAGGTTAAGGAATTCATTTTATAAGTTAAACATAGCCTCATAACAAGAATTGGATAGTCTTCAATTTAGATATAAAATCAAAATTTTATGTAATCCCAGCAGGAGTAATAGATAATGAAAATTAAGAAAATGTAATCTATCAACAATATACAAATTAAAAATAAAGGTACATAGCTCATATGCATCCATAAAAGTATTGAGAAAAATAAAACAAGAACTAAAATGGATTCCAATGAGTTTTATTCTTTATGTTCCCTTACCAATGTCTTTCTCATAATACAACAAGAAGAAGTTAGATGTAGCTTACTACTTATTACATACAAGTATTATACAAAACATGATAGGATGTATATGTAAATGAGTTTACTCATAAATAGAATTCTCATACTACATTTATCATGTTTTAACTATTACTAAGTACCAAATATAAGGATTCAATAAGAGTTTTCAATCTAAATAACCAAATTAATAACTAGCAGATCATAACTAGTGATTCAATTTAGAAAGATATAAAAATAATTTTAACTTCAACACCATATGTCAAGCTTTGCATAGACCCTTACTCCACTTGCATCATAAACCATTACCAAAGAGGCAATAGTTAGCATATAATGACTACAAGGTAAAAGTAATCAATATTAATAATTGTAATTGATTTACAACTACACTCATTATGAATACAACATGGAAACATTAATACATTTAATGTTAAAAAAAACATACGAAATAACTTATACCATAAAGTTTATTTAGTTCATTAAACCTATCCTTGAGATCATCTAGGAGTATGAGCAACATACAATCATGACAAAATAAAGCCTCCCAACCAACCCTATAAGCCCAACCATCGGTGGCCCTTACCACCCCATCCATCAGCTAGATGGCAAGTTTTGGCAACTAGTGTTAGGAAGGGATTCAAATCAATTCAGGGTTGTGTAAGCCATTGGATGAATCAACATAATAGCAAAAATATACAAATAGATAAGTGACTAATAATACATCATTAAAAGATGAAACAAAAAATATAATAAATGTGAAGCATGCATTAATGAGTATTAAAAAATAGATATAAACCATCATGAGGTGTAATATTAAAAGTCATGGAAATGGATTTTTATTTCTAAATCCAAACCCTACATTCATGTTTCCTTACTTGGAACATTCCAAGTAACAGGCTTAGCCAATAGTTTAGCCCAACTATCTACCCATGCTTCATATAAATAAATCCCTATCTATAAAGAATAAAACCATACATAAATATACAAAGTCTAACAAGTTATGTTGAGGAGAAAGTTTTAAAACAACAATAGAAACCAATAAATTAAATAATAACTTTGGCAAAATAATAATAGTTGTATAAAGATGGTACATAACCAAATCAACTCAAATCAACTGAATCAAGCTCATCAAAATAATAAGCCCAAATTTTCAAGCAAAATATTGAACTTGAGGCCACCACCATTTTGATATAACAATTGTAACTAAAAGAAAATAAGAATCAAATTAAAATCTGCTTGTTATTCCATTGAACGTTAATTTTATAACATCAAACAAACCCCTATATTTTTTGTTAAAATGATTATTGTAAAAAACTAAATAGAATCTAAGGATGTTAAACAACATTAATATGAGGGTAAGTCAATAGGATGATTTATGGGTTCATCATGAGGTTCTATGACCTCATCATGAACCCCAAATCATTTAATCAAAATTCAATAGGCTATAATTAGATTGGTTACAAAATTAAATATAATAATTATATCCATCCAACTACTTACAACTCACCCACTTCTAATAATTAAAAATTATATTAATTAAGGTCTTACTTCAGGATTTAAAGATTATCTCCAGGGCTTCAACCCAAATAGTCAACTCAGAACTACAAGTCACCACATAGAAGAATCCAAGGCAAAAATAATACAACTATTTAATATAAATAATTAGTTTATAAAATAGTTTGAAGCCCTCCAAATCATTGTATAAAACCCTCAATATTTTAAACAGAATCCACACAGAATGGCTCAAACAAGCAAAGAAGGGTATGGCAACAATATTTAACCAACATGACCCAAAATTATCCTTTTTATAATAATAATCAATAGGTTAATAAATATTTTACGCAAATAAAAGGAACAAAACAACACCCAATTTGTTATATTCCCAACATGAAGTCTTATGTCATCATTTTGATCATGTAACAACCTCACTTGATTTTTTTAACATAAACTAGAATCCAACCCAAGCAAAATAATAATAATAATCACAAACATGAATATTTTTGGTTGTGTGTAACAATCTATGAGTAAAAGGAGATAAGGTCATAGGGTTTAATGAAATCCCCAAATTCTTTTCCTCTTCCCCTAAAATTTATCCTCTTGTAAACTATTATTTTCTCTCTAACCCACAAACCAACCATCTTCATCTCCCTCCTTTCATTTTGCCTTCCCCACTACCCATCCTCTCACCCACTATTGACCATGTACCTCCAACCACCATCCCTCTCCCCCATACCTCATTCATTTCTTCATTCAATGCTGAGGTGAAAAGAATCCCCCCCAAACTATCAACTAGTTCCCCAAAATTACTCAAAACATGCCAATAGTCATTTGATGTTAAATTTGAAAAAATATAAATTCAATAAACAATTTAAAATCCAAATACATGGGTTGAGCCACATCCCATTCAAATTAATCAACATATTAGTCCTCGTGGGGGGTCATGGGGAGAGGGTCTAGACAAGTCCCTAAATAAATCTTAGTCACCATGCTAATTGGTTAAACCAAGGTAGGGTCATCATTTAATGGGCTCATGGTGAGAGAGAAAGACAAAGGGTCAGAGTAGAGAGGTTATGTCAATTAAAATAGAACCAACTGTCATTAAATCAAACATGTAGTAATACAATTGATAATCTGGCTTGAGGCATGAAAGATAATGAGACACAAAAATACAACACAAAAATGACATAATTATCCAATGGTATTGAAATAAAACTAAAGTATATATCTATTAGAACTCATATGATTGCTCAAGAATCACTTCATCTTACTAGTTAAAATTATCACCCAACCTAGCTTATGTCAGGTACTTGCAACCACCAAATATAACATCAGTAGCACCTACAAGATGATTAATTAATATGATAAAGAACTATAATAAAACCTTAATTACATTGAATTAGTTCACATATCATCTAATTTAGTAATTAAAATATAACCATGTCCATCAACCTACAATCTAAACGTCACTATATCAAATTCCATCAACATTATACTAGTTAGATAAAATCTATCATGGTTTCAATTATACATGCTTGTAGTAATATTTAAATAGTCATATAAAGTATTGAATGGTGGGGTCATAATAGTATGTAACCATATAAATATATCATTATGTCAATCTCAATAGTAATGTAATCCAATACTAATATTTTGATATAGATATGGTAGGATTAAAGAGAATGAAAAAGGAAAGGTAAGTGGTATTCCTTGATATAACCCTGAAAAGAGAGACAGGTGGTATGCCCTATTGTAAAAAAAGGAAAAATGATAATGTCCCAATGTAATAATATGCCCCAATATGTACAAGATATATAAATAAATGTACCAATAAATAGTAAATTCTGATGTGACTAAGATGTCTAAAGGATATGAGGTAATCTTGATATAAGAAATATAGGATAAATAAACCCATTAGTTATTCATACCCCAAATGAAATGTATATATGATAAGCATAGTAGTAATATGATAACCTCAATATATGCAAGGTATAATCAATAAATCATGTGATTAATGTATACGAACCATGCCTCTATTTTAGAAAACATATGATCAATCTAAGAATAATAATGATATGTCCCAATAAGAACAAAATATATTCAATGTAAGTATCTAAGAATCAATCCCCCAATGTAAGCACTATAGAATAAATGAAGCACTAGTGTAAGATAAAATATGCATCTTGATAGGTGTTATAATAGATACATGAAATGGAGTTTAGAGAATAAGGGATTCAGATATACATGGCAACCAAAAGAAGATTGAAAAGGAAAATAAAGCACACATAAATAATAATATAATAAATGAATAAAATGTCAATAAACCTCATAGGAAGAATAACAAAAAATATTAAAAATCAAATCCAAGTGGAAAATAAAATCCATAAAAAACATGTAAATAAATAAAAGTGATTGGTCAATCAAGATAAAATAACATAATTTTTTTGAAACCAATAGAAAATAAAATGCAACCACAATGCCCCTAGAACCAATTTTGAATCCATGCTCATATGTGAATCCCATAAAACCTTGAATAATAATCATAATATGTATGTTTTTTAGAACATGTCATCCCACCATCATAACCAAGAAGTGAATCTAGTGATCCATCATTATCAAAAGTGGTTTCTCTAGCACACTAATATATAACCTTGAGTTTATTATGCCTTGGTTTCATATCATGTAATGATTGTTTTTTTTTTTCCAATAATTATTTTATTTGATCTCAAACATTTATTTATTAAATACTCATTTGAGTTAAAATTTATGTTTATATTTTGACATCTTATGTGTATTGGTAGATTGAAACTTATGACTTTGTGCTTTAATGGGCATAACTTTGATATCAATATCACCATAGTTGATAAGGTCTTGAATTTTGGTCTTCAAATAAAATCATAAATTTTTGAATGACCTTTAACTCAATGATTCTCACAATACAATTAAAATTTCTTAATAAGTTGAAAATTCATCATATTATAGTTAAGTAAATTATTCAAAATTATACATTAACTATCTACACATTTATTAAATTGCCTACATTCTTTGTGATAAGGAAAATATTTTTATCTTAATTTCTCAATATTATTGATTGATTTATTAATATCATTAGTTTGATTCTTATGTATATTCATAACTTGATTCACTTCTTGCATGTGATTCTTGATGGTTTTGGAAAAATGTGTATACCAAAATTTTCTCTCATAGCACACTTACAATTATAAGCTCAATGATTCACTTGAAAAGGTATATATTTTAATTTATAATATTCATTATATAAAATACCATGTTTAAATTTATGTTTGATTTTAATAATAGGTCATGTGATGCCTTTCTCATGTTTATCTAAATTATGGCCCTTATATCCAAATTTTTGTGTATACGTGTCCAAAATCCATATGTTTCCAAATATGCTTGCATAATACTCAGATATATTTTTTTGGTTTAATAGTATTTAAATAATTATTTATCATGGGACCTTTACCTTTGTCATTTTAAGATGGAAAAATAGTTGACACATATGATTGAATACTCATTAGTAATCTAGTGGGGTATGATATTTTTTTGCAAATTAAATGATCTCATATCGAATTTATACTCCCTAAGACCATTCGATGTAAAATTTATCTTGGATAAATGTTCATCAATGTAATCAAGTTTATAATAATAATCCTTGTTATCATCTTTAATGTTACTAAAATTAATAGATTGAAACATGTGCATTTGATCTATTGGAATAACTTAGTTAGGTGTCATAATAGATGGTTGCAGTAAATTGAGATGTGGAATGTCTATTTCTATGGGTTATGTAATTTAACAAAACCATAATGGAACATTATTCACATGGAAACTATATATGGACCCTTCATGGAAAATTAATTAAGAATCTATGTAAAATAAATGGGACTACATTCATAACATGAATCCATGACCTACCAAGTAAAATATTATAGGTTGCATAATTAGATACCATTTAAAATTTCATCACTAAATATTATGATCCAATAGTTATGTTAAATTAAATTATTCATAAATCATTTATTGGTTGATTTTCAAACCCTTTTATAATCATATCTGAATGTGTAAGAGAGTGATGACCAAGTCTAAGTGCATTAAGAAATTTCTATCAATCATGAACCATTATATATCAACCCATGTTCAATCCCTTTATTATGAATGATAGCTTAAATACATAAGGGTAAATTTTGGTCCACAATCACTTTGAAAGATAAATACTCTAACTCAAAGAGATAATATTTTCACTATCTTTCAAAAATTTAACAATAGAATAAAATTATTTAAGCTTGGTATAATGTGATAAATTAGCATTTTGAAAGGTCCCATAAAGTATGTCCTTAAAAACCTTTGACCTTATAAGCAATTATAATATATAAATTTTGGAATGTGTATCATAAATTTGATCTATTATATCATAATCTTTAGCATCATACACCCTAATTCTAGGAGCTTGAGGAAGGTTAGGATGAGTGTTTTGGTTTACCCAACCTTGAGGCCGAGAGGAAAGATGAGGGGTGAAGGCATATAATGCATAATTAGCCATCACACAATTATCCACACTAGATGTATCACTAAAAGGAACTAAAGAAAAGTTATTAATTTCAAGGGTATGAACACACAAAGCATCAATGTCACATAAAACCTTGTAATGCTTTAAAACATATTCTTACATTCTATGATATATAAAATAAAAGAAGCATGTAATCATTGATAAATATTTTCATATCAACCATATCATCAAGACTAATATTATGAAAATTTTAGGGACCTTCCATGTACACATCATCATATGAATCAATTTTATATATAAATCACATCTATCCATAAGAAAATGGAAGAAACATAAGAATATACATAAGCTACAAATGGAAAGATTGCCAAGGCTTAGAAAATCTAGCATGGTCTATGCAAGCGAAAGATAATGAAGGCTAAAAAAACCTGAAATGGTCTAAGAAAATGAATCAATAAAAGGGTTAATATAACCATAAATAACTTATATCTCATAAATATTATGCCATATAGGTATAATAATGTAAAACCCTAAGGCTGGGTTGTCTAAAGGATTAGATTCACCAAAATGTTTTATGTGGTGAGTGTATAAGTATTCAAAACACTACAAAAACCATGTACACTAATGACATAAACTAAATATGATCTAATTATATTAAACACAGGAAAATAAATAATTAAATATTTTCTCATGTGTTTTAAAATGGGAAGATGAATTAAATTACTGTGAAATAGGATTTGATAAGAGGAATAAATAGGTAGATTCATGAATCTAACTCACCTATAATCTAAAAAATTTGGCCTAAATCAATAAAAAATGAAAATAAAACTATCTCTAATAAATATAATTATATACACATATGTTATAATTTTATCTCCTTTGATCCAACCCTAATTTGGCCTTAATTCTTAACAATACATCCAAGACAAAAGGAAATATAAAAATTTATTGGCATGAGCCCTAAGTAGGGGTTGATATATATCAAGTTGATAATTAGGGTCTCGTGTAGTTATGTGAATGAAATTTACCCATCCCAATGAGTGAAAAAGGCCTCCACTAATGTAAACACGAGATTATGGAGATAATTAAGTTACACCTTTATCTTTGTGTTGATAGGTTTTTATATTCTACCATGATCACACATTAGCACTTACTCAAAATTGACACACTTAACATATTTTCATTGCATTAATATCAAAAAATTATAGTGTAAATAAAATAAAACTCTCAAACATGTTCAACCACTCACATATACCTCTACATGCTTATTTCAATACATGAAAGAGTTCTAAACTCTCATATGGTTCCTCATAAATTGATACAACTCTTTGTTCTACTCCTTTCTAGTTAATTCCTCTCTCTCCAAACTCTCCCTTTCCATCCATAATGTATTCCTCTTGACATCCCAAGATTCATGGGGTGTCTCTTAAAATTCTCTAACCTCCACATATCATACCATAGTCAAGTGTCCTTCAATTTTCAAGATCAACACCTAACTATCAATAACTATTAGGTGATGTTTCAAGATGAATAACAATTGGAAAATCCACCACAACTTTTTCATCATTAATGAAAATGATAAAAAAAAATTAAAAATATATTTTATGATACATTTTATGTCACTTATCCAAATTTGGTAACCCTAATCACTCTTAAAAAAAATATTTTTCAAGGCAATGAACCATTTATAGACTAGACATATCATTTTCTAGATGGAAAATAGTTTTAAAAACTATCATAACATTTCTACCACTTGTCCAATTAATTTTAAATATGTAACACACTTTTTATATTATAGTTCCTATCACCACTCCATATTTAGTATCCTAATTTTTGTCACAGCTCTTTTACAAGGTCAAGAACCATCTGCCAAGTGTTCTAACAAAATCAAGAGCTATGCCTTCATAATGAATCTAAATGATATGAAATTTTGTGTATGGGTTTTAAGTGTTAGGTTATATGATACCACCAAGTTTCATCATCAAATTATTACAATAGGTTACCTCAAGTAAATAAAAATTCTAGCAAGTGTAGCAGTTGTTACATTTATGTGGTAGCTCCAAATTATCTAGAACTTGGTACAAGTATTTTAAGTGTCATATTATATGACCTCACAAATTTTAATCATTTGATTCTTAACAAAATTACAAAACCATTTTCAATAAGTGTATGTGACTTAACAGTCCTTGGATACTAACTAAAATAGTTATAAGATCTATGTGCTTTCTATGGCAAAGGAATATTTATCTAACATCATCTAAGAGGTTAGAAAAACACATAAATGAGGCTAAAACCCAAAAAATTAAAACACTCACATCATGTTTTATTTTTGGTTGATGTAATATTACACAAACCCTTGGATGATCCTACATTAGACACCTGTGGTTTATAAAATGTGAGCTCCTACTCATGTAGAGGGAATAAGTGTAAAACCACTCTTTTGACCATGAAGTATATTGGCCATGGAGTTCCCTTTTAACACACCAAGTACTTCAACTATTTTTCATTTTTTATCTTCCTTTTCCATCTTATTATTGATGGTTTTAGTTCCTTTCTTATCTTCTTACTTATGCTCTTTTTTTTTCTCTTCTATGTTCACTCTTTTTGTGAGTTATACCCACCATAGTATCCTTCATTTTTGGGATTATACCCACCATATTTCTTCTTCCTCCCCTAAATTATTATCCTTTTATGATTTTCATCTTCTTGTTGGTTGAAACCTACCTTCATCTAAACACATTGATTTAGATGCTTTTTCTTGCATCTTACTTTCCCTTGTGTGCTTAAACTGACCATAGAATAATCAATTCCTCATAAGGCATTCGTGGCTTTGTTCCCACATTATCCAACCTATTTTTGGATCCTTCTCAACATTACACTTTGTTTTTTGCAACTCATCTCTCATGTCCACCATCTCCTCTTTCATTCCAAAAATATTCACAACAAAATCAAAACATATTAAGGCATCTTAATGATAACCCATAGTCTCTACTGCCATCTCAAGGATAGTCTTGTCTTTTCATCTCTCATTGCCCACATTATAATGTTAATCAACCTATCTATCTCTAATGTAAATTTATATTATTCTCTATATGCTTTAGATTTAATACAAATCAATAACTCCTCTTCGTATTTGGTGAGTTCAAGTAACTCATTCTCTTCACCTTGGATGGACTATTTGAATGCCTTCATTCTCTTCATGTTTGTACCTGAACACTAGCTATAATCACAAATTTGCTTATAAACATGAGACTTAACATCTCCCATCAATTCTTCTTCCATCTTCACACTATTATCTTGATTCTTATCAAGCATGTGCTTCTTAAATCCTCTATCACTTTATCATTGTTCTTGTGATATATCCTCTTCACTCCTCATACTCTTTATATCATCACTAAGTTGATTGTTATATCATTTTCTCATATCCTCCATGTCATGTGAAAATTATTTTGTACTCTCCTTGTCCATATGAGGAAACACATTACTTTACTCATAATATTCTCTCCTCTAACATCTATATGATCTGCTCTCACATATGCTATACCAATTTCACCCTTCAGTCCTCTTGGAAAAAAATTGTCCACCATATCTATCTTCATCTCCTTTATTGTACCTGCACATTGAACAAGTATGTTAAGGGAATCAAGAGTTCCCATAGTCACTTATTCCATCTATTATTTACACTACAAGGACATGATGTCCAATTATTCTTTTCTACTCACATTATTTTCACATATTTCTTCTTCATTATGGACTCCCATAGGCCCATTTTCAATAACCTCATGGTTTTTTCTATCTACATCCTTCTTTCTCTTTTCTTCTCCTTCAAATGGCTGGTCTAAAACCATACTTTATTCATGTACATTATCTTTCACTTCTTCCACCTCCATTATTTCCTTTATGGAAACCTAAAACTCTTCTTGGTTTTTGTATTCATTCACTTATGTTGTTTCATTTATAGAAACCTGTATCCTTCTTTATGTATCCTCAACTCTTCTACCCTATAAAATAGAAATGATAAATGCATTGACTTCATTCAACAAGGATGTTTCTAATTTTTCCCACTCATTGTATATCACAAACTCCTTCCCATCATCAAATAATGGGTATTCATTTTTAACTTCAACACATATCACCTCCATATCCTTTTTCATGAAGATTTCTTCCTTTGTAGGCTGCTCACGTCTGTCATTCACTCTATTTTTATAAAAATTAGAATTGATTTATACATATATAATCCTTATCTCCTTATTGTTTTCCAAGATAATTTTCTCTTTGGTATACATTTACACCACCATGATACTTCTTAGAGTAGTATTTGGATGCTCATGTGGTAGCTTCCCATCTGTATTGCATCTCTTGGAAATCTTCTTCTCACCAAATCTATCGAGATTCTTCACATGAAGCTTATTTAACAAATTTGGATGTAATATTGGGTGTAAAAATGACCCAATAGTTTTAAAATAATATGTTCCCAATCATGTACCTTTTTCTTATCCTTCCTTCGTCTCTTCATTTGGAAATCCTTCCAATACATAGCTATACTTCCACATAGTTTATCACATATATTATTTACCCTCAATGGGGTCTAAAAAATTATCATATTAAAAATAAACTTATAGCTCTAATATCTATTTCATGATCTTATCATGGCTCTCTTTACCACATAAAAAAACATCACAAGTAGACTTACCTCTTTCTTTCACCTTGACCTCTGCTAGTCTTTTCCTTCTACTAAAATATTTTCCTCCTCTTTTTTAGACTCTTGTAGGGAAATTACCCCTAAAATTATCTCTCATTCATCATATTCACTTGAATCTACAACATATCCACTTTGTGCAGTCATTTCTAACATATCCAATCTTGCTTGGAATTTCTTCAACATCTATGTCAAGTATTATACCTCTAGTGATATTTTCTTGTGTGTCATCTCACCATAATTAATAGGATTATATTTCACATCCTATAGAAAAATCAAAATAGATCATCTCAAACTCCCTCTTAATTTTCAAGACTTCTCTGACACCTACAAAAAACTATGCAAGCTTCTCTTTCACAACTTGCAACACACTCATTAGACTTATCTTTCATAGCCTATAAGAAACTCATTAAACATTTTCACACATTAAAATAATAATAATAATAATACCTTAATATGGCACTAATTGGTGAAAAAACAAGGTTAGGTGACCAATTAAGTTCTACCTTTATATTTATGTTGCTAGGTTTTTACAGTCTACCATGGTCACACATTAGCACTTACTTAGACTTGACACACTTAACAAATTTTATTTTCATTAATATTAAAATTACAATTAAATCACATAATCACCCACTTAATTATGCCTATAAATTATTATTTCAATACATGAAATAGTTATAGACTCTCATACGGTTCCTCCTGAACTAATACAACTCTTTGTTCTACTCTTAGAGAGTTATACTCCTTCCTAGCTCATTTCTCTCTCCAAAATCTCCCTTTCCCTCCATCACATATTCCTATTGGAATCCCAAGATTCATGGGGTGTATCTTCAACTTATATTACCTCCACATAATGTACCATAGTCAAACAACATTTGGTTGTTAATATTAATACCTAATTTTTAGTAATTGTCAAGTGACATTTCAGGTTGAATGATAATTATAAAAACCATCATAAATTCACACAATTAATCCAATTAATATTAAATTTTAAATATAAATTTTATTTCACCCCTCTAAATTTGGTAATCAAAATCTTAATGGAGTTATTTTTTAAGGCAATTAACCATCTCCAGACTAGGCAGATTCATTTTCTAGCAAGACAAAAGTTACCAAAACTATCATAACTTTTCCACCACTTATCCAAGAGAGAAAAAATATAAAAAAAAAAATTATAAAATATTTTATATCACCACTTAAAATTTATTATCCTAATTCTTATCAAAGATCTTCCATAAGCTTAATAACCATCTACCAAGTGTTATAAAAAATTAGGTGATATGCCTCCATGGTGACTCCAAATGATCTAAAACTTTGTGAAAATGTTTTAAGTATTAGGTTATGTGATCCCACAAAAAAAATTCATCAAATTATTACCATAGGTTACCTCAAGTAAATAAACCTCCTTCCAAGTGTAACAATTGGTACATTCCTATGGTAGATCCAAATGGTTTAATAATTGGTGCAAATATTATAAATGACATATTCTATGACCTCACAAATTTTAATCATTTTATTCTTACTAAAATTGAATAACCATTTTTTAAAAGTGTTTATGACTTAACACTCCCCAAATACTAACATAAATATTCAAAATATCTCTACTCTTTATGAGGTAAAGGAATAATTTTTCAACATTATTCTAAGAGGTGAGAAACTCACATAAATAATGCCACAAACTAAAAAACCAAAACAATCACACCACACTCTATTTTTTGTTGATACAAGATTTCATGAACCCTTTGATGTGCCTAATCATCCACCCTCTCTCCTTGTGCTAATAAATGAACCAATATGTTATTTCTCTTATGCCCTTTTTTGGTAAAAGTATGCAAAAAAATTAAAACCAATAGATCTATTATGTAGATGTCATCCTCTAAATAGTTCAAATGATAATGTGATGATCTATTTTGATACTTGTTATGGAATATATTAAGTTTTTTATGTTTATAGATACTTCTTAAATTAAATTTAGGACCTATTGATGTGAATTATAACCACATCAAAGTGGGAAACTTGATAATTAAGTACAATGAAACATGGTAAACATAATGGATAATGGCCAATGGACTTTAGCTAACTCAACCAATTTTTTACCTTACAAAAATGTGTGTTCTAAAAATGCTTAGGATAGAAAAACCCCAAATGAAAGACCCAAAATATTTTCAAGACACCTTGGTGGATTCCAATTTAGAGAAATGATAGATCAATACATTTAATAATATAAATAATAACATGGGAAGGAACTATTTGGTCTAACACAAATGTAAATGCACCAATAAGATCCTAAAGTGAAACAATTATCCATATATATCGAAAACATGATAATAACATTGCATATAAAATATTTTTACCATAATTAGATGTCTACACTATTCTATTTATTAGAATGTAACTATAGGTCAAGCATAAGAATTTACTAGTTTCCTTATTATTTATCAAAATGAACTAGTTTTATTTTTTAGCTTCATGCCCAACTGTTTGATGATGTTGTGTCACCACAACAACCAAGAAATAAATTCTTATTTCAACTCAATGATAAAAAGTGCACCAATTAATTAGTTTGCTTCTAACCAAGTCAATTTTACCATGTTTTCCATTTGTCATAGTTTATTCATAGTTCATAAGAGCATTAAAATTACTCTCTCTCTCTCTCTCTCACTCACACACCCATACACATGCACACACATATACCTACACATTTATATAAAACTATATATCAAACTCAAAGGAGTGGGGTAGCTTTAAAAATTAACCAAAATGTTATAAGTTTAAATAACAACTCAACAAAACTAAGAAAAAAATAAAATTATTCATAAATAAATCACAAATGCATGCATAACATATTTTATTATTTCAATAATCAAAATCAACTCAATAAAACAAAATATCAGTATCAAATAAAAATTAAAATCCATGAGATCAATACTTAATGGAAAAAACATGAAATAAATACAATCATTCATGTGTAAAACATAAATCCATTCATAACATCCATTCTCAATCAATTAGACTTATTAGTAAGTTCACAAAACATTTTATTGTATTTCACCATTTCAGTCAAATTTAATATTTTGACATAATATATCAAAGGAATTTTATTCATGCCTACCACCATTAAGGTACATATTACAATCATTATATATAATTTTATTTACTTCCCACCTTTCTCTTATTGTGCATTCCCTTTGAAACTATACATGTTGATTAATACCAAATTATATTACCCTTGTTTAACTCAAATGTTAGTGGCAAAAATCACTTCAATCCACATCACATGCAATTAATTTTATAATTTTTATAATAACAATGGAAAAAAATCCCTTATTGGCTCCATAACTCACAAGCAGTTTTCCACAATCATATATAACATTGGAAAAAATCATTTATGGGCTCCATACCTCACTATTAGTTTTCCAAAATGAAAAATAACATTATAGAACTCACTTTAGGCACCACTCCATAGGTATTTTTCCTTAAAGGTAAAGAACAATGAAAAAAATCACTATGGGTGACAACCTCTAAGTATTTGTCCATAATGGTAATAATATAAAAACTCATTTACTAACCCCATACCATGTAGCTAACTTTCCATAGTGGAAAACCACTTCCCTAACATGTTTTTTTCTCAAATTAAAACATAATTGTGGAAACCATGTCTAAAATAGGGTAATAAATAGATATTCAAATCCATAATGTTTATTTGATTTCAAGTATAACAAAAAGTTATATATGGTCTTACAAATGCTCTCCCCAAAGTTCCTAAGGGTTTTAACATAGTTCAGATACCACATATAATAAGCTAAAAATACTAATTTTCAAAAAATTTATTTTCCATAACATACCATCATGTATATTTCTTATCTGGATAAAGCCCAAATTTTTTTACCGTGAATTAATTATGTACCTCACTTTTCTTACACAAGAGTTAAGGTGTTTAGAATTTTTTATGTGTAGATGCCCATATTTGGTACAAGTTTTAGTTTATAATGTCTTTTTTCATAGTCTCAGATGTATATACATATTTATAGAGAGTTAAGTATTTAGTAGCATGATCTTGCATGAATCTCCTTGGTGTTGTGCCCCTCTTTGTTATTTTCTTTGATCTTTTGTGTCTTTTTGGTCATTTCTCTATCTTGTAGACACCAATTTATAAGGATCCTTGTGTTCATGTGGTCTTTTCCATCCTTTGATGTCTCTAGACACCACTGTTCCGATAAAACACTATTGTCCATGTTAGTATCCTCAATCTAATGATAGTGTCCCATCTAATTCTCTTTCTTATTTCCATACTTTCTGATTTAAGTGTTTTTAAGGTTCTGATTTTTTGTTCTATGGTTAAATTTTTCACCCCACTAAGGATTAATTCAAATTAAAGGTTCCCTATATATACATGGCTAGGGAATATTATTTAATCATCAAGAAATCCTCTCATTTATCATATGCATTATTTATTAAAAATCTATTAAATCACACTACATATTGAATTGCTATATTTAAAGTCTAAAGTATTAAAAATATCAATTTTCACTTGCATTTCTTATACCAAGGGTTATAATAGGATAAATAGCATATAGTTACATAATCAACATTACACACATATACATAGGAGGGAGAACTACATACAAGTCTTAGGCTCTCTTTGGATTATATGGCTATGTAGGCAATACCTAACAAAATTCAAGTTGTTAGGGTTATCTCCACTCATGTGATAACCCCTTTTTATTGAGTTAGGGGTATATAAGAGGAAATAAACTAGGATTTTATTGCCATAGTCTGATAATGCATAGTATAATCAAAAATTCAAATAGAAATAAGAAACATAGGTATAAGCATATATTTAGGAATAATTTAAGTTGGATACAATATAGTGATAGAAATGTTGAAATAAAGACACTAGAATCGATGTTAGTGTCCCAAATCTGATGCTAGTGTCTAGGCTATAAAAAGAGGCAAAACTCGGAATGAATGGAACACATGGCTACATTACATTACTGAGACAAAGTTGATTAAGTATGTAGATCTATAATAGAGAAGAAAATAATTTATGTTATTTCTTACCCTTAGTCACATATTTTATTTATTGTATTTATTTCACATGGTTGAATTAATTTATGTACAATACTAGACTACATTACTTAGATATGAATATTACATTAATATAAACAAATTTTTCTTTCTATAGGGTATTTGTGTAAAATCCCATCTTAGATAAAACATTATGGTGAACCCATCCTTTAAGCCAAAATCAAACCAAAACCATTACTTTCCATAGGGTTTTAAATTTATAGAGTTTTAGATTGTTGCATTTAATTTTTAGGTCTAGTTTTTTTTTGGCATTGATGTTTGTTTTCCTTGTTTCCATAGCCTTTATATTTATACTTCTAGGTGTGTTTTAATTTATACTATTAAAAATTAATCCCCATAGTGAATATCCTAATGAGCCTCATCCTTTGGATTTAATATTCAGTCCTCTTGATGATCAATACATTTCTTTTGAGTATTTAATAACTAAAAATAAATGTGATAACAATCCTTCTTTCATAATTACTCCTTATAGTTATGTTAATAAATGGACAAGTGATATACTTAATTTAATTAAAAATATTGATGATTACATAGAGACTCTTAGAACTATTTATGATTATGATAATTATTCCACATATTTATAAAGTGAGTGTGAGGATGTTAGCTCTCCTATTTATCCATGTTACTTGATTTTCAATCTACCGATACATTGCTTGAGAAAAAACTTAGTTTTTATTTACCATTTGATAATGCATTACATTGCATTATATTTTATAAAATGGATGTGCATGCAGATAAAAATAAGCATATTATTCAAAATGTTGATCATAATCATCTTTGATGCATATAATTTAACCATGATGTGTGTGTACAAAAATTTCAATGTATATCTCCCTTACCACATGACACACATGTTGAATGTCTTTCTTATTTACAAAATGTTGATATAATTACAAAAATTAAAGATTATTTTCCATTTTTATAAAATTAAAAATGTTTCTCTTTCTCAAAATATCAATGATATAAATGTGTACAAACTGTCTTTCACTCTCCTTCTAAAATGGAAACATGAAAATGATAGCACTAGTTGAACTTTTATACATGATGCATGTGAAATTAATCAAATGGTTGCGATAAATTTGCCTGGAATGATAATAATTAAAATTTTCATAGTGATTAATAAAACTCACATGCAATGTTTTCTACTTATAATCCTTTGATGAATAGTGAACAAGAAAGTAACATTTCATTTCTTTCATGTAATGAAGATTCAAGTATTTAAGCTTGTTATCAAAATAATATGCATTATGTTGGAGTAAAACATATAATCTTGATTTGGGAGTTGTTTGTTTATTTTTGGAGATGTTATTCTATTTTTTGTAGGTATTTTTTTAGTACACAATAATAATATATTCTCATATTTTATAGGTTATTGATACAATAATAATTTGTTGCACAAAATAACCTACCTTGCCTATTTAATATTCATTCCCATATATTTTGACTCGATCGGTTATGGAGTCCCACATTGATAATGTGAATACATTTTTAGAGACTTTTTTGTGCAATTAATTGATTTTTTATTTTGTTTGAAATATCTTTATGTTGATTGCCATGGGGAGTTTTTTGATTCATCCTTATCTACCTTCATGCATTTATGTGTTATATTCTAGGCACCTTTTCACTCTTTTAGTTGCTTGACTTTCCCATCACCATCAGGGCCATCTTCTTAAGAGATATTTGATCTACATCTTTGGTAATTTTTTGACAGTTGATAGTCTCTTTCATTTTTTGTGGAGATTTATCTCCTTCTAAAGAGTATCTATTCTGGTGATTATAGTGTCAACATGTTATTATTCAAGTAGTGGATTTAGCCCACCCATATAGATATTTTTTTACGTCACTTCAACCAGTCAAAAATTTGGAGATATGGTGCAGATCTTGATTATTTGGTTGTTGTTTTATTTGCTAACCCTTGGTGCACTACATATTTTAGCAGTAGATTAAATTTAGTTGGTTAACATTTTTTTGCACTATCGACACTTCTAACAGTCTCTTTTTGTAAGATCTATTCTAGTGAATTTTAGTGTCAATTTTTTTGTGATTTAGCATTGGATCTAGACCATTCATGTATATTTGAGTTCCATTGATACTTTAGATTCCATAGATTGAATTTGTATTTGATGGTATTCATTTCATCTAATGCACCTACTTTAGCATTATGTTTGAGTATTGAGTCATTTTCTTTCTTGGTATGCCTTGTAACATATGTTTGATCTCTCAAATTTAGCTATTTTTACTAGTTTTTAGGTACCTTGTAGTGATACATTTCATCCTTGGTAACTCTTTTCCCTAGTGTTTTAAGATTAATGTTTTTACAGAGTGATCCTTGTATAGAGTACCAATTCTTATTTGACTTGGCAATTATAGCAACTCAACATCCATGTATTCTAGTAAGATGTATTAGTTACCATAGGGGCACTTTGTATTTCACTATGATTTTTTACATGGGTACATAATCAAGCCTAGTTACTAGGACCCATCCAGTCTCTTTGTTTTCTATTTTCTCACTCCCTATTATATGCTTAAGGGAAGGTGTTGGAGTAAAACATATAAGTGATTTAGGAGTTGTTTGTTTATTATTGGAGATGTTATTATATTTTGTGCAAATATTTTTTGAGTGTACAATAATAATATATACTCTTATTTTATAATTTATTCATGCAACAATAATTTGTTGCACAAAACAACCTACCTTGCCTATTTAATAAGCACTCCCATGTATTTTTACTCTATCAATTATGAAGACCCACACAGATAATGTGAATACATTTTCAAAGACTGTATTATGCAATTACTTGATTGTTTTTTTTTTCAATATCTCTATGTCAATTATTGTGGTAATGGTGTGTAAAAGTGACCTTATTTTTTCATGAGTGCATATAGTACTCCATCACATTATATGTCAATTAAGATCATATGTAATGATTATTTACATAATATTCATACAAATATTCATGATGTTCAAAAAGATATAGTTGATTCTTTACATACATCGTGTATTATGAAAGTTCCTTTATGCAATACTTCTAGAACATGTCATGATGAAAACTTAGAGTACAATTGTTTTTATAATGAGGTCATTATCCCTATGTTTCAAGTAGGTGTCACATTACAACCTATAAGTGAATCTTACCATACTTACCACATTCCTATTAATCACATTGTATCCCTAATGAATGTTGTGGGAGATCTTCAAAAATAGGTTTAAATTCTCAATTTACAACTATTATTATGTCATGAAAATACTAACTATAATATTCTAGAAGGTCAACCTCTTACAATATTTTTTTTGAATATCTTTACCCACCCAAATTTATCATGCCTACATTTCCTTTATTTTATGGTCAAGATGACCCTTCCACCCATTTGACCCAGTATATTCATGCCTTTGGTCATTGGGATAATGATGGACACTTATTTTTTATTTGATGAGGTAAAATCTAGGTTTTATAGGGACATGAAACCACCAAATCATAGTAAAAAAGTATTAACAAGCCAAAACTAGGGTTGTAGAGTCAAAAAGAAAAAGGCTATAGAATAATGAAGTAAAGGTCCTAAGACCAAAATGTGACTAGGGGACAAGAGAGTTTTAGGAACCCAAAACCAAGGGTTTTAATATCCTGTAACAAGTAGAGAACAAATAAGTTTCTAAAAAGTATATCTCAAAGGGAGAACTCCCTTTGTCATGTCTTCATACCCCAGGAGGACCATCTAAGAGGAATCTTCCACCATCAGGGTCTTCCACATAGCCTCCATAAAGCAGAGTTACATCTAGAGGGTTTATCTTTCCTCTAAGATTCACACCCTGATGAAGCCCATCAAGAAGCAAAGAATGGGGCATTTTTATCCTTAGCACAAGGGGGCCTAGGTCCCCAAAATAGGTCATAAATTGATAAAGGACCTCCATGGTGGTCTAAATTATAAAATAAAAGTTTAAACAACATATTGAATCGTTAAGAAGAAAGTGTAACCATGTCAGGTCCGTAAAAAACTCTAGCTCAGCAAAGGCCCTAGGGTGCCAAGAAATAGGAGAGGAAAAACATAGTATTAGAAACCACCAATATGGATAAACATATCATGCAAAAAAGATCATATCTATCATCCAATTTTTTAAATCTAAAGTCTTGAATCTAACAAGGTAGGTGTGGAAACAATCATCCCCAAGCAGGCATATAAATTTTGGATTTGAAATATTGGACACTAACCCAACAAAAAAGTCAAATCAGCCCAAGACCAATCACTATTGATGCCAATGGTCCATTTTTTTAACCACAAAGAATACAAGATCATAAAGGGCTCTAAGGTATCATGAAAAAAAGAAGCAAAAGCACACAATATTAAAATCCACCACTTTGAAACATAGCATACATCCATAAGCATTCCCAATATCAATTTTTTGAATTCTAAGAACACGAGCCCACTATGGTGGATGTTGTTAGGGATGGAAACCTAGAACCACAAACCTGGCTCTAATTCCAACTTGTCAGGATCTTGCTCCTCAATAAGAGCACAATATGATTACCTTGTATAAGCAACTAAACATGGAATTATACCAAAATGAACAAGTAACTAGAATTCACAAATAGCACAGAATATGAGAGATAATACACAATCTTGTATTAATACTCATGCCAGAAGGAAATACAATGAAGATGCCACAATCTTCCACACCTCTCAGATGTATAGATCTATTTCCCTCAAGAGTTCACTCTCCTACCAAAAATGGTCCCAACACACAACTCAAACACAGAGTTGGTATTCACCTCCAACCAGTTAATAATAACCCTGCCAGTACACAAGTACTCAAAGTACTTCAAGTAGATATCCCATGAACTTGCAACACCCTGAAACTCAAATGATCTTACTTACCATGTATAACTTCTCCCTAATCTTGAAACAACTTATAGATCACCTTGTTCTTACAATTGGAAGGATCTCTTCCTTGCCTTAATCCTTAATTACAATACATGCCAATGAGTCTATAAATAGATCCCATACTAAACAATAACTTAGACTTCTAATTTACAATAATTAGACACGCAGCTCAAGACTCGAAATAGTCTTTACATGCAAACAATCGGTTCAACAAACTAACTATTCATGCAACGAGCAGTTTTAGAACCGCACAGGTGACCGACGTCGGTCCTTGTCTGCCTAGAAATGACTGACATTGGCCAACTCATGTCGATGTCAGTTGCCCTTTTGTTCACCCCTGACCGATGTCAGTTGTCCTGACTGATGTCGATGACTATGAAACTCAACAACTCCTCCATGTATGCATATAGTGAAGCTTTTAGCTCCATAACCTAACAATCTCTCACTTGGAGATAAATAGCTGCACATGTACCTGTACCTATACATCATCTAGTTTATTCTCTGGCTTTGTATCCCTCTTCAAGATCACTCTTGAAGACCAACCACCACAAATCTTGTGGTGCACCTTTTTTCATCCAAATCACTTGCCACATCTGCATCTACAAACCCATGTAGAAAATAACATAACCCTGCATAGCATGTGCACCTACTACTGGTCCCTCTTAGATATCTGACAATCCACTGAATTTCCCTCCAGTGCTTCTTTCCTAGATTGGCTCCAAACTTGCTGACAACTCCCACTACTTGGGAAATCTCAGGTTTAGTACATACCATGCACTTAACCTCATTATGTGAATCAAGACACTATTCATAAAACTGTCTAACCATCAGCGTGCTAATCAGTTTCACACAATCATCTGGAGACAAAATCAACCTGTGACCTTCCATGTCTCTAAAACACACTCATGCCAAAGAATCTTGTTGCTCCCAGATTCCTCATGACACACCTCTAAACTAACTTTACCTTTAGTTCAACAACTCCCTGTATGTGTAACCCTACAACAAGCACACAATACAGTAACAGGATAATGTAGTTAATATTATCCAACCTGGTAAAGAGAAACACAATGGTCAAACCTCCATTGTCCTGTAGCTTACTCAAGACCATATACCCTGGCCTTCCATTTCACATGTCCATTCCTGCTCTTCTTTATCTTGAACATCTATTTGTCTCTCAGTGCTTTCTTCCAGCTGGAAACTCCACCAAAAAAATCTCATTTGGTTCTTCTCCAAGGAATCACATCCTTCATCCATGCCAAGCTCCCACTATTTCCTGGATCTACCTGCTCTGCTTCTTTAATAACTTCCTAGTTCTTGACCATCAGTGAGCAACAAGTAGTGTAAAGATGGAAATGATGAATTTGAGGCTTACTTACCCTTTAAGTCCTCCATATGGGTGCTTGAGACTCTTTGACAGCTTGCTGTCTGCCCAAAATTCATCTCAGTGACCGATGCCGGTCACATCTCAGTCTGCACCCAATCGACATCAGTTTCATGTGATTACCTCATCACCGACATGAATTCCCCCTGACTAATGCCAGTGTTTATTTATCTGGAGTCATCGACATCAGGCTACACATAGCCAACATCAGTCCCTGTCTAGATGCTGATGCCAATTTTCTAATCGACGTCGGTCTTTGTGTTTTACTTGTGAGCGATGACTTCTACCCGTGAGCTCCTTTTGGATCAAACCCTTGTCCATATCAACCTTTCTCTACTTAGAATTCTTCAGCCCCTTACACTGATCTCTATCCATCATCTTCTCCTTGAAAACCAAGACTTTCCTATTCTTGTCACAAACATCGGATTTCTCAAGAAACGTCACTTTCTTCCTTTGCTTACAGAAATCTCGATCCATGCTTTTCAAATCTGAAAGCATACCCTTTGACTCAAGAACATGCATCCCCTTCTTATTCATGTGACCAAGCCTATTAAGCCACATCTTTGAATCTACAGCTAAAGTAGATAAACCAAAAGGAGAATCAGTAATACAAGTAGATAGATAAAGCATACCTACTTTCTTACCTCTTGCTACAACAATTGCACCCTTGGAAATTTTCCAAGAGTCCACTGTGAGAGTTACTGTGCAACCCTCATCACCCAACTTTCCAACAAAAATCAAATTTTGCTTCAGGACTGGGATATGCATGACCTCCTTCAACACCCATGTGTTACCCGTCTACAGTTTCAGCTTCACTTTCCCTTTGCCAACCATTTGACAAGGCTTACCATCCCTAAATAAATTTCTCCAAAGTCTCCCTGGACATACTCATGAAAAAATTCCCTATTTGGGGATGCATGGAAAGAGGCACCAAAATCTAAAACCCAAGATTCTACTTTATCCAAAGAACATACTAGAGCATCTTGTGCAACAATACCTGCAACAATACCTGTAACATCTACTTCTTTAGTTCCTTCTTGCTGATCTTCAACCAACCAACAATCTTTCTTTACATGCCCTTTCTTTCCACATTTCCAGCAAGTTATTTTGCCATACCTGGACTTGGATCTCCTACCTATCTTTGACCTTGATCTCCCATGCTCGATCTTCTCTCTTTGCCTTCCCCTACTTTCAACACTCAAAGCATTCCCTGATGATTCACCTGTGCTTTTCCTATGAATTTCTTCATTCAAGATTACACTCACAACATCATCCACTTTTAAGATTTTAGAAGTAGACGTAGTATTACTAACTGCCATTACCAAACTCTCCCAACTTTCAGGTAATGAGCACAAGATTAAGAGAGCCTTAATTTCATCATCAAAAACAATATTGACTGAATTTAACTGGTTTACCAAACCATGGAAATCACTAAGGTTATTATGAACAGATCCACCTTCCAACATTTGCAAATTAAATAATTGCTTCATAAGAAATACCTTATTCAAAGTTGAGGGTTTTTCATATAAATTTGCCAAAGATTCCATCAACTCTACCATTGTCTTAGCTTGTGATAAGTTGGAAATCACAGACGATGCAAGACTCAACCTTATAGATCCCAGAGCCTTCCAATCAAGAACAATCCATTCTTCATCCTTCATATCCATGGGCTTACATGCAACCCCACCCAACGGTAAGTACAAATCTTTTTGATATAGATAATCTTCTATCTGCATACTTCATAATTGATAATTCTTGCCATTAAACTTCTCCATTCGTAGCTTACTTTCTTCTACCATTGCTTTACTCCCACTCAAACAGAAACCCCTGTGAGTGACCTGTAATGAACAAACACTAACCAGATCTGATACAACCTGTTAGTAACCCAACCAAAAGCTCTGATACCACTTGTTAGGGATGGAAACCTAGAACCACAAACCTGGCTCTAATTCCAACTTGTCAGGATCTTGCTCCTCAATAAGAGCACAATATGATTACCTTGTATAAGCAACTAAACACGAAATTATACTAGAATGAACAAGTAACTAGAATTCACAAATAGCACAGAATATGAGAGACAATACACAATCTTGTATTAATACTCATGCCAGAAGGAAATATAATGAAGATGCCACAATCTTCCACACCTCTCAGATGTACAGATCTCTTTCCCTCAAGAGTTCACTCTCCTACCAAAAATGGTCCCAACACACAACTCAAACACAGAGTTGGTGTTCACCTCCAACCAGTCAGTAATAACCCTGTCAGTACACAAGTACTCAAAGTACTTCAAGTAGATCTCTCATGAACCTACAACACCCTACAACTCAAATGATCTTACTTACCATGTAGAACTTATCCCTGATCTTACAACAACCTGCAGATCACCTTGTTCTTACAATTGGAAGGATCTCTTCCTTGCCTTAATCCTTAATTACAATACATGCCAATGAGTCTATAAATAGATCCCATACTAAACAATAACTTATACTTCTAATTTACAATAATTAGACATGCAGCTCAAGACTCAAAATAGTCTTTACATGCAAACAACTGGTTCAACAAACTAACTGTTTGTGCAATGAGTAGTTCTGAAACCGCATAGGCGACTGACATCAATCCTTGTCTGCCTAGAGATGACCGATGTCAGTCGACTCCTATTGATGTCAGTTGCCCTTTTATTCACCCCTAATTGACGTCAGTTGTCTTGACTGATACCAGTGACTGTGACACTCACCAACTCCTCCATGTCTGCATATAGTGAAGCTTTTAGCTCCACAACCTAACAGATGTGACTACAAGTAATCCCAAACAAGCAGTTAGATGTAGAATTTGCATTCTTGGGGGAAAAGCCCAATAAATTAGTCTGATAGCCATGTGACCAATCATTAATGAATCTAATGATCCAACAATAATATAAAGGATAAGTCAAAGCCCTCATGGCCATATCAACTTTCCATGTAAAAGTCAAATCAGTCTAGGGGCCATATGACCAACCACTATATAAAAATATGACCTAAAGGTAATGGCTAAGAAAGGATGAACCCTGCTTGTCCACATCATCCTTCAACCAATTCATCCAACTTGGAGGTGGTAGGATCAAACCTAGGACCATTCTAGGGGCCAAAATCTAGTGAGAGTCTTCAATAAGCTAATCTGAGGGGAGATTAACATCCTAACCACTCAAAATACATTGGTTGACTTTATAATATAACCAAGTAAGGTAGAATAGAGAAGCAAAATCAGGTAGTCTATTGCAAAGGCATAGTCTTATCTTCTTGACCAAGATATTCTAGTTTAAATCTTGATAGCTAAAACCATGTACCATGCCTCCAAGATCAAAAATGAAGGAATCTCATGTTAGATATTAGAGCTTCCAACTAGCTATTAAAAAATAAAATTTCTTAGCCAGAGGATTCATTATCAAATCTATAAGGTATCTTCTATTATAACTATTGTCTTAATTATCCTAGCATACACATAAATTTGCATTGTCTTCAAACCAAAAGACAAAAGTTATAACACCCTGGAGTTGATTCTAGCACCTTTCCTTATCCTTTTCTTGAGTAATGTTGAATCGAGCCCAATGATCTAAGGGAAGCATGTTAAGAGTAGGTATAAAGGTATACCATCCAAAGGCTTGTTCTCCCCCAATATAATAGAGGCCCATGGTCATAGACAATAATATGCCTAAATACCAAATATGTTTTTCCATTGAAAGCTAAGATAGCCAAATGGATTCTTATGAGCAAAAAGACATGTCTAACCCAAATTTTAATAGCTTTGAATCCTTTACATAGTACTCTCCATCACAAAGTATAACATATTTCTTTAGTTTCTCATCTATATTTCTTAACTCAGAGGAAACACCATTTCTAGCCACATCCACCCCCAAAAATGAAAATTCAACATGTTTTTTAAACATTTATGCCACTTTAGAACCAACACCATTCTCAGACATGGTCTCAACTCCAATCTTAGCCACAAGATTTTTCAGAGAGGAATTTCTTAAGGAAGAGTCATTAAAATTAGAGTAAATATTCTAAGGGGAGAAGGGCAAATCTATCCCTAGCTCCTTCACCACCTAAATCTTGTGGCAAGGATCTACCTCTGCCTAAATATTTTTTTTATCATGCATAACCAAAGCTACGTTCCTTATAAGATCCACAAATAGTTTAGGGTAATCTCCAAGATCCACCTCTGAGCTTGATATAATCTTGATATTTCCTAGCAAATCTTCCATGGCTTCCTCACACTTATTATTAAAATATTTTCATATAATTTTAACAAAAGTGACTAGTGATTGGTTTTATAGTATCCCAAATGGTTTTTTACCCACTTTCCAAAAGCTAGAGAAAATTTTCCTCTTATATTTTCATAAGCATCAGCTACCTAAATTACCATTGGAATAATTACAAATCTTAAGGAAACATGGTGATGAATCCATTTGATATTATGCAATATAATCCAAGGATGAATTATATTCTTTGACATATAGACTCTTAGGTTTGGAAGTAAAATTAATATTCAATAGGTTTATTCTTTCTCCACTTAAATAAATATCTTTACATATGCCTTACACTTCATTTGATAACCTATATATAGATGTGCAC
The DNA here is from genome assembly GCA_037957365.1 of Torreya grandis. NCBI lineage: Eukaryota > Viridiplantae > Streptophyta > Pinopsida > Cupressales > Taxaceae > Torreya > Torreya grandis. The sequence goes on along the minus strand of JARHVA010005276.1, from coordinate 923,669 downwards.
AAGTATGCATTGAGCTAATGAATAGTAACAAAGGATTCAATGCACCCTCATTAAAAGGAAAACATTTTGTTAAAAAATCTTATAGAGTGAATCAATCAAACAAAGAGGCTCATAAGCTAGCCATAAATATGCATAGTGAAGAACAAATAGTAAAATTACTCCATAAAGGAAAGGAATCAACATATTGAGCACCTCTTACACTTAGAGAACATACTTATACCAAGAGGAAACTGATTTAGTTTGATCATACTAAGGATCAACCACATGAAATAATAAATTTATTACTATTCTTTCAAACTACTATCATCCACCACATAGATTTGAAAATATAAAAGATAAATGTTTTTTCACTTATTGTGGTATAAATAGACATTGTAATAGTAATTGCTATGTTTTACAACACAAGCTTTTGCATCTAGTATATAGTGGATTTAATATATTTAAGAATGATATGACAAGTTCTTATTATCCTACTTCTTCCATAGGTCAATCGTAGATGACCAAAACATCCCATTATATTCCTATGAAGGAATGAATGGTTTATCAGCCTTTGAAGAAAAAAACCATTGGAAGAATTCCCTCTCCTAATACACACTTTACACAAATTAATCTTTCCCACAATAATCCTACCAAGGGACGAATCTCTGTTTAGAGATGTACTTGGGGTAAGTACAGAGCTAAAGATTGTATAACCCACTCAAGCATTGACATCTATGTTTACCATGCAACAAGAAGGGATACCAAAAGTAGATATTCAACTATAACATAATCATTATAGTCAGGCATTCTTATTTCCAACTAGATTCCATGGTATACAATGATTACATTAAATTTTAAATTATATTAAATAAATAACAAACATCAAAATTCTAAAAACATCATGAGTCAAAATTATAAAACTCTTAAAGCAATATATTAAAGTTATACACTTGCAATCAAATGCCATAAACAATGATATCATTATACATATAAAAATAATATATTTTTATACATCATTTCAATAATATGTTAGGGGAATATCCCCATGAATATACAAGTAGTCACTATCTACATCCATGGGCCTCACAACCCTTGATGTGGAGGCTCTGACATATCACCTAGGATAATGAAAGCAAGACCAATCTTGCCATATCTCCTATAGGGATCCTAGTTGACATTGTGTCTACTCTTTCTCATGTTGTAAGTCATCATATCTATCAATTGATGACAACATTATCTTTGTAGTGCTCCTCTTAGGAATGGCCCACCTATCTAGATCTATGTGTAGCTCATCCTTCTTGGTTGCCATTATATGTTTTACTTCCATAGCCATGGCCACATGATCAAAAATGGTACATGTGAACTAATAATGTTAGTAACTCAATCTATGGCATTGTCACCAATAATTTCCATTAACACACTACATGTCAAAATATGCATAACAATATCAACCATCATGGCCCACTCTTGGTTGATTTCAACCACACAAGGCCACCAAGATACAAGTCATACACACAACCTCTAGATGATGTATTTATCCATGCCACATGTAATTATATTATGTAATTTATTTTACACTAGACATATAATTATGTTTTTATAATACATACATACATGTGTCTGTGTGTGTGTGTGTGTGTGTGTGTGTGTATTATAAAAACATAATTATATGTCTAGTGTAAAATAAATTACATAATATAATTACATGTGGCATGGATAAATACATCATATAGAGGTTGTGGGATTATAGGAGCACCCATACCTCTACCTCTTCTACCACCAACCTATGTTATAGGGACTACACTAGGAGGGGAAGCCATGACATGCAACAAAAGTGTCCATTAGGAAATATTCCACCATTAGGTGTACTCAATTATACACCTAAATTATCCTTGTATTCTAATGGAAATATAGGTCATGTCTTCCTAACTATGAGTAGTGATATATCAGAAGTAGTGGGGGCAGCCATATCAATCGGCCTACGATCAACTTGTATTATAAGTTACCATGGATAGTGATCCGAAGGGACACCCTATTAAATTTCAAACTAGCATAACACATGGTCATATTAAAAATTCTCATACACTCCAGGGAATTGATCCAATAACCACATACTAACCTACACTTTCTGTAACCCCTAACCATCCTTTGGGTAAACACTAAAGGTCTTGTATGGATGATATAGTATCTGAATAGGAGTGAGTTGATTAATTATCATACAATACTTGATGTTCATGTGACCCATGTGTTAGGGTAGTATACACTAAGATGAAAAAACATCTATAGAGGGGACCACCTTGAAAGTATTTTACCAACTGGTCACATAATTGAAATTTGATTTTAGGCTTACACATGTAGAAGTGTACCCTCTCCCAAAGCCTCCATTGTGAGTCTCTAAACAAAATATTTAAATATCCCTGTATATGTGGGCCACCATAGTGCACCCCCATGAATATTTTTCACCTCTCTCATTGATATTTTGAATAATGTGATACATGTGATATGATATCACAACCCTAACACCATCTAATGTAATGAATAATGCAAGTAATCAATAAATAAATTTCTGCAATCATAGAACATCAAATCTAAAAATATCTTCTAAATGTATTGTCCTAAAGGGATCTACCTTAGCATATACTTATCTAGTGAAATATACATTATACATATAAATTTATTTAATAGTAGGGTTCCTTGAAACCTGGGCACTCTCTCCTTATTTGGCAAGTCAATAATCTGATACATGTCCTATAATGTAAATAGACATCTCCCTTGTAAGGAGCCAAAAATTACATTTAGTTTCATTTTACCTCTTAGCTAAAATTGTAATAAGGTGGATATCATAGTGGATTTTACTTAATCAACCAATTAGACCAAAGACTACTTGATCTAAGATTCTATAATCAACTACATCTATACCTAGCTTGGTCAAAGTAGACATATGCCTATTGTTAGTAGAGGTTTCTAGAAAACCCATCAGAACATGATAATATAGAGATATCTAATGTCATACATGACAAAAGAATATAATATACTATGGATCATATTTAACTTATTCATTATTTAACAAAATAAGAATAAATAAATAAATAGAACATATACGGTTATGAGATGCAAAACATTTAATAAGATCTATACAATTAATAAATTTAGTAAATAGAGCATCACTACACATAGAATAACCATAAAGGATAAGTAAAAGGAAACCATAGTACAAATCTATATTAATATCTATCACATCAAAACCATTTCAAAATAAAATTGATCACTATATATCGAGTTTATAAATCACTATCACTTCATATTCCATCCTTTTACTACATCTATGGGAAATACTCTCTATAGCCTATTACTATCCTTACAAGGGTTGAGTATATATAAAATGATATACAAGAGACAAAATGGTACAAGTCACACATGTGTCCATAAATTACACTCTATAATTTTGGTAGCCCTATTCTACTCCCAACACTTTCCAAGACTTAAATAATTATCTCATCCTGAGACAAAGTTGAAATAAAGGTATCTAAAACTAAAGTTTGAAAATTTTGAGTCTACTAAAGAACTGAACTAGAAATAAGAGTTGTAATTATCACTCCATGTGTCATTTACTATTTTTCACCCTTTTTTCACTACCTATCCAGTCTTTCAATTTTTTAATTATCATACTAGTTTACTACCATTATGGGTTTTCAATATACTAACTTAACCAAGTAGCTACCCTTTACAAGTTTTTAACCAACCTAGCCCCAATCCTAATGCTTAAGGCCATCCTATAGGAGTATAATTTTTCATTTTTTTTAAATTAAAAAATTTGTATAGTGTTAAATACCTACTGAGAAGGTGGTGGCATGGTCTAAGTTGGTTATATAATTTTGATCTTGATTCTAGTTTAGAAGAAGCAATTGAGACTGCATAATATATTAGAGGGGGTTGTAGTTGGTTTTGGATTATTGGTTGATAACTTACAATAGTATTATTCTATTTGAATACCTATTGAATATATTGAGGAGGAATGAATTTAGGTGCATTAACAAGTTGTGAATGGAGTGACCAATCTAGGACAAATCTTGATTAAACATTTTATAGTCATTAAGCACTTTCTACATCTTTATGAGTAATGTACACAATATGACTTGAATCACCATCATATTCATAAAATATTTGTCTTATATTATGGTGATAAGTGCCTTGGAATTTTATACATTGGCCTAGATGTGTTGGTAGATCTCCTCTAACTGATTAAATGATTTACATGTCTCTATGTTTGAATGTCAGTAAATGATTTACACAAAATCTATTTTTTCCAAGTATGGAGATTTTACATGACATTCTCCCATGAATCAAGAAATTTATTGAGTGTGTTGTCCATTAATGTAGAGGTAGCCTAATAATATTTCATTATAGCTTTGTCTTTGTTTACTCTATCAAATTCTATCTTGGCTTTGGACAATGAATTGGTGAGCTATTGCTTCCAATTCAACATTCTTTGAGTAAAGTGTTTAGTTTGCACCATAGCCATATCTAAAACTTGTTGGGAGTAGAATATTTCAACAATAACCTTTGTTTCCAATTTGATGTCTTTCCCTTGATTTAAAAGGGATTGTAACTTTTGTAAAACACTTAAGTCCTTTGTTAACTAGGAAAGAAGCTAAGAATTACTTCTCTGACATGACTTGATCACCTAGGACTTGAGTGACCAATGCATGTAAAGTTCTATTGATGAAATAGAGAATATTATAGAAGTGGAGGTCTAGGTCTATGTTGTTCTCCTGTAGCTATAAAAATTAATGCTCTAATGCCTAAGCATTCTATGCTAATTATTTATAAAAGTTAGTTATGCCTTCAATTTGTTTAGCCAGTGGAAGTTCAGAAAAATACATGGATGCTTCATACATTAATGTGTCCAAAATCATGGAGTAATTTGTAGCTAGAATAGGTGCCTTATTAATATGTGCCATAGGAAGATAAAATTTTATACATTAGGTGGATGTTATAGGGACATCCCATATCCACTAACTATTTATTTGAATCCTTAGTTGAGATGCCACCTCTTATGCACCTCCCTGAGTAGCTTTTGACTCTAGATATGTAGGCAATGTCTCTAGGGTCTCAGTTATTTGAACCACCTTAGTGGTTACCACTACTTATTATTTTATAACTTCTTGTTTTATTATGCACTCTACGTCCTCCTTGGATTTTGATTTTACCTTTACTCTAGATTTGGACTATGATTTATCCTTAGCCTAGTCTTATGCCTTAACATTGACTTTGGCATCTTCTTCAACCTTAGTCTTGGCATCTTCCTCTACCTTAGCTTTGGATTCAAATTCAACCTTGGCCTTTACCTCTTCCTTTTCCTTAGTTTTGGCTTCAACTTTAACCTTGGCCTTGGCCTCTTCCTTTGCCTCAGTTTTGGCTTCAACTTTAGCCTTGGCCTTAGCCTCTTCCTCTACCTTATGTTTGAATTTATTCTCCTCAATCTCTCACTTAGCTTGTTCCTCTATGGTGCACAGAGCTTCTTTGGCCTTTTTCTCCTTTTGAGCCTTGGCAAGTGCCAATGCTTCATCTTCCTTTTGGTGCATAGAATGGGGTTCTTGGTTTTTCCTTGTTGTTTCTTCTACTTCTTTCTTATTCACTCTACTTATTCATCTCTTTTCTTTTGAGCCTCTGCTTCTTCATATTTTTACATGTGTTCCTCCTTTATAGCCTATTTTTTATTTCATACCTCTTCTTCAATAGCCTTACACGTCTATTTTTTATATGTCTTCTACTCTTTATTCTCATACTCCTTTTATGCTTTTGCTTGATCTTCTTTTTCTTGCATAGCCTTTTTTTATGCTACGATATATATTTACTCTGATTATTGTTTAGACTGTGCAAAATTACTCTCTTCAGGATACTCCATGGGAGTCAATGAGTCAATTATGGTCATTGATTGTGAATATTTCAAAGAGGATGATTTTTTAATAGTACCTCTTCACATAACCATATTCTTTCTATAATATGGAGGGGGAGTGAAGGTATTCTTTAGTCTCTTCATAATCTAGACCTAGGGTAGTTGTTGGGATTCTTGCACTTGTGCTCTACCCTCCTCTATTGGGTATGCAAAAGACACCATCTAGGCTTTTATTGTTAGTGATAGACTAAGTGTATCATGGGTCCTCAGCCTACACACTAGGGTAATATGTGAAATTTATTGTAATGGAGCATGGGTCTCCTACATAGCATAATATCCTATAAAATTGATCTATTTGAAAATTTTCTACCTAAAATCATTTTCATGGTACTTATTAACCCATATTATCTACTATAATAGAAGTATGAGGTTGAATAATATCAACCCATGAATTTTTCCTCACCTAGTTTTTTAATTATTAGATGCACACTACCTCATATAATAACTCTTTTTCCTCTTCTTGTTAATGCACATTCTTACTTATGTATGTGAGCATAAAATGCAAAACTTCTTGTTCCTCAACTCTTAGCTCTACTAGGTCACACTCAGTTACTATCTTTAGAATGTGTTTATTATCTAGTCATGAATTTATATGGTGTGTCCTAGTTTTAGGTGGTGGTGGTGAGGCTTGTCATTTTTTTTCCTTCTTTTTTCCTTTCTCATCTTGTGATGGAGCTGCTTCAATTTATGGTGGTGCTTGTAGTTGAGCTTGTGCCTATTTATTTCACACCTAGAGGTATGGAGTGTAATGGTTGAACTTACCTAGTATCTAGGGATTTCTAGTGTATAAATTCTACCTAAGCATCTAACATAGTGATGAAAAAGGGTAGTGGGTTTATAGTTACTTTGGGTAGATCATATACTTTAATATAAATGTCATATGTAACTTTGTGACAAACACATATTGCCTTAGATATTGCATAGCATCCTGAGGTACCCTAGGGTTTGAAATTATCATGGCTTAGTTATTAAGCCACCATAAATTTAATCTCCCCAAATGTTCATATTTTTTCCATATCTTGGTCCAAGTAATGTTAGATAATGTAGAGGCAAGCCAAAAATCTTATGCTAGATTCACAAGTCCCTTTGATGACTTCCATTGTGTAAAATAGAGGAGCAAGACCAATAAATTATACTAGAATGCGTACAATGTGTTATTGATAACCTTTTTTATTTTTTTTATTATTTATGAGGCCAAAAAATTGGGCTAATTTAAATCCACATACATGCATATCATGCAATATGCAATGTCCACAATGCCTTTAGTTACCTACTTGGCACTTTTGGTTGTCTACCAAAACTGTTTAGTGATGCATTCTGAGAGAATGTACACCAAATTATCTTCCATAGAATTTATTTGTATTCCTCTACCTACTCTAGTATATTTTTCCCTCATGTTTGAATGGATGGGAGTGGCCTTATATTTTTAAGGCAAAAGGGATTAGCCTTATATTTTGTATTCCTCTACCTACTCTAGTATATTTTCTCTTGCCATTAGCATAGGATTGATGAAGATGGTGACATCATATGAAAGGTGAATGGTTCCCTAATTCTATCTAATAATTAGTGTGAGTATCATCTCATCCAATTGTCCAAAAAAAGGCAATTTGATGATTTGTTTGGCATCAGAGCCTCATAGAGGATGTTGCAGTGCTAGAACTCCTATGTGTGCTACTTCTTGTTGGTCATGGATAAAAATAGTGGCTTTTATAGCATCAATAAAATCAAAAGGATGCGGATCATGATATTTTTTTTACCTTAGTTTTATTCCAATCCTCATTTCATCATTTGGCATATTGATGATTTGAATTCATAATTATGCTTGATCCATGTTTTTTGTTATGGATTAGATTGAATAATTTATTCAATTAATTCATCATTGGTGAGAAATTTATGCACAAGTAGATAATTTATATGTATGTCCCATAGGTATCTTGTTTGCATTAGTATGTAATGCCAGTGTGTTATCCATTCCCTTTGTTATATAGTGTTTATTTCTCAGATCCATTAGGATAACTTGTTTACATGTGTTGAGATAGTCGTGCATGAATTTACTTGAAGAATTAATGTTAGTTTTTTTATGTGACAATTACCATTATATGCCTAAAAACATTTATCCATCTGATGAAATCTTTTTGATATGATGCATCATCTTATCATCTAACCACTTTATTTTATTAAACATCTTGTCCTTCAGACATAAAATCTACTTTGGGAAAGATGTAATCTTCAAGTGCATCATGATTAATGGTTTTGAATGACTGCTAACCATCATTTCTTTATATGTAGGTTATTGGCACCTTATTTCTAGAATTAATTGATGAACTTTATGCACCCATTTACAACTATATTTATATCGAGCTAAATTGGTTCATAGATCACACTCTATGATTTTAACTTCAACTACAGTTTTGATGTTCTACAATATATAAACTACACTATACAAACACACATAAACCTAAAAAAAATCATGAAAACACAACATTAAACAAAAACCCTAAACTACATAGTTTTATTCAACACCCTCTCATAATTTTTGTGATGAGTGATAGAGATTATAGATGGTAAGGCTTAAGCCTACAACCATTGACATGTCTTGCCAAAATGGTTCCCTAAAGATATTTTAGGATATTTTTTCCTTATTGTGAAACATCATGAATTATATAAGGTACTTTATATTGAATGTAGATTTAGAGAATTTATCAATCATGTCATTAAGTTTCACATTCAATATAAAGGACCTTGGCAAGACTATTTATTTTTTCTCAATATTTTAGGATATTTTTTCCTTATTGTGAAACATCATGAATGATATAAGGTCCTTTATATTGAATGTAGATTTAGAGAATTTATCAATCATGTCATTAAGTTTCACATTCAATTTAGAGAATTTATCAATCATGTCATTAAGTTTCTCATGATATAAAGAATAACTTGTGTTAAGTCTATCAATCATGTCTAAAAATAATCTCTCCCTAAGTCTCATTATCATAGAAATGCATAGACTATGAACTATGTATTTCATAGGCATCACTGCCTTGAGTCCATAAACCAATTAAAATGGGGTAAATCTTATCACATATTTGTAATTTGTTTTTTATGCCTTGAGAATCACTTGAATTATATCTTCCTAATCATCTTGTTAAACATTGTATATCTTTGTTAACATTATTCCTAAGACTTTATTTAAAGCCTCAGCTTGTCCATATACATGTGGATGATATAAGGTGATTTTATTGTGCAATATCATAAATTATTATATGAAGGTTTTGATTATGTTATTCAAAAAGTGTGTTCCCTTATTTCTTACCAATGTGATTGGACATACAAATATTTTCATGATATTTTCATACAAAAACTTGGTTGCATCCTTGGCACTACAACTTGGAGTTGTAGTAGCTTCAACCCATTTTGAAAAGTAGTTTGTCATAGTGATGATATACCTTACATGATTTTGCTTACTTGGTAGAATTATAGACCCAAACAAATTAATGCCCCATTGTTTAAAAGGTTTTTTTGTGAGCATTGGGTTCAAAGGCATTTCATCCCTATGGTTAGGTTTGCCCATCCTTTGTCAAACATCACATTTTTTTAAACCTGATATGTATCTTGGAATAAATTAGGCCACCATAGACCTATTTATAATATCTTCCTTGTAGTTTATTTTCCTATGAAATTCCCTACTATAATTCATCGATGCGCCTCTTAAATAAGTTGGGGTCACTCATTCTCTAAAGCTACTTTACACAACACCTCATTTTTACCCATCTTATACAAAATCCATTTATGATAGTATAAAAAATAGCTCATGTTATGAGTTTTTTTTTCACTCCATATAGTGCACCAAAAATATTCCCTATACTAAAAATTTGTCTATATCCTCCATGTTTTTAGTGATCTTAGAGATTTTGAATAGATGTTCATCTAGTGATTCATCATGAAACTCTTTAGGTTCTTACCTATTTCGTATCCATCTCAAATGTTCAAGTCTAACATTCTCTATTCTAGGTTTAACATTAATTTTGAACTAAAATTATTTAAATAGCATTAACCATCTATAAATTCCTCCACCCAACATAGGTTTTTTATCATTCAAAATGTGCACCCATGGATGCTCTATGGCACAAGGTAGCTTTACAGTGGAGCACAAAGCGCAAAGGCCTTGCATAGGGAATAAGAGGATAAGGTGCTAGGTGTGTAAGTATTTTCTTGTAGATACATGTACAAGCATCAGTTATCTCACCACATTGATGGAAACATACCCAAGGTATAAAACCCTTGCACTCCTTGGGATGAGTCTCTGGAGTAGGCTAGATTCCTTCTATTTTATTCACACCTAGTTCAATATTGGCACACAAACCTAAAGAATAAAAAGGTAACCTATGGCTAGCCTAATCCTAATAAATTTGAGGGAAAAGGAGGGAAAAGGTAAGAGAGTTATGGAAATGGAAATTTAATGCACCCAAAATAATGTGAGTGCTCCTATTACCATAGACATAGTACAAACCCTTGAGAACAAGATCATGTCACATAGTTTTCACCAAGTCACTCTACTTGCATGAATGCTTTACATAGAGGTGAAAGAACACAATGCAACATTGAGAGGGATGAAGGTTATCTAAATACAAAACATGCATAGACTCTAGTGTGTATAGGGTATAACCTAAAACTGAGCTATGAGTTCAATGAGGAGGTGTAAGGGATGAATGACAAATGAGAGGGATAAACATTATACATAGAGAAGAATCAATAAACACAAGATAACACATAGATCATCCAAAGAATAAAAAGAGTTTAACTTAATTCTCATTAATGTATAAGGTCTAGCCAATATAAGTGCTTACGGAGGGAAATTTTAGCAATGTAAGGTTGTTAAAATATGTCAACCTTTTTACATTGAAAGAACCAAGCTTTTATAAAAGATAAAGCCAATTTTATAATAAATGTGCCACTCAGGTGATGGGTGAAGTATTTAATTAATTATAGTGCCATGCCATGCCTATTAAAGTTTGTCTTAGAAATAAGATCTGGAGATCATAGTGGGATCACTTCTCAATCTAGGTGCATTGGAGAATGGAATATTTTCCTGTCAATGTCAAAAGATGGCATGTACTTAGGTCCCAATATCAGGTAACCACTTTTACATTAAACTATTCTGATAGTGCCTCAAGCTCATCTCAAATACATCCAATGGCCTTCATTATATCTATATACCTCCTAACATGTGGTTCTTTGATGGGATTTGAAGAAAGTCCTTTGGGCTTATTGGGTAGAATTAATGTGGATGCAACACATAGGAAGCTAGTACTTATTCTAGGCAAATGATAACTTCCTTATCTTTGGGTAAGCACTGGGATACCATGTATTAATGGTGAAATGAGGGTTTCCCATTCCATAGTTTAAAGGCATAGATGTAGGATCTTGTGTGTGGGTGTAGAATTATGTTAGGGAAGCATTAAGAAGACATTAAGGGAGAACGTACATGAAGATGAAGTATTAGGCAAACTTTTGGTGATATGTAGTTGCTTATTGATCTCTCTTTTTTACTTCATTATTTTGAAACCTATGGACTCACACTCTAAATAGCATGTACCTTTTGACTTATGTGTGACAAAATCCTATATAGGGACATGCATTGAGTTCTTTTCACTAGTATAGATTGTTGGTGCCTTGTTGCATAGACTTGCACTTCAACCTTAAGATCGAGTGTAGATGGGAAGCATATGCACATATTTTTATTGAGGTGTCTAGGATTTTTTAGCTACACTAATTTTATATATGGTCTTGTGAGGACTTATGCAGATTGAGGGGTGACTTAGAAAGTCAACACTTTTGGCAACCTTTGTGGGTCATTTGCCTACTAAGTGAGAACCTAGTAGCTTTTGAGTGATCCATTGGGCATAGAGCCTTTGAGACATATAGTTATTTCTCTCATGAATGCACTAGCTACATGTCTTTAAAATTTGAAATGAGTTGAGATTCACCTAACAAAATGAGAACTACATCAGGAGGCACTTAGAGGGAAAATACCTAAGCTAATAAAACACTACATGCAAGGACTTGAAGGAATTAAAACTACTTAAAAAAGGCCACACAAAGTTCACCTTTATGGAAATGAATATCACCTAATCTAACATTTATACAAGACTTAATAGAGATAGTGCTTGAGGTGAATCTCACTGATAAGGATAGGAAACTCTTCTCCATTCATTTAGACAAGATGGAAGGTGTTAGATGGATTGAAAATAGTAATGGTATATATACAACTCCATATTGCATCAAACTTGGTGTGTCTTATAGATTTCAATCTATCCACATCCCATTTTAACACTAAGTTTCCCACTTGGAAACATCTCTCATTGGTCCCTTTATCAAAGACCCTCTTGGTCTACAGTTGTTGGAGTTCCATGGTACATGTAGCTTACACTCTAGTTTCTTCAAGCTCCATGGGCTCTACCATTCTTACTTCAAAGGGGTCACTCTTGATTAGCTCCAACTAATGTGCAAGTTCTAATGAAGACAACTCAAGGGATGTTGGTAACCTAGCTTCCCTTCTATAGATTAGCATGAATAGTGAGTTTCCCAACACTCTTTTAAGCATGATCTGGTCATCCCAAAACTAGTTTTGAGATTAGTGTGCCAAACCCATTGATTATCCTCTAGAGTCTTTATTATGACATAGATCAATTTCTTATTCATTAACTAAGCTATACAATTACCTTGAGGGTAATAGTTTGATGAGGTGCTCAAGTAGTTTTTTTTTCTTGATGCCCCACTCACTAATCCTAGTCCTAAGGAAAGCTAGCACATTATCAAAAATAATGGTGGTGGGATCATAGAATATCATTACAATACCTTCATATAAGCTCAATATGGATGTCTCATTAGCCTCTTTGAACACAACCACCTCTATCCACCTTGTGAAATGGTTAATGGTTGTATGGATCTACTTGTGCCCATCACTTGATGGTGGGTTAATCATGCCTATGAAATCTAGGCCCCACTATATAAATGGTTGATCATCTTGAATCAGGTGCAGTAACAAGATTAAAATATTTATTTGCCTATGAAGAAGGAACATTTATTTTCTCACCTATGCATATGCATCCTTGAATAGAGTTGGCCAATAATATCCATCTTGTATAATCTTCATATTAGTGGTCTTAGGTGAGTAATAGCCTCCCTTGAGGACATCGTTGAATTATTGAAGAATTATACTTGTATCATTTGGTTTTATGCACCTTAAGAGGACCCCAATGAGATCCTTTCAAAAGAGTACATCTTCTATAAGCGCATAGGGAATGGATTATAATCAGAAATGTCTATGCTTAGCCTTATCAAGGTTAGGAGGATATATATTGTAATAAAATAAGGTTCTCATAGCTTACACCCAACTGGTTGTAGATTCTTCACTTGCATGCTCTTCCTCATGTGATATTAAGATTGTGCCATCCTCTAGTTTTTTTACTTTAGCCAATTATTCATAGATTCCCTTTATCTATACCAACTTGGTGACATGTATATCTATGTCATACTTCATCACTTTCATGACCAAGTTAGTTATTTTCTCATTGATATCCTTGCTAATTAATAACTCCTCAACACTTACATGACCCACCATAAGTTAAATTTTATTATTGGATAGCATATGCCTAAATTTATTTAGTGCTCTCAGAATTGTGAGGGTATGATTTTCCATAAAACTATAGAGTAGCTCATAATCCTTTAGTGTTTATCTAAATAAAGTAATTGGCTACTCTAGTTGCTCCTTATTTTTCTATGTTAGGATGGCTAAGATGCCATCAGCTCCACCAAATGCATATAAGATAAAATCCCTACTATAGTTTGGGTTGATCAAGGTGGGATCTTATACGATGGTGTATGAGCCTCTAAACTATCCATGCCCTCATGTGTCCAACTAAAGTCAATATTATTTTTTAACATCATAGTGAAGGGCTTGATTAAGATAGCAAAACTAGGCACAAACTTTCTCACAAAGTTTATTCTCCCTAGGAAACTCTAGAGATTCTTCTTGTGGCTTAGAAGGGGAAGAGATGAGATAGATTTGACTTTATTTGGATCAATTGTGAGTCCCTCTTTTGAAAAAATATTCCCAAGAAGGGTACCTTCATGAACTAAAAATATGCACTTGTTAGGGTTCAGATAAATTTTGAACTCTCATCATTTCTAGAAGACCTACTCCATGTGACTGAAATGATCTTCTACATGCTTAGAGAAAATAGTTATGTCATCAAGGTAAACCAAGATGATCTTATTGATGAGCTCTTTTAATTCCATATCCATGGATATTTATAAGGTCATACCTACATTTATCAACCCAAATGGTATGTACTGGTATGTAAAGGTGCCCCACTTAATGGTGAATGCATTTTTTTAATGGTCGCACTCTTGCACAAATATCTAGTTATACCCTGAGTAACCATCTAGTAATGAAAATATTTTTTCACTTGCAACCATCTAAAAGATCTAATCCATTTATGAGAGAGGGTAGTGATCATTAAGGTAAGCCTTGTTTAGGTCCCTGAAGTCCACATAAAGACATATCTCCCCATTCTTATTTTGCATCGGTACCAAGTTGGAAACCCATGAGGAGTGATTGATTAGAAGTATTATGCTATATTTAATGAGTTTGGAGAGATATTTTCACATTAATAGCTCTAGATTTGGATTAATAGGCCTTTGCCTCTATCACATAGATTGTGCATCAGGGTCTAGCTCAATTGTATGTTGCATGATACCCAAATCAAAACTTCTAAAATCTTTGTAGCTCTATGTGAAGATGTCATCATATCTCTTACTGAGTCAAATGAAGCTTTCAATTTTTAGTGTATAGCATACTTTACTAGACTTAAGCACTTTTCCTTCTAAAATGACTATAGGCAAAGAGATATCTTCCTTAGTTATCATACTACACCTTTCTCCCTTGAATTGGTCGTCATAGTCAAAGATACTTTCTAAGGCAACTAGCCCTTTAGGTAGCTTATTTCCTTTCATTTGGATGACTTTATCTTCATATTGGGCTTGTAGCTACACCTATCTCATGGCACAAAACTTTACCTTGTCCTATAATAAATTGATGATTTGCTCATCACTTTCAAACACTTGCCAATTTTATATGTTGTTAAGAACTAATAGCTTGACCATAATCTTGACAAGTTGTTTAGACTCTTTCATAAGGTTGCATGGGATGTCATAATCCATACCTGTAGTCACAAGCCTATCCACATCAACATTTTGTACTCTTAAGAGGGAAATGATATTGAAAGCATCCAATCCTTCTATCATATCCCACACTATATGTTTATAGGCTTTTATCAAGATGCTCTTAGTCAAGCTCTGCATTCTAACTTGGTTGATGACCAACTCACTATCACCCAATGCTTGTAGTGCTTTGATTCCTTTCTTATGCATGAGATAAAGGCCATGAATTAGCACTTATTACTTGGTAGTATTGTTTATGCAAGTGAAATATATTTTGAAGGCATGGAAGTATTTTTCCTTCTAGGGGGAGACCATCATGGCCTCGACTCTTGCACCATTCTTACTTTAGGAACCATAAAAGTACAACTACCACACTCCTTTAGGGATCTCCTATGTTTTTAAAAGGTCTCATAACATGGCATCTTCCTCCATGATGCAATATATACCAAGTCATGTCTATGCATTATCATATGGGTTTCACTCAAAAGGTTCATGTGCCACTTCATCCAATAGGTTATCTAAGGTTTCCTCAAGTAGTGTTGCAGCCTCATGGAGAATTGGGTTCTCCTCTCTGTCAAACATCATGTAATTTTGTTTGACTAGGCTAGAAGTGTATGGATTGACATGGATTTTAAAGATAGGTTTTGCTTTGATAGTCACTTTGGTCCCTATCTAGTTCTTAGTAGCATATGTGACCAATCTAAAGACAAATATCTACCTATCTTTATTGTGAAGTCTCTAGAGAGGTAGATGGTGAAATAGGGAGTCAAGTCAATGACTACGATGTCCTATGTAATAAAAAGGCTTGGGCATGCATGTAGTGTCAGATTTAAATCCTTGATTATACCTACATCCTTAACCATTATGCCATCAAGTTGGAATACTCTTTTTGAAATAGGGGCATACAAAATTCTAAGCATGTCCACAATTTTCTTTGGCATTAATAAGTTACTTGTGTTGGAGTCAATCATACAGTTTTGCATTAGGTGCTAGCTTATGACTAAAGATACATAGAATGGGGGTGGCTTGTTTTTATTACATAACCACACTTTTTTTGGTTAGCACAAGCTCGTATAAGTGGAAAGTACTAGTTCATGGGTTTGACATTCTTAGAATCCTTTTAGCACGTCTTGGAGCAAGTTCCATTGAGATGGAATAGTAAGCACATCCCACATTATAACATTAAGATTTGTCTTCTCCATCTATTATACTATGTTGAAAGGAAACTGAGATCCCTTTGATTACATTTTAGAGGTAGTAAATTCTTCTAGTGCTAGCTCACTAGTTTGGGGTGACCCTTCCTTCTACACAGTCTTTTCTAGACATAGAGGTTATGTAGGTGTTTTACCCTACGCACCTACACAATTGACTTAGGGGGATGAAGGTGAGGGTATTATGGTTGTTATGGCCTCCTCCATGGCTCTTTTTTTTAATCTTGTGTTGAAAGCAATTGGGATGATTCCAGTACTAAGCACGCTACCTTGATTTACATAGTTGAAATTTTCCTCCTACTAATTTATGAAGGTTGACTCACCCTATGGCTAAGATGATGCTTGGACCTCTCCCCTTGGAGAGGGTGCACTATTCACTTGTGCTTGAACAAGAGGCATGTCTTGCACCATGATCACTTGGTTTAGAACTCTGATAGCACATGTAGCTTCATCATGTAATTGATTGCATGAGAAGCACCACTCAAAATCCTATGATAGGTTGTTCTATACTAGGACAAAGGATTTGGATATGCTAGCAGCATTAACCTTCTACACATAAGGTGCTCTATTATATGTGATTTGGTTCTACACCTATGAGCTACCTTGGTAGGGAGGTTCATTTGACTGATATAGTTGAGTGAAACATTGATGATGTTTGGGATATTGTTCTTGTTATCTTTTGAGAGCAACCAACTCATTCCCAAACCTTTACAATAGTGTCTTTACTTTGTGCAATTCACTAGAAGGGGTGGAATATAAATTAGGTGTGCTTACTATAGTAGGGATAGATGTTAGCATAGGTTTTTCATCTACTTGATTAGGATGAGGTTCTATGAATATGGGCATAGGAGGTCTAGGTGAAATCTTTCTCACTTAAATCAAGTAATTCTCTATGCATACTATGACTTCATAAGCATTAGGGAGAACCATTCCTCCCATGGATTGAATAATCACTATAATGTTGTTATTAAGATATATTAGGAAATATAAAAATTTAGTGTTAATATATGGCCTATATAAGGATGGGTTTCTATCCTAGACCCTCTACAATTAGAAGTTGAAGTTAACCATTATTTTGTGCAACACTCACTTTATAGCCATAAGTTATTTTGTCATGGATAGGTGATCATTCTGATATTTGAAATTCTTGCATAACTCTTCACTTAGCTCATCCCAATTATGAATGGAGTTGGGTTGCAAGCCCCAGTACCATTGAAGAGTGTTTCCTCTCAAAGAAGAAGCTAGTAATCTGACTACAACATTATCTAAGGTGACATGGTACACTGCACGAATATTTTTGATATCTTAGATATGCTTCATAAGGGAGGTTGAATTTTCACCTATGAAATATGATAAGATTTTGAGAGCAAACACTGGAATGTCATCATAATACACTAAGACTAATGGCTTGCCTCTATTAAAGGGCACAAACACTTGATTCCTTGTCATATCCATTAATAGGATAGGGAACATGCCTCACCTAGAATAGAACCTTTCGAATGGTGGTGTAGACTAATCTCTAGGAGGCAACTAGCTTGTGTTATGCCCTCTAAAAAGGGATGAATATTCTCTAACTCTCCTTATTTTAGATGGCACTAGAAACTCACTAAATTGAAAATTAGTGCCTTTTGGTAGATGATATTGTTCTTCTTTGTATGTAAATAGGGAGTTGATTCTTGTGAACCAGATATGTTTGGAGTCACTAGGTGCTCATTTTGAGTGTTTGCTAGACTTGATAAATAAATAAATCACTAATCCTTTATCTTCTTTAATTGGTCCCACCAGGCATGCTGAAAACCATTTTCATTCAAAACATGCATCCATGAATGCTCTACATTAGGGGTAACTTTATGGTGGGGTGTAGAGCATGAAGGCCTTACGTAGGGTACAAGAGGTTGAGGAATTAGGCATGGAAATATTTTTTCATAGATATGTTCATGAGCATCAATTATCTTGCCTTAATTATGGAAACATCCCCAAGGTGAGGGGCCCTTGTGCTCTTTAAGACAAATCTCTGGAGTAGGCTAAATTCCTTCTATTCTATGTGGACCTAGTTTAAGACTAACACACAAACCTAAAGAGCAAAAAGGTAACCTACCACTATCCTAAACCTAATAACTTAGAGGTAAAAGGGAGGGAAAAGGTAAGAGAGTGATGAAAATAGAAATGTGATTCACCCATAATTGAGTAAGCACTCTTACTACCATAGGCACAGTGCAAACCCTTGAGAATAAGACAATATCACATAGTTTTCACCAAGTCACTCTACTTGCATGAATTATTCACATAGAGGCATGGGAACATAATGCATCATTGAGAGGGATGAAGGTTATCCATAGAAAAATCCTATGTAGACCTTGGTGTGCACAAGATATGATGTATAAGTGAGCTATGAGTTTAATAAGGAGGTGCAGGGGATGAATGGCAAATGAGAGGGATTAATATTATCCATAGACAAGAATAAAAAAACACAAGATAGCACACAAATCGTTCGAAGAATGAAAAAAGGTGAACTTAATTCTCATCAATTTACAAGGTCTAGCCAATATAAGTGCTCATGGAATGAAATTTCATTAGCGTAAGGTTGTTAAAATGTGTTGACCTTTTTACAATGAAATAAATTCTCCACTTGGGCAATGGGTGAAGCATTTAATTCATTATGGTGCCATGGCCATGCCTCTTAAAGTTTGTCTAGGAAATAGGTACTAGAAATCATAGCAAGATCACTTCTCAATTCACGTGCATTATATAATGGAATATTTTCCTATTGGTGTTAGAGGATGGTGTGTACTTAGGTCCTAATGTTAGGTAGCCACTTTTGCATTATATTATTTTGACAATGCCTTGATCTCCTCTCAACTACCTCTGATGGCCTTCATTATAGATATATACCTCCTAGCATATCCTTATCTTTGGGAAAGCATTGGGCTACCATGTAACAATAGAAAAAGGAGGGTTTCCCACTATACAATTCAAAGCATAGATGTAGGATCCTACATGTGGGCATAGAATTATGTTAATGAGGTGCAAAGAAGAACTTAAGGTAGAGCATGCATGAAGATGAAGATCTTGAGTGAAATTTTGGTGATATATAGTTGTTTACTATGTTCTCTTTTTCACTTAGTTGTTTTGAAACCTAGAGACCTACACTCTAAAGCTCATGCACCTTTTGACCTACACATGATAAAATATTACACAAGGACATGTGTTGAGTTACTTTCACTAGCATAGATCATTGTGACCTTAATGCATGGACTCGCACTTCCACCTTGAGTTTGAGCATAGATGGGAAGCATTAGCACATCTTCTTCTTGAGGTGCCTGGGACTTCGTAGCTATGCTAATTTTTATAGTGTCCTGAGAGGCCTTGCATTAACCGAGGGATGACTTATAAAGTCAACAAGTTTGTTAATGAAGTATCACAATGCCTGATGACCAGTAATGAACTTGAAGGGTGTTTCAAGAAGATATTATCTAAACTTATATAATGTGAACACCATTATTAGTGCTTCCCATTATGTGGTAGTATAATTTTTCTCTATAACTAATACTTTTTAGCTTATAAAGTGGATAGGGTGATCCAATCCACCATTTCCTAGTTATGTTAATACAAGTCCCACCGTAATACCTAAAGCATCTACATGAACATGAAATGGCTTAGTTTTATTGGAAAAAAACTAGTATGGACATTATAACTAACATTTGCTTTAATATCATAATTGTTGCTTGACATTCTTGTGTCCATTTGAATCTTGTATCCTTGCAATCAATTTCTCTAATGACATAAATGTAGTTGTGTAGCCTTGAATAACTATTTATAACTATTCAAAGGTGGCATTCCTACTGTGACTATGTTTTTGGCTTCATCAACTAAAATTCCTTCACTAAAAACTACATGGCCCAATATGCAATATTCTAACATTAGTCATATCTTGGCCAAGTGATCTTTGAAAAAACAAAATATATCCCAATCATCTAGATAAAATTCTACGAAATCATTAATAAAGTCCTTGAAATCAATCATTTCAACCCTAGAGAATACACCTAGAGCATTCTTCAACCCAAATGACTTACTTTATACACCAAAGATCCCCATTCAATTAAAAATATTATCTTGTCCTGATCCTCATCTAATATAGGAATTTGGTGATAGCCACCAAATCCATCTATAAATGAATATACTTTATGTCCTACAAATAATTCTAGAACCTCATTGGTGAATGGTATCAATAATGGGTCATTTATGCAAGCATTATTTAGTGCATGATAATTCCCACATATCCTCATCTCACCTAAAATTTTAGGTTGTACAACTATAAGATTAACCCAATTCACTTTTTCAATTAGATAAATGATGCATGTGATCCAACTCAACCTTCAACTTCAAGTTCATGTTGGATTTAGTCTATATGGTTGCTTCTTATAGGTTGTGTGCACTCTTTGAGTTCAATGTGCATTTCCCCCAATGATGGATCTAAACCTTTCACCTCTACTAATTCAATGGGAAAAATATCTTGATAGTCCATTAGTAGCTACAAACCTTCTAAAATTTCTTTTTACATCCATTAATCTCCAAAAGTTGTAAGTTTTGGCATAGACTCAGTTCCAATATTCTTAATAATTTTCTTTAGTGGATATTGATATATGCTGTTAGGTTCATTCAAAATGGATTCTTTTAGATTTCTTTGTCCTTCCTACTCTAGAACATTGAATTTTCATATCTTCTCTTCCTCAATTTGTTATGTGATTTCACCTTCATATGGCTCAACTTCACATTCTCATTTGAAGAATACATTCAAGTCCAAATCCTCATCACTATCACTAGATTTCATGAAATTATCTTGAATTTTATTAAAAGGTTGTATAATTGCATTCAAATCACATGATGTTTTTTTATGTGATGATGAGTTTGTAATAATATCCAAATATTCTAGTCACCCATAATTATATTAGCCTTGAACCATATTTATAATAGCCCATTTCATACCAATCAAAGTTGGATAATAAGTCTTGTCTATTTTCATATCAGTTGCCTCAAAATATCTTGGTAAGCTTAAGCCAGCAACCTTTATTTCTACATCTTCACGTCATCCAATTTATTCTACTCTTCCATAATATGTGATTGAGATTAACTAGATTGTAACTCAATGGTGGTCAACTAATATCCTCCCACAAATATTTTAGTATCATGTTTACTATACTCCTAAAGTAAAATATAGCATTAATTACCTCATACCTTACAAATTCAATATCCATTCTAGGGTCAACATCCCATGGCCTTTTAGTTTTGACATACCATACCACATTACCAGTATGTCATTATCCTTGTTGTGTGCACTTGAGAATATTATGTATCATATTTGTGATGTTTTGTGAAATATCCTCACTTCATAGGGTACTCAATAGTTTGAATAAATTTGTTAGTGAAATCACTATTCCTTCCTATCATATTATGGGCATAATATGTCCATACATTTTCACATTAATAGTTGTCGTATCCCATTTTGATGCATTCTATTGTTAGATGTTTTATAGCAGTTGTGTTTCTTGATACATCAAACCATTTTATATTATAATATCTAGATACTTATCCTATTAAAAATTCATGATTATTTAATTTGGAGGCATTTCTAATTGTGGCAATCCTTTCTCTACACATTGTTACCTTGTGACCACTTGTATGAATTCATTTTCCATAGGTTGCATATTTATCATATTTACATTTTACACAATATTTTCTCTCTTTTGCTTCTCTAACATTAGACAATCTTTATTATGATGTTGTCATATTACTCTACAATATATACAGTATATTTATCTTTGGGGATTAGTTGGTTGGTTTTGTTCTAAATGATTATACGAAACACACAAATAACACATAATAAGTTGATGTGCTTATAAATTGTTATTATTTTGACCTCTCTACTATTCTTCATGATATCATCCTTAGTTTTTGTAAAATCCCCAACCCTATAGCTATTTTCCCTTGAATCCCACTGAATGGTGTTACTATACACCATATCCACCATACTGCCATTGAGATAACATTGGGGCCCAATTTGATTGTTGATGTTGAGGACTTGCAATGTTCCATGAAGACTGATGTTGATACTAAAAATATAATGGTTTCCATCCATCCAAACCCTATAGTTGATATTGAGGTCATAAATGCATCCACTTAGGACCACTTTGTGTTGCACTAGTCATTTCCACCTCTAGACCTAGAATTCCCTAATTCATAGTAGGTATTTGTTGTACTATGACTAAGAATACATTATTGGTGATATCTTTCTTTAGTTCATGTAGATAATGACAAATTTTCTCATCATAGTTAGTTGAATTAAAAAAATTACAATACATTTTTTGTGGTTTTTAAATATATTGTTGTAGTAAATGGCAATTTTAAGTGGCATGTGCTACTACTATGCATATATCATAAAATTTAGTATTGATTTTAAGATAATCATTCTTGTGATTTCCCTCCTTACCATACTTTGACACCATATACCTAATTTATTCTTATTGCTCTCATAAAGCTAATCCATCCCTCTAAGAAAAACATCTATCTTCATCTCAATTTTAGAACTAGTTGATGGAGCATCTCCATAATATTCAATCTGTTCCACCTAGAGTGTAAATAATTGAGCATAAATATTAGTCAAAAACTATGATTGTGAAATATCAAATCTTATTCTTGATCACAACCATTATACAAACCAGGTAGCCTTGTATTTTTCCTCTAAGAAAAAATCAATCTTATTTATCATATCTAAAAATTTGTGATCATAATCCCATATTTATTCTCCACTTCATTGTTGAATCTCCTTCAGATCTTAAATGGTCTAACTTGAGTACTTCTTCATCTTAAATTTTTCTATTAACTAATATTTATCTTGTTAAATATCTAGGGAATTGACATTATTTTTACAAATGAACTCTAGGGCTAGACTTGTTAAATCTCCTATGAGTTCAAACTTCTTTATATATTTAGAGGTTACTCCCTTAACCTATCATTTAATATCATAGGCTAATAAATACTATTCAAGATCAAAAGACCCATTGTAAGGAAGAAAATTGATAAAAAATATTACATTGAATGCCATGCTTGGTGTACTTGTGACTGCTACTATGGCCTTCTATGCGCTAGTAACTACTACTATGGGATTCGATGCACTAGTAACTACTAGTATGGGATTCTTCACACTAGTTTTTATGGGTGTCTTAAAATTAGTGTTGAAAGTGAATCCAACATCTTCTAAATTTTTCTTGTTTATTGATTTTTTAGTTTTTATGCTAAGTTTACCAAATTTATTTATAAAGGATTCAAACTAGTTTATACATATCTTTTCTTCTACACTTTACTTACTTCTATCTAATAATAAATTAAGCTCAAGGGATGTGTACTCATAAAATGAATGATCTATATCATTGACTTATTTTTTTTGTGAACTTGAACCTATGATACTTTTATGATTATGTATAAATTACTCTAGATAATATTCCTTCCCTCATCTAAAAAATATTTTTCCACTTAATTGTAATCTAATCCTATCTTCCAATTACTTTACTATTATCCCACTTTCCTCTTTCCCTTCACTCTAATCCATATCTTCACTATCCCAATTTTTGTCTTCTTCCCTCTCAAGACCTTC
This sequence comes from Torreya grandis, assembly GCA_037957365.1. Classification (NCBI taxonomy): domain Eukaryota; kingdom Viridiplantae; phylum Streptophyta; class Pinopsida; order Cupressales; family Taxaceae; genus Torreya; species Torreya grandis. Next base: position 899,647 of record JARHVA010005276.1, on the reverse strand, counting down.
CATTACTTACTCTGCATAATGTCCACATTCTCTTATTTTTGTAACTTGTGTATCCTCTCCCTAGGATCCCCTCTCTTAAACATCCACTATTTTATTTCTACTATTCATAGTTAAATCTATACTATTTGATTTATTCCATCTTCTTTATTATTTCAACTTTATTTCCAACCCCAAAATTTTCTTCTCACTTTGGTTCTCTATGTTTTCCATATTTTGGGTTTAGCTTCAAATTCCTTTACTCAGTGCTACATCATTCACTCCTAAACTGCATACACCCCTATAATTCTAGAAGTGACTACTCCATGTTGGTAGGGGTAAGCACTATGGCATTTTTAATAACCAACATCTTAATCAAAGTAGGTAGTCATTGAAGGATGTTTCCTCAAATTTTTCTCACAACCAAGTACTATGTAGCTTCAAAATATAAATAATATTTTACATTAAATTGTGTTATATAATCATCAATGGTAGTATTATCCCAATGATCTATCGCATGAGTCAAATCAATAAGTAGAATTTGTAGGCTATCTATATTTTATTCCATACATATTATAAACTATGTAATTATTGGATTAAAAAAATAATACTCCAATCTAGACAACCATGCAGCTAATAATCTTCATGATTTACATCAAAAAAATTAATAACTTTCTCCATATATATGCTCTTGAATAACCTCTTGTGTAGTCTTCCTGATTCTTTTTAATTTTTCTTCAAAAAATTTGTAGACTCTTTCATCTAGCCATATATCCAAATCTCTTTTGCCTCAATATACATCTCAACATCTTTCACATAAAAGTTCCACATTCACTACACCATTGTTTTAGAGGTTCTTGGAAAACCCATCATAACATGCTAATATAGGGATAACTAGTGTGATACATGATGAAAGAATACATTAGACTATGGATTATATTTAATGTATTCATTAATTAACAAAATAGGAATAAAGAAATAGAAAATTTGGGCTTATGAGATGCATAACATTTGATAATATCTATATGATTAATAGATTTAGAAAATAGAGCATCACTATACACAAAAGCACCATGAAAGATAAGTAAGTGGAAACCATAGAACTGTATATTAATCTCTATCACATCATAACCATTTCAAAATAAAACTAAGCATTATATATAGAGTTTACAGGGCATTATCACTTCATATTTCATCCTTTCATTACATCCATAAGGACTCTTTGCATTTTTAAGCTTATTGTTATGCTTACAAAGGCTAAGTACATACAATAAGATATACAAGATATAAAATATTTTAAGTCACACATGTGTCCATCAATTTCATTATTTGATTTTGGTATCCTTGTTCTAATCCTAACACCTACCATATCTAAATTCACATATTTGGATGTCTTTATTCAAAAATAAAGGGAAAATAAGTAATGTTAGTCATTAATGAAAATCAAAATCAGTATAAAAATAAGAAATTGATCAATATTGAGTTGGACTTAGTGTCAGGTGCTACCATAAAATTTGGATGGTAGCATAGGAAACTACCATCCAAAAAGGGACACTAATTTATAATGTTCTAAGATAGTGTTCATGACATTTTTAAACACCAAAATATGGCCAAAAAACTAAAAAAAATCCTAATGTAATAAAATCATAAATTTCTAAATTTTTCACTTACCAAATCATCAAAATCATGTCCTACTTGGGCGCTCTACAAGATCTTAAATTGCATAGGAACAATATCCATTTTGGAATTTTAAAACTAATATAGGACATAAAATCTCAATAATGAAAAATTAAAATGAAATAAAAATAAATTTTGAGATCTACTATATATTGATTGACTTTGAATTCATCACTTGTACCTACAAATTAAAAAATACAATATCTCAAGCTTCTATATTAAAATTATAAATGACAAGTTGTATTAGAGCCCACACAAAAATTTATTCCATTCTATTTCATTTTCATAAATGTTACATATAATTTTAAAAAATAGCATACTTCAATCTATAAGCAAAATGCAATGATATTTACAAGATAAATCAAGAATTTCCAAATATTACAATCACATTTCTTTCAAGGTATAATACATATATTTGGTTGATTGATACAAGGTTGATTTATACCATATGGTCATCTTATCCTTTTATGATAATGTTCCTATTGGGTTACATTATCCTCATCCCAAGGGGGGGCATGTCATAGAGACATGCTTCCTCATATACAATTGGTGAAATTGGTAGATATTTGATATAGTTTACATGATTTAGATACACACTTGGATTAGAATATCATGCATGCTTTACAAAAATTTAATAAGTTTGGTATAGGTTATTTATACTTGTGGTAGATGTTATACATAGTGATATAATATGGATGGATATTCTATGCACATGTACTTTAGTTGACATAGTTATAGTATACTTTTTTAGAGTAGAGGTAACATTTTGACAGATAACTTAGCTTCAAACATATTAGACATGCATATACCATGAAAATGTACCAAGTTATAGATATGCATACATATTATACACCACTTACAGTAGACATGATGGGGGCATGAATAGAGTTTGTTCCTTCTCTCATTTACACATTGATACACTGATCTTACCAAGATGCACCAATTGAGCCTTTATCTATCTATAATAGTTGGCTCCCTTGAGTAGTGTGATTGATATTCAGTACCCTTGATGGCATTGGAACTACTTCATTTTTCAAGTTGATATGGTTATCCATTTTACCTAGCTGAGATTTTATAGATTAGCTCGATTGGTTAGATTATGTATTTACACCTGAGTTATGTAGTCGAGATTTAGTGTCCTCGACAGACTTGAAACTACTCCCATTATACCAAGTTTGTTTCATGATCACCCCTAACTCTCCTTTTCCAAAACATCTCCAAGATGAAGTAAACATGATTTCTTATGGGTTCAATCATTTTCCTGGCCAAAAAATGGATGGGTTTTCAAATCCCTTTCTATCACTCCATCCTCCATGGTAAGGAGAATATTCTAGAGACATCATTATGAAACATATATACAAGTGAATTGTTTTCATGTTATTTCTTTCTATATGTTTTTATTTATTGCTCATTTTCATATTATGTAGATTAGTTGTATTGTAATGTGATTTTGGTTACAAGATAAGAGCTACAAAGTCAAGGTGGAACTGCCATGAGCCCAAGGTGTTTGTATACACCTAGGTATGAACTTCTCATAACTCTAGTAATTTTATTTCATGCACTTGATATATTAAAGGTGGTAAAATGTATATGCCCATATTTGGTAAAAGTTTTATTTTATGATGTATTTTTTTATAGTCTTGGATGTATAAACAATTTGACAAAGAGTTAAGTATTTAGTGTTATTTTTTTATAGTCTTGGATGTATTAGATTAATTCACATGCTAACCCAATTTTATTGAGTCACAGGTATGCAGAAGGTAAAAAACTAGGGTTTTACTATCATGGGTTGATTTCATTTAGTATAATCATAAATTCATATATAAATAGGAAACAAAGGTATAGGCACATATCTAGGAACAATTTGAGTTAGCTATAATACATTGATAGAAATGTTGAAATTAGGACTGATGACAGTGTCCCAAATCTAATGCTAGTGTCTAGGCCAAAAAAAGGCAAAAATCAGAATGAATGGAACACATTGCTAAATTATAGGACTAAGATGAATTTGAATGACTGTGATGATCCAGAACATAGTGGAAAATAATATATGTTTTATCTTATCCTTAGTCTTATAGTTTATTGATTGTGTTTATTGCACATGCTTGAATTACTTTATTGCCAATATTGTATTGCATTGCTTATATTTGAATATTACATTAATAAATTAAAATATTTATTTATATAGTGTATTTATGTAAAATCCCATTTTAGATTAAAAAAATAGCATGTGGGTCACTAATATTTAACTCATATGTATCTTTGAAACATTCCCTAAACTAATAAGGGTCCAAAGGTGAAGAATCCACCAACCCCCTAACAATTAAAAGTTTCCCCTTGAACACCCAATCCATAATTGGTAATAACACCTAATATTTATAATGTTTTAAATAGATTTTTAGAATAGATACCATTTATTTCTAATCCATCAAGGGTAAAATTCTCTATTTGTATTACATGAAGGTTCTGAAATCTACATACTAGGTGTGTTGGATAACCAAGTGATTTTAGAAAGATGTATTTCTAGAACCATCATGTTAGATAAATTCAAATATGATGTTGCACATATAATATGTGTATCCATCCTTAGGGGGGGAAAGAGAATGATAAATTGATTTTTATTTATGTAAAACACTTAATCTTGGGTTTTTTTTCTATTAGTGTCAACCTCTATAAATCAATAATGTGGTTATAGTTACCTATATATTCTATTCAAAGGTGAATATAAAATAAATCATACATATTTTTCTAAGATATGTAGTACACAATTTTATAATCCAAGGTTAAATTTATCATTTAATTTAGGATACACATTCCACAAATGCTTCCTTTCACACAAGATTAGTTCAATTGCATTTTAAGCATTCCCAAGAGTATAACATAATAATTTAAATTGATGTTATTTGTGTTCACTATGAAATATAAGTATTACATTATATAGAAGATATAAAATAGTTTAATGTTACCTTACTTACTCTTAAATAAAGTTCTCTTACAAGAAATAAAGATCTAATTGATGTCAATAATCTTTGATTAATCTGAATAAATAATTCATAACAATATAATACTTGTACATGAGAGATACCATCCAACCATAATTTATGACAACTCATCATTATAGCATTTCCTAGAAGGATAAGATAAACAAGAGTATTTAAGCATCATTGGTTGTTTATTACACAAGGAAGGTAAGTTACAATATCAGATTTGCCCAAAAATCATGTTCAATTTATTATCATCTAAGTATTTATATATTCTTGCATTTTCAATTATAAAAATTAAAAATTATTCACCATTGCTTGGTATTATAAACATTGTTTAATGAAAATTTATTTCATAGCTAATTCAAATGTGATTTCTAATGTACATAAGATCATCTTCTATTTTATTCTAAGTATAAAATCCATGTTAAATGTTACATGAGAGTCTATGCATGGTTTTGAATTCATAAGTTAAGAATTAATAATTTACCATAATAATTTGAAACAAATAATTTACATGCATGGCATGAAATAAGTAAAAACATGTGTCATAATTATGCACATGTTTTTGGTTTTAGGTATGAAAAATGAGTAATGAAAGTTCCTTAAAATTAATTTATTAACATATCAACCCTGAAGGGAAGTCCATTTCCACTAAAACCTAAACTCAAATTCCATGGGTTTCCTTCCCTAATTCACTACATTTGTCCCTCCATATATCTAGTAGTTCACATATAACTAGTAGTCGAGGATTATACTCACCCTTGATCAATAATGTCCATAGTTACCAAATAATAATTAAAATAATAATAAACCATGCAATACCAGCTATTTCAACTTATTTTTGTCATCTAATAGATATTTATGTTTATTATATCCTTTCATCTTAGTTATAGTTATAGTAAGCATAGGAAATAAAATAATTAGATATATACTCATGTTTGAAAATGGGAAGATGAAATAAATTACCTTGAAACAAGAATAAAAAATAGGAATATATATGTTAAAAATGCAATTTTAGAGTCTAGAACAATGAAAAATAAATTACAAAATGTAGGTATAGATCTGTCATAGTGACTAGTTTTGTACACCCTGATGGAGGTAGTAACCAAAAAATGAATGTCTCTAAAGTGACACTCAATTTAAAGTGGTCATGTTGGTATGAAAATGTATTTATGGATCCTTATGGCTTGAATCTCCCTAAAACCATGTGTTAATAGCATATTCCCATCAACCTCTCTCTGATAAATATAATTATGTGCACATATGTGAAAATATTATCTATTTTGATCAAACCCTAATCTAGCCTTAATTCCTAAATAAATACATCCAAAACAAAATGAAATATGCAAATTTATTCACATGGGCCCCTTAATTATGGGTTACCTTATATATCAAACTGAGAATCAAGGTGCATGTAGTTATATGCATGCAATTTCCCCATCCCAATGAGTGATAAATGCCTCCATCCTCTCTCCCTATTCTAATAAATGAAACTATATGTTAATTTTCTTAGGCCCTCTTTTGGTACAAGTATGCATAAAAATAAATCTATAGAACTAATATCTATATTCCATACTTAAAATAACTACAATGATAATGTGATGAGGTTTTGTGATACTTTTTATGGAATCATTAAGTTACTTTTTTTTTTTTTTTTTTTTTTGTGTGTGTGTGTGTGTGTGTGTGTGTGTGTGTGTGTGTGTGTGTGTGTGTGTGTGTGTGTGTGTGTGTGTGTGTGTGTGTGTGTGTGTGTGTGTGTGTGTGTGTGTGTGTACTTATTGAATTTAAATTAATATGTATTGGTGTGCAAGCCAACCATGTCAAAGTGGGAAATATGATAATTAAGAAAAATGAAACATGGTAAACATAGGGGAAAGGGCCAACAGATATACAACTAACTAAACCAATTTTGTACCATACAAAAAGGCTATTATAAAAATGGTTGGGATCAAAAAACCCTCAAACCTAAGACATAGATGATCTATAAGACACATTGGTGGATCCAAATGATAGATCAACAAATATTTAGGAAGGAATAATGACATGGGAAAGAAATATCAGGTCCAACACAAATTTAAATGTGCCAATAAGATTCTAAAGTGAACCAATGATCCATATATAAGAAAATTAAAAAATAACACTAATATTACAAGCCTTGTACCAAAATTATGTCTACACCACTCTATCTGATGGAATGCAACTAAGGGTCAAGCATAAGACACTAATTATATTCCTTATGTTTTTCATCAGAATGAATAAATATTATTTTTGGATTCATGCCCCAGTTTTTGATGATGTCTTGTTTCCATAACAACCAAGAAATAAGTTTATATTTCAATTCAATGATCATAATTACACCAATTAATTGGTTTTCTTCTAACTAAGTCAATTTTGACATGTCTTCCATTTTTCATTGTTTATCCACACTTCATAAGAGAACTAAAATTACTCACACACACACACACACACACCCATACACATGCACCCACATATATACAAACACATTTATATAATGGTATAAATCAAACTTAATAAATTTAAAAGAGTTGAGAAACCTCAAAAATTATCCAAAAATTTGTACATGGAAAAAAAAAACTCAACAAAACCAAGTACCAAGATTAACCAAGAATTAAAAACCAACACCGGCTGTAAGGATATGAACTCTACACTTAATTTTAAAAAATAGAAATAAATAGAATAATTCATAGATAAAGTATAAATGCATGCATAAATTTATTCTCATTTAAAGTATCAATATAAACTAAATAAAATCAAGTATCAATATCAACTAAGAATTAAAATCCAACACCAATTACAATGATATGAGATCAACACTTAACAAAAATAACACAAGAAATAAATACAATCATTCACAAATAAAACATAAAATTCATGCATGACATCCCTTCTCATTCCACTCAAACTTATTACCAAGTTCACAAATAATTTTATGGTATTTCACCATTGTGTCAATTGTTAAATTTTGACATCATATATCAAGTGCACTTTAATCACGCCTACCACCATTAGGTTGAATATTACCATCAATATATTTCATTTTAATTTAATACCCACCTTTCTCTTATTACTCACTATTTTTAAACTATACTTGTCAATTAATACCAAGCTATATTACCCTATTTTAACTCAAATGTTAGTTTTAAAAATGACTTCAATCCACATAACTCACAAGGAGTTGTTTAAATTTAAAAATAATAATGGAAAAACTCCACTAGTGGCTTTATAGTTCATAAAAAGTTTTCCACAATCATAAATAACATTGGAAAAAACTCATTTTTAGGCTCCATACTATTATGTCCAACATAACCCCATTCTTCAAAAAGTGGGTGACCCATATAAAAATTATTAACTTAACTTCCCAAAGTCTTAACCCCTTTCACATTAGCCTTGGACCCTCAGGGTCCCTAAACTCTTGTTCTGCTTTAGTCTGCCAAGCATTTAACAATGTTTATAACTATTAAATACGATTGTAGTCTTCTAATTTCAGACATGGTTGAGTCCTTATTGCATTATAAAATAATGAAGGGTTTTCATACTTAGAATATTTTATTATGATAACTATGTTTTTCATAGATTTGGACTCATATTGGGTTTCTTGAAGTGTTAGTATCCTAGAGTCCTACTCATCACTTGTTGAAGATTTGATGGAAAATAGGTAATATTTTAATTGATTACATGAATTTATTTTTACCTTGGTCATTTTTTTGAAATCTCTTAGGAGATCTCAACCAAATGAGGAAGTGCCACATGGACCTCATGTTAGAGTTGTTACTCTCCTAGACCTATCAAAGATGTCAGATCTCACAAGAGAGCCCAACCAAATGAGGAAGAACCACATGGCCTACCTATCAAAGCTATCAGTCTCCTAGACCTATCAAAAAGAGCTTGATCAAATGAGGAATCACAACATGGACTGCTTATTATATATTTCAATCTCTTGGACCTATCATAGATGTCATAGCTTGAGAGATATTGATAGAATGAAGAAGTTCCATGTGGAACTTGTTATAACTATCAATCTCCTAGACCTATCAAGGTTTCAAACCCTGAGAGAGCCTAATTGAGTGAGGAAACACCATACAGACCTTGTAAGATCTATTAGTCTCCCAAACTTGTTAGAGATGTTAGAGCCTGAGAGATCCTAACCTATCAGACCTTATCACATGGTATTTTTGTATAAATTGGTAAAAAAAAGTCTAGAATGCTTGATATGGTTACAAATAGGTAAAATCAAATTCATAAACCCATAAAAAGATGACATGCATCACCTCACTACTCTAGGTGAACAATTATATATATTTAAAAAGGTAAAGTGTAATACCTAACTACACTTAGGTGGTAGTCTGACCCAAATAGGACTAACCAGTGATAGACATGTGGTAAAAACAAGAGCCACATAGGATGCCACAAGGGTAAGATAGTGATGTTCTTTTCACACTCATCACATTAACTAAATTGGAAACTAGGCCCTGATTAGATGATTTAAAACATATCATCATAGTCACTAAATATAGTAAGCAGCATATATTTAAAATCCATGAGTTGATTCCAGATCAAGAAATGATTAAGTCGATCATGCCTCTAACTCAAATTTTAATTCATGATAGGTGATATTCTAAATGCCATCAATGAAAGATATATGTGTATATCCCTCTAAGTTCCCAAAGGTGAGATGGTTTACCATTGTTCGCTACCAATTTCCCTGAGTTTGCCTCCTCACTTTTAGCTCATTCATGTGCCCTTTGTGTCCTCCTTGCTTAAAGTTAGATATTATCAATATTTCCCCTTTTCTTTCATGGTTTTCTCATCCTCCAACCTTAGGTTTGAACCCAAATACATAGATACCACATTTCCCAATAACTTAACCCATTTCAAGCACTACAACAAAATATTTAAGGAAATCAAAGTTATGCCCATGTCTCCCTCTAGTGATGATGAAGATGAGTTCAAATTCATAGATGCCCTTAGGGTATATTAAAGGTGTGGGTTGTATAAGGTTATGTCTAAACCATAGGTTTTACCCTAGTGCCAACCTCTTTAGCAATATTCTACTCGCATCTAAGCATGTGTAGGATGTACTCTACAAGAACTAGGCACAATATTGTATATATTTTAGGAGCTACATTCTAATCATATTATAGTCTCATAGAGTACATATTCACCTATGACAAGTCTATCATGGATGTGTGGGCAAGAACCTACAAAATATCTAAGGTCTTATAGGACAAGGCAACCAACCCTGATGCTAATTAGGTCAATAAGGAGGACATTTGATTCCTACATTATCTACACCTTCAAAGAAGGGGTCTATTTTGGTATTATCCTACTTAATCACTTGTTTAGGGTGAGTGATTCGGTGCATGTCAATATTATTTGGGTACCCCTACTAATCATCATCCTTAAAAGAAATCAAATCTTAGACCTCAAGGGTACTATCAACTTTTGGTTGGTGAATTGTATCAAGGAAGCCCATGAGGGATATAAATTTTACATGATGCATTACCTAGTGGATGTTATTTGTGCTAATATCATGTTTAAGTGTTCTCTTTTTCCACCATGGACTCCCTTGGGTGTAGTGGTACATGTGGTGTTCTATAAATTATATGGCCACCATTAATATAACTACACTCGATAAATCTATGAGTCATTCTACTTGGTGGTTTACATGGACATCAATGAGGTGGACATGCCTCAGATCTATAATGAAATCAAGAAATCTCTTCCTCCCATCGGCGATCATTGATACGATACGGATGACACCATCATCTAAGTGGTAGGTATTTATAAGGCCCCCCTCTTATTTTCCTATCATGTTCTTGATTACATAGATAATTAAGAGATAGCCTATCAAATAATTGAAGGTGTCTTCGACCACTACATCAACCACCAATAGAAGGCTTGCTCAACCTTCCCTATCATCATCTATCAACATGTATATAATAATATACCTCCATTATAAAATATGGTGGTGATTAGGGATTCTTGCTCCCTAGGAAGAGCAAAGAATAGAGAATAGGACCCTCATGGTGTCAGCAAGGCACAAGGGGTGAGATATCAAGATTGGCTTGACATCATTTATAACAATGTGACTCACCCAGATGATGAGATATACCTCAACCCTACAAATGAAAAGGAGGTGCTCAATAGGATTGAGGTGAAGAAAAAGAAGGGAAAAAATGTTCAACTCAAGCCATCCACCAAGAGTATCCCTATTTAACCTACACTAACTCATCATTGAGGATATGTTTAGGTGATCACACCCAAAATTTCAAGTAAAATCATCTAGGGGATCTAGTTCCCTCTCCTCTATGAGTTTCACCTCTTATGGTCTCTGTTCCAACTCCCCCACCTCCTATGAGTAAGAAGGAAGGAAGAGATCAATGGAAGAGGAGGACACATGGGGGTGAAAGGGGGAAGGAAAAACAGGGAAAACCATGGGAAAATCTAGTTGTACCATTGTATTTGGGTCAAATTAATCTATGGGCTCATTGCAATAGGGAAAGGAGTATTTAAAATAAATGAGGAAATTGGTTTGTTAAAGATAAATCTTTGGGAAACCAAGATAATGGAAAATGGAGGATTAAGATGCACATAGGGAAAAATAGGGGGATGATGAGGAGTTACCTTTTACTTCTTATTAGGCCTCTTCCTTCCCTTTGCTTCATTCACTCCTCCTCCTCCCATGCCTCCAACTTCCATCTCTATATCTACCACCCCACCTTCACCCCCTTCTACCCTAAGAGTTGTCATAGGATCACAAGGGCTTGAGATGATTTTGTAGGGTGATTTTAAGGTCTAGTGTGGGTTTGGTGGAAATTCATAGAACATGGGGAGGATCCTCATGTAGTAATTCACTCAAATAAGAGACCTAGTAGTTTGGAATACCAAACACAACCTCATCTCCCTTACCAAAGTGAGAACTTCCAACAGGGAGGAGAGGGTGATGGAGGATCTAGTATATGTGCTCTAATACACTCATGACATGTATGAGAAACTTATGTAGGACATGAAGGAATAAGTTTAGTTTCTTAGGGGATAATTAAAGATCCCTTTCCCTATATAATGTATTGGTAAGGTCAAAGAGGCTCTCAAACACCTCCAACAACTATTGGCATACTTGGAGAGTATTGTTTGCATAAACAACAAGTGTAAAAATCTCATTTTGGTTATTAATAAGGGCATGTTCCCAAATCTAAAACACATGCCTCTCTCTAATCTAAACCTATATCATACCTATGCTAGGAGTATGAAATATTCAATTGATGGATACTTGGAAGTGGCACAAATAGTTGTGTAACCTCTATAAGAATTGAAGGAATAAATGTTGACTTACTTCAAGGAAGTCAACATCATAGTGTTATTCCATATGAATAGCACCTTGTTAGATAAAGGATCATTTGAGTTCCACCTAGGTCTATTCAACTAGGTCATGAGGAGGGTAGAAAAGGCCAATAAGGCTAGAGCCAAGGTGATTCTATAACTCTCAACCCAATCCATGTCAAGCATCAACCAAGTGTTAGAGGTGAAATTTTCATTGAATCCCCACTCTAAATACATTAACGAATATTGGCTCAATCAAAGGTGATCTCCTGGGAGCCTCCCATGAATTTGGCCAAAATATATAAGCAATTCAATTTGGTGGTAGTTATGATGGCCTCTAATGAGGTACATCCAAAGTAGTTGGGGGATGTTTCTTCTCCATCTCATTAGTGTATCAACTGAATGGGGCCTTGGGCATATTTTAGGAGAAGTGGATAATATTATGTTTATTTTGAATCTTTGCAGCTTTAACAACTTTTGGAGGACATTATAACCAAGTAGGGGAATATTTTTCTACTTGGGGGTGAGTCCCATCCTTCCTATAAATTTTAAACTTCTTTCTTTTTGAAAGGGTCTACATTTATTATTTAATTAAATTCTTTGAAATTGAATGTAAATTAATTGCTTTCAGTTAGACTAGTTTATTTATCTATGAATTTGGTCCATAATTTTCAATTTTTGAAGGAGTGTTGGTGATAAATAATTAATATTGTTCTTGATTACTAAGAATTAATGTAATAGTTAAAATGTGGGTTGATATTCTATCTCAATTATAAATTATTCTCATTTTCTTTGTAACACTTGTAATATATGTACTTTAAGTTACAAATTATATTCAAAGACCCTATGTGTAGCCTACTATAGGCCCTTATTTATGTTTATATTTAGTGGAGAATTCATGAATTAAGAATTTACTTTTGTTATCCTTAGACTCTTTCACGATGTGATGATGAGTTTAATCCCTTGGTGAAACTTGGCACACAATGGTCTAACTATGGCTGGGCACACAACTCGATTCTTGAAGCATTAGTACCCTTATAAGCCTAAAAATATCCTTTTATGCCTTACTCTATTCCATTTTTTATTTTTTTATGAATCTAAGAAAGTCTACCCCCTTCATTTAGAAATCAGTAAAGTGAAACCTAGTAGATCCCATAATTAGAATTTGTTGAGTAAGATGAGTGTTAGAATTTATCTTAAACTATATTTTATCCCTAGTGGTAACACTACATGTCTTAGAGACTCATTTCAAGTAGGTTATATCATGGATCTCAATACCTACAACCATTACCTAGATTGAACTAGTTTCAATCCTAAAATAGATGATGAAAGTCCCTTATTATCCATAAGTTTTTCTTGAACACTTAGTATCATAAGTGTCTTGGGATAGGATTTTAGACTAGACAGTAGATGGTACTAGGAGGGATAGTTGAGCGTAATTGCCAATAAGAATAATGACCCCTCCTTTATGATTTCTCCATTGTTGTGTGCTTAAAACATAGAAAATAATTGGTATTATAAAGAGGACCATAAATAAACCCTAACTTACTGATCTACCCTTCAATCTAGATCCTTCCATGACATACTAATTATTTCACCCTTATAATTCCATAGGAAAGTCTAATTTGGTGGAAATAGATCCAGACCTATGATTGATCCCACTAGCTCATCCTCTTAGTCTACCCCAAAAAGACCACCACAAATAACTGCTATGTGGCTTAATTAGTTAGGTTAGCTATCAATGTTCCTATATTTTTCCTTGACCTTCTCAAGAACCCAAAAAGATAGATTCCACATTTCACACCTAGTTTGGGGTAGACTACCAAAGAAAATGTAACTTCCTATAAGACTACCCTAAGGCTCTTAAACATGTAATATGAGGATGTGGATTGAAATTTATTCCCATTCACTTTGATGGATGCATCTGATGACTATACCCTCAATCTCCCTACAAACTCCATCACAAAGTGGGAGCAATATAGCAACACCTTCCTAGCTCAGTTTGAGTGAGTCATTTACCCTAGTGTCTTCTACCAAAAGTTTTCATGTATTAAGAGGGAACTAAACTAGACCATTAGAAATTTTAATGATAGGTTCCAAAATATGTATAGTCAAATCACCATGATTTATCAACCCAATACTCAACTAGCACTTAAAATGTATAAGAACTCCCTAGACCTCTGAATAGCCATGTTCCTGAGATGAGATCCCTTGATAATATATCTACCTATAGCTTATGTTGAATCCATAAAGGTTCATAAACAACTCAACCCCCAATTTCATATGATAAATCCCATTCCTAATGCCTTACTAAACATGTCAACCTTGAATCTCATCTCTAATGTAGATCAAAACTTGCCTCTATCTCAACTACTACCCATAACTAACTAGCTTCCACTGAGGCATGCCTCAACAAACCATCACCTAGATTTTATTAACCTAATTAATAGTGATTTAGTTCCCAATTACAATACCAATAAACAATGGCAACTATGAACAATATTTAAAACATACCCCAAGAGTCCACCAAGAATGAGTTGGATGCTATACAATGTATGGTGTAGAGGTTGAGAAGTGACTTTTTAGGTCTAAAGAAATAAATGGGGAATGTTAGTAGTGAAAGATCCAATAGGAACTTCACATATAAAATGTAAAATAGATCAGATAACTACCCCAATAATCACCTAAATTTATCACTTAACAAGCTACCTGAGATCAATATCTTTGAGATAGCCACCCTAAACTAGTGTTGGGTGCACAACATAACCTAGCATAGGAAACTCAATTACATAGAATTTTGTAGTGCCTTAAACATATTTTAGAATAAAATGGAGGAATATGAGGTCATACCAAACCACTCAAAATATTCTAATGCTATTAGACCCTCAAACATAGTGATGGTATTAGAGACTATGGAGTTCCCTAGCCAAGATGATAATGAACCAAAGGAGAGTACCAATGAGGTCCACACATTATAGTACTTCTAAAGAATTAATTATACCCTTAGTAAATAGATAAAATTAAAACCTCTCACCACTTCTATTCCTCTAACTAATGGTTCCACCCCTCCTAATCACATATATTAGAATGACCCACCACCTCCAAGACCCAATGAGTCAAAGGCTCCAATAAAGACCTAACCAATTTTAAATAGGATAGGGTATAAAATAGTAGAGGACATGAATAAAATAAAATCCAATATCACACTTCATGAACTCATTTTTATCATCAAAAAATGATACATTTTGTTAATGTCACTTATAAAGAAGCCAACCCGGCCAAACCAAAAGGTTGCCACACCAATGATCTCATTTACAAGAACAAAGCTAAATCCCCATTCCTTCTAACTATCAGACTATTTAGGAAGAACTTTCATAACTACTTATTAAACTTAAGAGCTTTAGCTAATGTGATTTCCATAGTAATTTGTGAGAAGTTAGGGTTAAGCCTTATTAAATCAAATAAGGTGGTGGTCCAACTAAATAAATCAGAGGTTAAGGTAGTCGGTGAGATTTTAAATGTCCATATGTGGCTAGAGTTTGAGCCTAGAATCCAATATTTCATATACATCTAGGTGGTAGAAATTATTGAAGCCTATGGAATGATTCTCAATAGGGATTAGTCTAAATTGTTAAAGAGGTATATGGATACTAACTTTTCTCATATGTGGCTGACCAAGAGAGGCATGGACAATCAAATCAGAGTAGATAAATAACCTAAGATGAAACACATTATCATGGAATATAACGTCGTGAATGAGAATGTGAACTTAGTATCCTCAAACCTAGGAGTCTACACCCTATCTATAAAACTAACTAAGCATGAATTTGGAAATGATCCTGAGATGTCAGGTTTGTGGTCCCTATTCTTTAATGGACCCATTCTAAACAAAGTTTTGGGGTAGGAATCCTTTAGTTTACCCATAACGAAAGTGACACTTAACCAATTACAAACTTTAGGTCCCCTATACTAATAACCTGGTAGAGTATGAAACCTTGATCCTTGGGCTGAAATTGGCCTTGAAACATAGAATCAAACAACTTAAGGTGTTTGGGGAATCAAAGTTGGTCATAAACCAAGTCAAGAGTAAGTTCCAATGCAAAATTTCCTATCTTAGGAAGTACAAACATAGATCATGAGATTTAATCAATATTTTCACTTCTTTAACATTATTCCTATTCCCTGAGAGGAAAATTGAGTGGGTGACTCACTAGCAACTTCTTCTCTAAATATGGCACCTCTAGATGACATGGGATTGTATGAGTTATTTATAGAGTTAATCCCTTACCCCTCTATCTCAGATAATGTCTAAAATATTCTATATTTCCTCACCAACACTAGGGTATGTGAAACCCACATCATGGACAAGAAGGAGAGAGATGACCTAGAAGATATAGATTATGATTGGGATGATGTCATGAACCTTAGATAAAATTGAGTCCCAAAAGGCATGATCTCCTTGGAGTGAGTTTTTTACCTTGATAAGTCTCAATGCTCATCAGGAAGTTAAGGTACCAAGACATGAAGTTTAATGCTATCAATATTAGGTCCCTTGACCACCCCTAGACAAGTAAAATTGGCCCTGATTATACATTAGAAGATATTTAACAACTCATAGGGTTGATACTAAGATATCGGGATGTAATTTCTTGGGCCCATAAATATCTTAAGATCTTAAAACTGAGTGTAATAACCTATATTGTCCCCTCACACCAAACTAGAAGACTTTTAGACAAAATTAGAGACTAGTGAACCCAATTCTAAATATACTTATACATAAATACGTTCATAAGATATTTTTGACAAGAACCATTTTTCTAGTCTACCACTCCACTTAGGTAACCAATTTGGTACCCATTCATAATAAAAATAGAGAGATTCAACTCTATCTAGACTTATAAATTTTAAATTGAGTATATAATAAAGATAATTACCCATTAACATCCTTAGAAAAAGTGATTAAAATGGTGATTGTATATCATATGATGTCCTTTTTGGATGTATTCTCTCGATACAATTAAGTTTTTTGTCAACCAGGAGGATCAAACCAAGACTACATTCACAATGAAGTGGGGCAATGTTTCCTAAAAATAGATTCCATTTGCCTTGATTAATGCCAAAGACACACTTTGGAGGGCCATGTATTTTTTACTTTAAATGTTTTATATTTAAAATCATTGTCATCTATATGGATGATTTGACTATCTTCTCCAAATATAGGTCAGATCACATCCATCACCTACAGAAGATATTCGAGAGATATAGAAAGTATGGTATCTCCTTAAACCCAAAGAAGAGTGTATTTGGTGTTATCTAAGGTAATATTATTAGTCCCATTAACATGAAACATGGTATCTCTATTGACCTTGAGTATGATGATATTATTTATAATATACCTCTCCCAAATAGTAAAAAGTAATTAAAGTCTTTATTTCAGAAAATTAATTTTGTATGTAAATTTATTTATGTATTTTTTGAAAGTTTTAAACATATAAGTACCATGCTAAAATAGGAAGATAAAGTGGAATATAACATTAAATCCAATAAGGAATGTTGAGACATCAAAGAGGCTATCATGCAGACCCCAGTTCTGATGAGCTTGGACTACACCTAAGACTTCTACCTCTACTCTTTTACTTATAAGCATATCATTTTTGCATTTTTTAGGAATATAGAATGAATAAAAATATTAATTAAATAAATATTGAAATAAAATATAGAAAACACAATATAAGAGAGACACAAATTTAATGGGGTTCACCCAATATGGGCTATGTCTACGCAAAAATAGCCAATTCTCTTATTTAATCCAACAAATGAAGGGATAAACCTATAATACACCCACTACAATCTCCTCTTCTCTCACACATAGTATTCCAACATTATTACAATTCCCTAATATCAAATAAGGGTTACATATTAGGGAATAAATGCACAAACATAATTTTTGCCATTAGATCTGTAACCTAATAGTGAACTGTCCAGATTTACTACAAAATTACAATGTTTTACAACACATTTTTTGCCACCCCATGGACCCTCATGATGACCATAATGTGGGATATTTTCCCCGCATACCCCCCTAGTAGTAAATTGGAATTCTAATAATATCAGGCTCCACCATTCAACAACATTCCTCCTTAAAATAAAAATAAGGAGGAGCACCTGATTGCTTTCATGAGCACAAACCTCAAGGATGTAGATCTCAATTGATCTACCCTTGATAAACATGTCTATGCCCTGGTCAATGTGGTTAATAAATTTTTGCATTAAATTCTTAGGAATAAGGTGAATGCCATTATCCCAAACCTAAAAATAAATCTTATGCTTGGGCATAATGAATTGGGAGAGCATAGAGGCCAGTGGATGACCAAGTTTCAATAATATGATCTAGATATCAGACCTCCCAATATTGTTTGAGGTTAGGGTCTCATTTAGTTAATCATAGATATTGATCCCTAGATCATAGTATATTAAGTGGACCAAGCAGAGGTACTCTATCAAGATTGGTATGCTTTGATTACGCACTACCTCCTTTATATAAGTCCACCCCAAAACTAAATTAGACCCAAAAAAAGGCCATCGGGATCAAAACAACAAACTATATGCTCAAAAAAGGGGTCCTATAAAAAAATAATTATGAATGCATCTATCTTAGATGCCTATCTGAGGAAGAGGCTAAGGATGTTGTGACTAGTTGCCATGAGAAACTAGGTAGTGTCCATCCCTTTGGAAATGCAATAGCATACAAGTTCACACAAGTTATTATTGGCCCACTATCTTCAAGTATGTACATTTCCATTTACACTCATGTCACAAGTTCCAAAATTTTACCAAATATTAGGTTCATGTTATAATGCCCTTATAACCCGTTATTGAAGGAAAATTGTTTGCATTATGGAGGCTATATTTTATAGGAGTTATCAATCCAAATTCCTTAGTTAGCCATAAATTCATGCTTACAACCACTGATTATGGCATAAGGTAGACTAAATCAGTGGCCATCAATAATATTACCAATAAATAGGTGACTAAATTTCTTAAAAAAACATAATCAGCCCATTTGGCATACCTGTGTTGTTAGTCTATGATAATGGACCTAAATTCCATTCTACAGAGTTTACTAAATGGGATTATGAACATGGAATCACTTTAATAATATCATCCAACTACTACCCATAAGGGATAAGTTTGACAAAATCTACAAACAAGAACTTGATTGATGAAATCAATAAATCTATAGAGGATGAGCCCTAAGAATGATACTCATTGTTAAAATACACCCTTTGGTTTAATCACACCTGGTATAAATAGGCCCTAAAATTTTCATCATTTATACTAGTGTATGGGGTAGATCCCCCATTCCTAATCACCCTGAGATTGCCTACCTATAAATTTATTAAATAATATTTGGAAATCAGTGAGAAGGTAGACTCAAGGCTATTAGGCATCATCCAATTAGAATATGCTCAAGAAGAGGTCCTCTAAAATTTTAGTAAGCACCAAGATGTAGTCAAAATTTGGTTGGACAAGAGGGTGAAGTTTAAGTCCTTCAAGATATCAAACTCAGTACTACTATAAATCTCATAAAAATAAAGGCTATCACTCTAAGTTCAAGCTATTATGGATTGACCCATATCATAAATATAAGTACTTGAATTGAATACATTCTATCTCAAATACCTTGAAGGCAATGACCTCCCATTTCTTGTGAATGGATAGTTCCTAAAACACTACTTCTCAAATGTCCCTTTAGATATAATTTTAGAATAACTTTGATGAGGGTAGTAATGAATATATTATATTAGGATTATATTAATTTGCTTATGATGTGTTTGCTTTCATTTTTTATTTTCTTCTATTGTGTGTTTACTTTCATTATTTTTTTCAGTTATTTATATCATGTTTCTTTTGTTGACCTTCCCACAATTTTACTCCCAATCCTCCCCTCATGAGATGGTAGCCTCACTCTTGATAATCCAAGAAAAAGAATTGAATTTAGAGAAAGTGATGACTACTGCAAAGGATGACCAAATAGTAAAAACTAATACCAAAATTGGGAAACAAAAGGTGAACCTCTAATATTGAACACAATGATAAGCAAGGTAACTCTCCTAGAATCACTGAGATAATTAAAAGCTATTGATTTATCACTTAGCAAGTGAATTTAAAAAAACTCTACTCTAGCCAAGACCATCATGAACACTTAAAAATAAAAGAACAAGGATATTATAAAGAGTTCAATAAGTGAAAGGTCATCTGGATATTGAAACCCTATTAAGACTAACATAAACCTTGGCTATACTAGTATCCAACCATCATAGATAAATTATAAAATCAAAATAAGTCTAAATTTCAAAATATATGTTAAGTTTATTCCTTAGAAAGGGAGATTTTAAAAATCTCATTCATGTGCAGTTGGCATCGAGAGGGGTGGAGGTGGTGGAGTTCGACCCCGTGACCCCGCAGGCAATGATGGAGTATTGTTGTTGTGACTAGGGGTTTTTGTCAGTTTTATGGGAATGTGGAGGGGGTTTGTCAGCACCAATGATTAAAAATAGGGTTATTCACAGGGTCATGGTGTTTGTGGCACCCAAAATCATAGGTAGAGATAGGGCTCTGTGTCTAGTTGGTGAACTAGGATTCATGAAGATGACAGACCCGATTCCATCTTTCTGTTGAATTAGGGTTTAAATCAAGTAGTCTGGTATTTTGAGATGCTGATTAAGGATGCCAGGGCTATGGGCAGTGTAATTTTAGGGTTTGAGGGCATGGTGGAGCATGGCCTTTTTCTCAACATGGCTACGGCCGTCATTATAGCTAGATCTGACGGTGTCTCTGTAAAATCATAGTGATAGAGAAACCAAAGGTATTTTGTAGAATTTTAATGTCATGGTAAATGCTTGTGTGTCATTATTGCAATGGCAACTTGCATTGTTGGCCAGGACAGAATGCTAAAGATATATATTTTTTAGCATTCTTTATCCTATGCTGTAAGTTCTTTGAGGTTTCAAGTCCTTGTAAAACTTGGGTACTTTTATTGGACTATGTTTGTGATTTCAGGTCCCTGTAAAACCTGATTTTGATGTTGCTCTTCAGTAGGTTTTAGGAATGCTTTTCCTAGTGGTTGTTAATGTCCTATCTTTCTATTTTCTGTAAAAGGGTTTTAGGGTCCCTTCAAAACCTTCTTTTACCATAATCTAAAACAATCTCATCTGTAGGGTTTCCAACCTAGCTGGCAATGGATCAAGGCCAAAAGTGAGACCAAAAGTATATGTATTTGAGCTATATATGCCTAGCTTACATTAAATCAATTCTCAATCCCTTCCCCCTTAGTTGAAATTCTATAAAATTATACCCCCTTAGAAATATTTTGATGTTCCAAACATAATTAATCTTCATAAAGTAATCCATCAAATAAAAGGAATCCATCACTAATGCATAGAGTGGCCTTGAAATGAACTACAACCTAGTATGTTACTTGTTGAAACAGACTTGAGAACTTTTCATACTCAAAGTGCATCAGATAGAGTCTAGCTTGTTTATATTTATGTTCAAATATTGGATGATCACAATCTAGGATCCAAATTTTGGGAAACATTTTCCCTAAAAAGTCACAATTTGTTGTGGCCAATGTAACCCCCTTCTTCAAAAAGTGGGGGACCCATCTAAAAATTCTTAACTGAGATCTTCCTAAACTTTCAACCTCTTATACATCAGCCTCAAACCCTCAAGATCCATAAACTCTTATTATTCCCTAGTTTATCGAGCATTTAATAATGTTTTAATTATTAAATACCCCTATAGTATTATGATTTTAAACACAATTGAGTCCTTTCTACATTATAATGAATGGTTTTTATACTTGGAATATTTTATTATGTTAATTATGTTTTTCATAGATTTTGACTCACGTTGGGTTTTTTGGAGTGTCAGTCACTCAAAGTCCTACTCATCACTTCTTGAAGCTTTGATAGCATACATGTAAGCTTTTAATTGATTAAGTAACTTTATTTTTAACTTAGTCACTTTTATAAAATATCACAGGAGAGCCTGACCAAATGAGGAAGTTCTACATGCTTTCTTGTCAGAGCTGTCAGTCTCTTAGACCTATCATAGATGTCATATCTTATATGAGAGCCTAACTGAATGAGGTAGTACTATACAGCTTTCTTGTCAAAATTTTCAATCTCCCAAACTTGTTAGATATGTCAGAGCCTAAGAGATCATAACTAAATGAGGAAGCACCATCTGGCCTACCTATCAGAGCTATTAGTATCCCAAACATGTAAGAGATATTAGAGACTAGGAGACCCTAAATAAATAAAGAAGTATCATGTAGACCTTGTTATATTTGTTAGTCTATCAGACTTTTTAGAGATCTTAGATCTTGGGAGATCCTGATCAAATGAGGAAGTACCACATGGACCCTATCAGAGTTTTCATTTTCTTAAACTATTAGAGATTTCAAATCCTAGGAGAGTCTGACCTATTAGACCATGCCAACATGACATTTTTGTACAAATTGGTAGGAAAGGCCTAGGATTCCTATGATGTTTATGAAGAATTATAGTTAGATTTAGAAACCCATCTAAGGATGACATGCATAACTTCACTATTCTAGGTGACCAATTATATCTATTAAAATAAGTAAAGTGTAGTATTTAGTTGCACTTATATGGCAATCTAACCTAGATAAGACTAACAAGTGATAGACACATGACACAAATAAGAGCTTCCCAAGACACCATAGGGGTAAGATAGTAGTGTGCTTACCACACTCCTTAGATTAACTAAATGGAAAATTGGGTCCTGATAGATGGTTTAAAATATCTCAACATAGTCACCAAATCTAGTAGGTGGTGTATATCTAAAATCCTTGAGTTAATTCCAGATCAAGAAATGAATATATGGATCATACAACCAACTCAAATTTTAATTCACATTGGGTGAGCTATCAAATGCCATAATTTGTGATATATGTGTATATCCTTATAAGTGCCCAAAGATGAGTTGGTTTTCCATTATTCACTATTGGCATCCCATAGTTTACCTCCTCACTTTTAGCTCATTCATGTGCCCTCCATGCCCTCCTTACTTAGAGTTAGTTACTATCAAGATTTCCCCCTTTCTACCATGGTTATTTCATCCTCCAACCTTAGGGCTAAACCCGAATACATGGATAACACATTTCCTAATAATTTAACATGTTGCAATCACTGTAATGAAATATTTAAAGAAATCTAAATTATGCCCAAGTCTCCCTCTAACAATAATGAAGATGAGGATAAATTCATAGATTTCCTTAGTGCATATAGAAGGTGAGAGTTACATAAGGTCATGGCCAAACCATAATTTTTCCCCTATGTCGATCTCTTTGTAAATATGTTATTCACATCCAAATAGGTGCAGGATGGTGCCCAAGACATGGTGTACCATGTAGGAACTAGACATAAAATTGCAGACATTTTTTGAGCTACATTCAAATCATATTATAATCTCCTAGAATACATAATCACCTATGACAAGGCTACCATGGACTTGTAGACAAGAAACTATGAAATATATGAGGTCTTTTAGGACATTGATTCCTAGATTAATTAAATCTCCAAAGAAGGGTTATATGTTGTGATGATCTTTCTTAATCACTTGTTTGGGTAAATTTATTAGGTTCACATAGATATGATTTGGGTACCCTTGCTTGGTATCATCTTCAAGGGAGAACAAATCCTAGACCTTGGGTGTACTATCAACTTCTAACTAGTGCACCGTGTCAAGGAGGCCTGAAATGGTGGTAAATTTTACATGATGAGTTATATAGTGTACATCATATGTGATTATATCATGCTTAAGCTTTATGCTTTCCCACCATGGAATCCTTGGGGTGTATTTATACATGTGATGTTCTACAAACTATATGGACACCATTATCACAATCACATCTAGGAAATGTGTGAGTCATTCTACCTGATGGTCTACATGGCCATTAATGAGGTGGCCATGCCTTGACTCTCCAATGAAATAAATAAATGTTTTACCCCTATTAGTGATTAATAATACTACATATATGACACCATCATCTAATTGGTAGGTATTCATAATCCCCCCATGCTTTCCCTATCAGGTTCTTAATTAGTTGGATGAGTAGGAGATAGCCAATCAACTTATTGAAGGTGTATTTGGCCACTATCTTAACCACCATAAAAAGGCTTGCATAACCTTCCCTATCATCATTCATCAACATGTATATGATATTTTTCTTCCATTATAGAATATGGTATCAAGCAGTGATTCTTATTCTATGGGTAGAGAAGAGTATATGAAATGGGACCCTTATGAAATCATCAGGGCCCATGTGGTGAGATATTAATCTCATCTCAACATCACTTATAGCCACATTCCTCACCTAGACAATGAGATCCACCTCAATCTTTCATATCATAAGGAGGTGCTCACCAAGCTCAAGGTAAAGAAAATGAATAGAAATAAAGTTCAACCCAAGCCATCTACTAAAAGTGGCCTTACTTCACCTATACCAACTCATCCCTAAGGAGATATTTAGGTGATCTCACCATAAATTTCAATGAATATAATCTAAGGGGTCCCAGTTCCCTCTCCTCCATAAGTTTTTCCTCCTTTGGTCTCTACTCTAACTCCCCCACCTCCTATAGTTCAGTATACTTAGCCTTCAGTTTCATAAGAATTATGATTCAATATTAGTATTATCCCTAATTTTATACCTAATCATGACCAATAATATTCATTCATGAAGATCCCTTCTCCACCTTCCCCCATCCCTCAACAACCTAGTGGAGCACCTTCAGGTTTCACTTTTATTGATAGGCCTACTCAGGTGGTGCATCCTTAGTTTCCCATTCTAAAAACCCCCCATAATTCCCTCAAGTACATTTTGATATAGCTATGTGCAACATCCTCTCATCCCAACTTCCTCCCACTCAACCCAATCCATCAATAGGGATCACCATGACTCACCCTTGGTCTTTAGGAGCTATAGTTTTTTGGCCCTCAGTGCCTCCATTATTCAGTGCATGGTAAGTGGTTACTATTGGACCTATACCAATTTAAATCCTAATAAACCTAGTAATGATTTTACCTATGTGCACAATTTTATCAACTCTAGCCACCTTAATATCACCTATAGTCACTCTGTAGACTCCACAGTTAACCCCTATCACCATTACCCATTCTACTATTATAACACAAGTTGATCTGGGCAAGAGGCCTAAGAATAATCATTCTCCCCATGTGCCTCCCATACTTCCCTTTTCCATTGTTTATGGTTTCCAAGGATTTACATTTAACCAGCCAATTTCCTCATTTATTTTGAATACTCCTCTCCCTAGTGTAATGAACCCATAGGTAAATTTGACCTAAATCCATTAGCATATCTAGATTTTCCCATGGGCTTACCCATTTTTCCTTCCCCATTTCTCCCCCATACCTCCTCCTCCTCCATTTCTCTATTAATTCCTTCCCTCTTCTTCATCCACTCCTCCTCCTCGCATTCCTACACCTTTCATTTATATCTCTACCACCCCACCTTCACCCCCTTATACCCTAGGAGTTTCCATAGGATCATAGGGGCCTGAGATGATTTTATATATTTGGAATCACTTTGGGTTTCCTAGAGTGTTAGACTCTCAAATTCTTACTTGTCACTTTTTAAATCTTTGACTATAGACGTGTAAGCTTTTAATTAATTACGTAACTTTATTTTTAACTTAGTCATTTTTATGAAATATCATAAGAAAGCTTGACTAAATGAGGGAGTTATAAGTACTTTCCTATCAGAGCTATCAATCTCCTAGACCTATCATATATGTCATATCCTATAAGATATCTTTAATGAATGAGGAAGTGTCATGCAACCTACCTATCAAAATTATCAATCTCCCAAATCTGTCAGAGATGTTAGAGCTTAAGAGAGCCTAACCGAATGAAGAAGCACCAAGTTCAAGTGCTCAAGGTGAAGATGAAGAGTATCTTACCTAAAAATTTGATTATATAGGTAAAATATGCCCTCATACATCTCTTTATATCTCTAAGATAAGTATTTAGAGCATTGAGTATGAGTAGGGATCACCTCTAATGATCATAGGCATACTTGGAAAGGATTTCTCACATAGATTGCAAGTGTAAAAAGCTTGTTGTGGTTATTAATAAGGGCATGTTCCTAGAGATAAAATCCATGTGTCTATATGATCTAAACCTATATTATACCTATGTCAGGATCATGAGAGATTCAATTATGGAATACTTGGTAGTGACACAAGTAGTTTTGGAACCTCTAGAAGAAGGTAAGAAATAAATGATGACTTACTTAAAGGAAGTTAACATCACAATGTTTTCCCATATAGATGGCACATTATTATATAGATGAGAAATCAAGGTCCACTTGGGTTAATTCAACCTCAACATGAGGATGGGGGTGGAAAATAATAATAAGGCTAGAGCCAAGGTGATTATATAAATTTTGACCCAATACAAAAAGCATCAACCAGGTGTTAGAGGTGAAAGTTTTGATTAAAGTCCCACTCCAAGTACATCAACTATTGGCCCAATAAAAGGTGATCTTCTAGGATCCTCCCATGAATTTGGTGAAATTTCATGGGAAATTTGATTTGGTGGTAGCCACGTTGGCTATTAAGGTAATAGTTCTTCTCCAACTCATTAGTGCATCAATTGAGTGGGCCCTAGGCATATTTTAGGAGAACTAGATAATATTATTCTTTTTTCTAAATCCTTGTAGTTGTAACAAATTTGAGAGGCCATCATGGCCAAGGAGGGGAATCTTGTGCTACTTGGGGGTGAGTACCATCCTTTCTATAAATTGTAAACTACTTTCTTGTTGAAAGGGTTGGCATTTCTTATGTAAATAAACTATATTAAATTAAATGTAAATTTCCTACTTTCTATTAGAATATTTTATTTATATATGATTTTGGTCCATAATTTTCAAATTTTAAAGGAATGTTGGTAATAAATAATTAATCATGTGCTTGGTTACTAAGAATCAATGCAACAGTAAAAATGTGCACTATTATTCTAACTCATTTATAAATTCTTCTCATTTATTTGCAACACTTGTAATGTATGTACTTTTAGTTACATATTATATTTGAATACCCTATGTGTAACCTATTATAGGACGTTGTCTATATTTATATTTATTGGAGAATTCATCAATTAAGCATTTTCTTTTGTTGTCTTTAGACTCTTATCCCACATGATGATGAGTTTGATCCCTTGGTGAAACTCAACAAAAAGTGGTCTAACTATGGTTTGGCACACAGCTTAGTTCTTGAAGCATTAGTACCATTCTAAGACTAAAAATATCCTTTTTTACCTTATATTATTCCTTTTTTTGTGTTTATTTTATGAATCTGAACAAGTCCATCCCCTTCATTTAGAAATTGATAAATTAAAACCTAATAGTACCCATGATTGGAATTTGTTGAGCAAGGTGAGGGTTAGAATTTCTCTTAAACTAGTATTAGATCCTTAATTATAATATTGAATCTATTGGAGAATCATTTCAAGTAGGATATAACATGTATCCAAATACCTAAAACTATGCCCTAGATTGAACTAGTTTCAATCCAAAAATGGAGGATTAAATTCCCTTATTGTCTTAAAGTTTGTCTTGAACACTTAGTCTCATAAGTGTCTTAGGATAGAATTTTGGACCAAACAATACATACCTCACAAGTAGTTTTCCAAAATGGAAAATAACAATGTAAAAATTCACTTTAGGCACCACCCCATAGGTTATTTTCCATAAAGTTAAATAATTGTGTAAAACATCACAATGGACTCCATCCTATAAATAGTTTTCCAGAAATTAATAGTATAAAAAGTTAATTAAGGTCCCCATACCATGCATGTAGTTTTTTGTGGTGGAAAACATTTTCTCTAACATGGTTTTAAGTCAAATTAAAACATAATAATTTAATCCATGTCCCAAATATGATGATAAATAGATATGTAAATAAATAGAGCTTATTTGATTCCAAGTGTAACAAGAAGATATATATGGGCCCTACAATGCTTTCCTCAAAACTCTTGAGGGTTTTAACATCATTATTTAGATAATATTTTTTGATTATATATCACCTCAATCTTATACACTTGGTAAACTTAGACCTTGGTTGTTCCTCTCAGTTCTTCACCTTTTCTTGCTTTCCCAAGTCTCACATCTACTCTATCTTGTCAGGATCTTGCTCCACCAATTAGAGCACATATGATTACCTCTTGTATTAGCAACTAAACACAGAATTATACTAGAATCAATAAGTAACTAAAAATATGAAACAACACAGGATTTGAGAGACAATACACAATTATATTAAATACTCAAAATAAAATACAATAAAGAAGATGCCACTTCTTCCACCTCAAAGGCTTGCCACACCTCAAGACCTTCTTCCCTCTCTCTCTCTCGGTCCCAACAATCAACTCAAATATAGAATTGATGTTCACCTCTCCAACCAGTCAGTAACACGCTGCCAGTACACAACCGTACTCCAAGTAGATCTCTTGCTCTCTGTTGCTACCTGCAAATCACTAGACCTTACTCACCATTATAGATCTCCAAAAGAAGCCATGCACATCTGCTGACCAAGATCATACAAACACGAAGAACCCTTCTGATTATCCAAACCAGTACCCACACTTGGTACTGTGGCACTAGGAGGAACACACCATTGCTCTCCTACTCTCTGAAGGAGCTTATTTTGCTCTCTTACTCTCTAGCACTCTATTTTACAATACAACCAATGAGTCTCTTAAATAGATCACATGCAAACAATAATTAGATACCTAATTACAATAATTAGATCTACAGCTTCTAGTCTAAATTTGGCTCTTGACATGCAAACACTTGGTTCGTTAGCTAACTGCCTGTAACATTCACAGTCCGAACCACACAGGTGACCGACATCGGTCCCTATCTACCTAGGGGTGTTGATGCCAGCCAACTTCTAATCGACGTCGGTTGCCTTCTATCTGTAACATGCTGATGTCAATTTTCTTGACTGACACTGATGACTATAACACTTAGAAAACACTCTGTAACCTCCTTAACTCCTCCTGTTTGCATCCTGGTGAAGCTTTTAGCTCCACAACCTAACAATCTCCCACTTGGAGATAAATAGCTGCACCTGTACCTGTACCTGTACCCCATCTAATCTATTTCTTGGCTTTTATCCTTCTTCAAGCTCAACCCTAAAGACCAACCACCACACGCCATGTGATGCCTTTCCTGTCATCCAAGTAACCTGCCACATCCAAACCTACATATCCATGTAGTGAAGTCCTTGACCCTGCATAGCATGAATCCCTACTGCTGATCCCTCTCAGATACTTGAGAATCCATTGAACTGCCCTCCAGTACTTCTTCCATGAATTGGCTCCAAACTCTCTGACAACTCCCACTGCTTGGGAAAACTCAGGCCTACACTAGAACCTCATGTGATTTCAAACCCTGTTCTAAGCTCAGCTTGAACTGTCCAGCCCTTGGTGTGCTTATCGATTCTGCATCTTGAACCTCACCAACACCATCTTCACATCAGCTCCCACTGGAGACCAAATCTCCATGTCTCTTATGCCAAATAATTTCATTGCTCCAAATTCCTCATGACATGCTACTGAACTATCCTTACCTTTAGCTCAGCAAATCCCTGTATGTCTAAACCTATAACTAGTATACCATCCACATACAGTAACTAGATAATGTTGCGACTCATCATCCACCTGGTAAGAACAAACACAATAGTTACACTAACATTGACCAAAGCCATGCTTTTTCATACACCTGTCAAAACATGTACCACTGTCATGCAGCTTCCTCAAGACCATATACCTTGGCCTTCTGTCTCACGTATCCATCCACTCTCTTCTTTAACTTGGGAATCCATCCATCTCTTAGTGCTTTCTTCTAATTGACAACTCTACCAACAAATACCTATTTGGTTCTTCTCCAAGGACTCACACTCCTCATCCATGCCAAGCTCCCAATGTATCTGGATTCTACCTGCATTGCCTCTTAACATCTTCCTAGTTCTCGACCATCAATAAGCAATATAAAGAAGGTGAAAAATGAATATGAGGTTCACTTACCCTTTATGACCTTCATATTGGTGTTTAAGACTTGTTGACAGCTTGCTATCTGCCCAATATCCGTTCCAGTGATAGATCTCAGCCATCTCCCAATCTACTCTTGACCGATGTCAATTCCCTGTGACTGACCCTGTCTGTTGATGTCAATTTCCTAACTAACATCAGTGTACCTATTGCTAACATCAATCACTGTATGATTGACATCAGTTCCTGATTCCTGACACCACTGACTCTGCTAATTTTCACATGACCGATGTCGGTGCCTGTTTGTTTAACGTCAGTTCCCTCTGACCGACGCCGGTATCTATGTTCGCCTGTGAGTGATGACTTTTTACCCGTGAGCTCTCCATGGATCAAGACCCTATTCAAATCAACACAACCCTACTCAGAATAATTCAATCCCCTCAACTGATCTCTGTCCATCATCTCCTCCATGAACACCAAGGCTTTCCAGTTCTTAAGTTTGTCAAAAACATCTGTCTTCCGCTTAAGAACATGCATTTCCCTCCTACATATGTGACCAAGATTACAAAGCCACATCTCTACAATAGAAGGTGAATTAGTAATATAAGTAGATAGATAAAGGATACCTACTTTCTTACCACTGTCTAATTCAAGTGCATCCACTGTGAGAGTTACTGTGTATCTCTCATCACCTAACTTTCCTAAAAAAATTAGACTCATCTCCAAGACTGGTACCTACATAAACTCATTCAACACCTGTGTGTTATCCATCTACAATTTTAGCTTCACTTCCCCTTTGCCAACCATTTGACAAGGCTCTCAAGCTCCTAAATAAATCTCTCCAAAGTCTCCAAAGACATACCCATGAAAAGATGCTCTATTTTGGGTTGCATGGAAAGAGGCAAAAGAATCTGTAAACAAGGATTCTACTTTATCCAGAACATCCTATGCAACATCCCCTGCAACATCTGCTCCTCCCTGTTGATCTGCAACCAACCAACAATCTTTCTTTACCTGCTCTTTCTTTCCATCAATCAGACCATTCATGCTATTCAGTTTCTCCATTCGTAGCTTACTTTCTTCTGCCATTGCTATACTCCCACTCAATCAAAAACCCCTGTGAGTAACCTATAATCAACACACACTATCCAGATCTGAAACCACCTTTTAGTAACCCAACCAAAAGCTCTGATACCAACTTGATGGATATCAAGCTCTAAACCTACAACTAAGGCTCTGATACCAACTTGTCAGGATCTTGCTCCACCAATTAGAGCACATATGATTACCTCTTGTATTAGCAATTAAACACAGAATTATACCAGAATCAATAAGTAACTAAAAATATGAAACAACACAGGATTTGAGAGACAATACACAATTGTATTAAATACTCAGAAGAAAATACAATAAAGAAGATGCCACTTCTTCTTCCACCTCAAAGGGTTGCCACACCTCAAGACCTTCTTCCCTCTCTCTCTCTCGGTCCCAAAAATCAACTCAAATATAGAATTGATGTTCACCTCTCTAACCAGTCAGTAACATGCTGCCAGTACACCAAGTACACAACCGTACTCCAAGTAGATCTCCTGCTCTCTGCTGCTACCTACAAATCACTAGACCTTACTCACCATTGTAGATATCCAAAAGAAGCCATGCATATTCACTGACCAAGATCATACAAACATGAAGAACCCTTCTGATTCTCCAAACCAGTACCCACACTTGGTACTGTGGCACTAGGAGGAACACACCATTGCTTTCCTACTCTCTGAAGGAGCTTATTTTGCTCTCTTACTCTCTAGCACTCTATTTTACAATACAACCAATGAGTCTCTTAAATAGATCTCATGCAAACAATAATTAGATACCTAATTACAATAATTAGATCTACAACTTCTAGTCTAAATTTGGCTCTTGACATGCAAACACTTGGTTCGTTAGCTAACTGCCCGTAACATTCACAGTCTGAACCACACAGGTGACCGACGTCAGTCCCTGTCTGCCTAGGGGGTGCCGACGCCGGCTGACTTCTAACCGACGTCGGTTGCCTTCTGTCTATAACCTGCTGACGTCGGTTTTCCTGACCGATGTCGGTGACTATAACACTCAGCAAACACTCTGCAACCTCCTTAACTCCTCCTGTTTGCATCTTGGTGAAGCTTTTAGCTCCACAACCTAACATATATTTATGCCCCTTGGATTATATTTCTTATTAAAACTAGTGTTATGTTGATGATCCAAGTCTTATATCTTTCCCAAAATGTTTAAAATATACTTATCTTCCATCTCTACAAGTTTAGAACATGTACATGCTTTCCTACTCCCTTGACACTAATATCTAGGATAGACAGTAGGGTTGATGTTATTGTCCTATCTTGACGTAAATGTATAGTGCCCTAAATTAATCTAATTTTCAAATGAAACATATCCTAATGGTCAAATTAATTCTTTTAATGTGATTTATTACTCCAAAGCTATTGATATAAATAGAAGATCAACCCTCATTTATTTCTCACCTAGAAAACACCTAGTTACCCCTAGAAAAACATCTAAAGAGCATTAAATTGAATAAATCTTCCCTATTTATTCATATTTCTATACTAATAATATGGAATACACATCTACAAGTTTGAGGTACTAAATGAGAAAATCAAGAGCCCAATTTTTCAAGTTATAAACTAGGTCATTATTGTAATTACTTTACACATATTGTATGATTCACATATAAGACAACACATAGGGTAAAACTAAATGAGTTTGAGGCCCTCTTCTATTAAATTGATTATTTAGGCAATAAATTTTGATATTGGGGTCATTTTGGTCAGCTTGACACTATGTGTCCATTCATCCATTTTTCCACAAGGTCACATTGAAGATGGAAAACTAGGTTTTTGCCATTTCACAAGGAGTGATAATCCATAACTCAAATTTGAATGTACTAGAGTGAAGGTGAAGAAAAACCCAGAAGAATCTAGGTAGTCACACCTTATTTTAGTATATATTTCATACATGACACTAACATTGAACACAAATAGTAATATTGGTGTAACCATCCCATGCTGATGTTACTGTCTAGAGAGCTAGAAGTATCAGATCCAAAATTTGACAATTGTTCCAGAATATAATTTTATTCTAATTTCAACATATTCCAAATATATAACTACATTAGCATCATAACAATATAATTACATAAATTCTTTATCATTTTTAAATCTACCATAGGTTTACTTTTCATATTTCGACTCTCAACATAATAAATGTAGTGTATGTTTATATTTGAGTTTAGCATCTAATTGGCTAACTATAGATATAATTATTACCCTTGTGCCATTTAATTTATATATACCTATTTAACATATAGATAACCCTAATATAGATCCATTTTATGGTTAAACATTTGGTGAACATGATCATTGAACATCAATCCCTAGGAAAAATTAGGGTTTTTCGATCATTGTACTTTGTTGTAAATTTTATATTTTTTATTTGTGAAGTAATAGAAAATGTTAGTAAAAAAACTTGATTCTAATTGGAAGATAAAGAATCATTCATTACTCATATCAATAATAACAAGGGCTTAATAGATGTGTTTTTATATGTTACAAGAGATGAAATAAGTAAACAAGATAAAACTAAGGCTACCTCACCTAGTAATGGTGAATCCTTAAAAGGTACTATAATTCATCCCACACTTGTCAATCCACCTACATATAGTGAGAACATGGATTATGTGTTTAAACCTGTGTTCCCTAAAACTAGTATTGATATATTTATCATGTAATTACCCATTATTTCAACACAAATACTAGTTTTAATGCCTATTACTACTCAAAACATGTTTTCATCCCTTTTGGTGACTACTCAACTTGTTAATATAAATCTTATTGGGCCTACACTTAAATAATTCCTTCATGTTATAAAGACCTTAGAAGAAAATATTACAAATATTGAACAAAATGATTTAAAATCCCCTCATGCTATAGATTATCAAGATGTGTTGCATAACCCTCTTGTACTTGAAATATATTTTCACCCTTTGCCAACTAGATTTGTTGCACCTAAGTTCACATTTTATGATGGCAAGGGTGATCCTGAACAACATCTTCAAAAAATTTATGTGGAATTCCTTGATTATGCTTCCAATGATAAAATTTTCACCAAATGTTTCCAAGAAACCTCAAGGACTATACTTTGACATGGTTTTATGATTTACCTCTCCAATCTATAAAAGCATTTAAACCTCATGCCAACCATTTCTTATCATACATTTCTATTAAAATTTATAAAAAGGTTTTGTATGCTCAAATTTCCAAAATTAAATAAGGAACTAATGAACCTATCAATGAATATGTCTTGAGATATAAGACAATTCTAGCCAAAATGACCAATCTTATGGTAGATTAAGATCTACACGATATATTCAAGCAAAATTTGCTTATTACTTTACATGATTCCATTATTTTTAATAATTTCAAATCATTTGATGACTTATGCCACATTATAAGGGACCATGAAATGAAGCTTATGTCATTAAATAAGCTCATGTATGTAGCAAACACACTAGCTACATCTACATCTAGTACCAATTTTATAATAAAACCAAGTTGTAAGTTAAAACCTCTTGAGCCTAAAAATAAAACAACCATCATGGTTAACATAATTTCACAATGGCCTAATCACCTTATCTTATCCAATGCACCAAGGAGATAATTCACACATTTACCTAAGTTCCTAGCTTCATTACTCTCATGGTTACTAGAGTGTCATCTTATATCTCTCCCTCATCCTATCAAGGTTGATATGATTTGAACTCTACCCAAAGGATATGATGCAAACATTTATTTTGATTATCGTCAAGGACCAAGACATTCTAAAAGTAGATGTTTTACCTTAAAACACAAGATCTAAAATCTAATTGATGACTAAAAACTTATATTTGAGGATTCTCTAAAAGAATCATATTCATAATCTAGTGATCACCATAAACATAAAATATTTAAAAAACCTTTGAAACACCATTCTAAGAAGGAACCATAAGTCCAAATGGCATATGAATGCACATCCTCCTCTATCACATTATAGGCACCCACTAGATGGGATTATTGGTACTTACACGTGATGTATACCTCCTATGGTTTAGATACCCTCTAGTTCTTTTGATAAAAGTGAGATTAAAGATGATGAATATAATATTCATTATTTAATAATTCAAGAATACCTTGAAAAACACCCCATACAAAGTGTTATGATTGATAATGGTGCAAGATAAAAAAATGCATCATGACATTAAGTACACTCTTAGTTTATACTCATAATGATTTACATCCTTCTACTAGATCAGTTTGAGCATTTGATGGGACTTCCCAGAAGGTTCTTGGTGATATTTACCTATCTTTAAAAGTTAGTCTCACACATATGGTTACTATCTTTTCAAGTATCCCTTCCATGGGGATCTTTGATATGTTATTGGGAAGACCTTAGATACACACTCTTCAAATAATACCTTCTATAGTACATGGGTGTGTTAAATACATTCATGCTAATTGGGTAATTATAATCTTTAGAATTCCATATGAGCATCCTCTTGAACAAAAGAAACTTATACCCAGAAAACCAGCTATCAAGCCTACTAAGGCTAATTCACCGTAAAAGGGTAAGTAATAACCAATTCATTTTATTAGATGGCTAGTACTTGGGAAACCATTACATCAAATACATATAGAGGATTCTATAGGATCCCCATCATATACTACACACCATGTCAGATATCTAGAGCACCTCAACATTTACATATTACTTCTATGCCAAATAAACCATAGAGAACTCAATGATGGGTTCCAAAAACACCTATTCCTATTACTTATACTATTGTTTCATAACCCCATAGTCTTATTTTATAGATGTATAATGCCATTAATACCAAAATTATAAATATTATGCCTATACATAATCCTTGACAATGTAAATCAGTTATTACACCAGATTCACATTGGGGAGGTATCAATTACCATCCATTATATGGCATCATAGGATGATCTTTCCTCTTTAAAAATTCCAATATTACCAAAAAATGAAAAACATTCAAAAATACAAAAACACTTTTGGCAACTACATTTTCTATTGGATGCTTGGCATCCATCTGTTACTTTCATATTGATGAGTGGCATACTTAGTTAATCCTACACACACATGTGTCACTCTTCTACTTGAGTATTATATAGGCATACATAGATATATGATACATTCCTATTTTGGATGTTGGGCTTTCCCTCTACTCATGTCATATGGACATTGGGGGCATTCACTTCTTTGATCTTGATAAAAATAGGTTATATGATCCAATGATCACTCTATATTATCATTTTTTAGCTTACATATATACTTACACATGCCTATTATCCATAATTGTATCTTACATAAGGTATTTGATATGTTATAAACTTTACATCTTTTCCTAAAACATTGGATCCATGGGCTACTATGAATATTTATGTGGGTTTATTAGGATTTATTTTATGCACTTCCTTGAGTACCTTTCCTCATTATTGTATTCCTTATTCAAACATTTGAATATTCTCGTTTGCTTATGGCTCCCATGCCTATGTATGATTTCATTAAAATTTTCATATGTCATTATTTGATGTATGGACATTTTAATATGTCATCCTTACTTTTATGGACATTATACTAAGTCATGTCCCTTTGATTTTATGGCATTTGAACATGCCCCTTGTTTTCATTCTCCTTGGCCCATTGCCTTTTGACTTGGTTTTGAGTGTTCTTCTGTGTGTGCTTGATTTACTTATTAATCTTGTACTATTACTATTTATACATTTCCATTATATTTATAATGCATCTTAGGCCTTCATGTGATCACATTGGTTCTATGTGCTTAAATGATACATTTACTTAAACATGTTCCCTTCTATATGCTACATGGTTACATTCATAGATTACACAATTGTCTTATCCTTTTAAGGTGAGGTAACTACCAGTTCCTATATTTCCCTCACAAAGGGGGAATATTAGTGTAGGCATGTCATATATACATGTTCTTCATATTTGGCATAATTTTTACATTCATTGGGGGATGCTTTGGAAGCATGTTCGCCACACTCATTCAGTATATGGTACATATATCAATTTTTATATTTAGAGGGGGTATGATTTGGAATCATGTTATCCACACTCATTCATTATATAGTAATTATATTAGTTTTTAAATTCAATTTGGTCATGTAATATGGGCATGGATTATACACATTCATAGTTTTTAGATTTATTGGGGGCAGGCTTTGGAAGCATGTTCTCCACACCTATTCAGTATTCAACATCCCCAGTTTATAGTGGGGATATGTTTTGGAAACATGTCCTTCACATTATTAATTATATAAGTTTTTATACTTCTCCATATATAGTGTTGGTATGCTTTGTAATCATGTCCTCTACACTTACATAGTTTTCTGAATTAGCCAAAGCCCCTAGTTATATGATTTAGGTTCACAATTGTGGTAGAATTATATACATTGGTATTATTATTATACATAGTTTTAGAATGAGACATATCTAAGATGTATATGTTATGAAACATGTGTATAATATTTCAAAATCTAAATCATTTTTATATTCAAAAACTCTTTTATGAAGTGTTACCATATC
This sequence comes from Torreya grandis, assembly GCA_037957365.1. NCBI lineage: Eukaryota > Viridiplantae > Streptophyta > Pinopsida > Cupressales > Taxaceae > Torreya > Torreya grandis. The sequence goes on along the minus strand of JARHVA010005276.1, from coordinate 861,905 downwards.
ACAAAAAAAATCATATTGATACCCCATGGACTTTGATAGACTTTATTGAGCCAATATACTTTAGTAGTTGGTTCATATTTTTGTATGGTTTAGGTGATCAAATCACTTAATATTTATAATTTTTTAGGTTTAAATTTATCATCTATCCTCACTAGGTTATAATTATTATTGGGTTGCACGGTTGAACTAATCTCAACTACTAGGTGGAAACTCACTTTTACTCCAAAGTTGGGGGCATGTACCTTCCAATATCTCTATATCTCTCTGTTTATATCTCTTTGGTTATATGTAATTTAAAATTTTATCTATATTTATCCTAATCTTGGTTTCATAGCCTTATAATGATACATCTTTTTTTAAACAACTTGTCAATAGGCAAGGTGGTTACATCAACACACAGGTGTACTCTTAAACCTTGCTCTTTCAATTTAACTATATTTCAATTAATTTAAAATCAAATTATATGCACTAATTTTATATTGTAACATGACCTTAGTTTCAGGTCAATCACCATCAAAGCACTCAAGTTGGGCACATGCAAAGATACAGTGTGCATACACACCCAGGTATGCATTTCTTTCCTTTAAACTAGAAATTTCATTATTAGATTAAATGGGGTTAAAAGTAGATGATATTTTGTGATTATATAGAACCTCAATATTATTCACTTAGAAAAACCATAACTTGGATGTTCCTCTCATTTCTTCACATTTTCCCACATTCATAAGTCTCACATCTGCTCTATCTTTATGCTTTATGGCTTATATCTCTTAGTCTAACTAGTCCTATGTTGATGACCTAGGTCTTCTATCTTGCCCAAAATGCTTAAAATGTAATCTTTAATCTCTACAAGTTTAGAACCTATACCTACTTTCTTGTTCCCTTGACACTAATGTCCAAGATAGGCAATAGTGTCAACATTATTTTCATGTCTCAAAATAAATGTCTGATGCCCTAAAGTCATCTAATTTTCAAATAAAACATATCCTAATGGTCAGCCTAAGTGCTTTAATTTGAGATGTTACTCCAAAGGGATTGATATAAATATAATATCAACCCTCATTCATTACTCACCTAGAAAATGCCTAGCTACTCCTATCAAAAATACCAAAGAGTATTCAAAGATCATTAAATTAAATAAAGCTTCCCTATTTATTCCTATTTCCATACTAGTCATGGGGACTGCACATCTATATGTATTAAGATCTAAATGAGCAACCCAAGAGCTCAATTTTCCAAGTTACAAGCTAGGTAGCAATTGTACTTTCTTTGTGCATATTGTATGATTCACACATAAGCCAAAACATAGGGGATAACTACATTACTCTAAGGCCCTCTTCTAAAGTATTGGATATGAAGGCACTATCATTTAATAGTGGGATCATTGGGGTCATCTCGATAATATGTGACCACTAACCCATTTTTTCCAAGGTCACATTGAAGATGGAAAATTAGGGTTTTACCATTACACAAGAAGTGACAATCCATGACCTAGATCTGAATACACCTAAGTGAAGGTGATTCAAAACCTAGAAGCATCTAGGTGGTCATAACATGTTTCAGTAGATATTCTATATAGGACACTAGCATCAAACCTAAATAGTAGCATCAATGTAACTATCCTAGGATGACATTATTATATAGAGAGCTAGAAGCATCATAACTAGACTATAATGATTGTTATATAATATCCTTATATCTTTATTTTAGCCTATTCCAAATATATAACTACATTAGCAACATAACATGTTAAGTACTTCACTTCTTTGTCATTTCTATATCTAGCATAGTTATACTTTCCATATTTAGACTATCTTAGCATATTAAATTTAGTGTATACTTATATTTGAGTTTAGAATCTAATTGACCTCCTATAGATCTAATTGTCTTCCTTATTCCATTTCATTTCTATATACCCCTTTAAAACTAGATAACCCCAATCTAGATCCATTTTAGGGTTAAACAAGTTTTGATACTAGATCTAATAAGCTAAAAATACCATTTTTAAAAAACTTTTCTTTTCCATAAAATACAAGAGTTAACAAGTTTAAAATTTTTGGTATATGGTTCACTCATTTTTCCATTGGTGGTCATACTTAACTCATATGTATCTTTGAAACATTCCCTATACTGACAAGGGTCCAAAGGTGAAGGAATCCACCAATCCCATAACCTTGAAAATATTCCCCTTGAACAACAAATCCATCATTTATATTTCTAGCTAATATTAATAATGTTATAAATAACTTTCTAGACTAGATATCATCTATGCCTAATCTCTCAAGGGTAAAATTATCTATTTGCATTACATGAAGGTTCCCAGATTTGCACACTAGGTTTTTTGGGTCACTGAGTGATTTTTGAAAGTGGGATTTATAGAACCATAATGTTAGATAAAACTAAATCTAATGATTCACATACAATATTTATACCCATCCTTAATAATAAAAATAGAATAATAAATTTAATTTCATTTGTGTAAAATATTCAATATTGGGTAGTGTTTTGATAGTGTCAAACTCCCTAAATCATCAATTCTTCTATAATTTTCATTCCAAATGTGAATAGAAAATAGACCATACATCATTTTATGAGATAATAAGTACACAATTGTGGAGTCCAAGGTTAAATTCTTTATTCAATTTCAGATATACATTTCACAAATGCTTCATTTCACATAAGAGTACTTCAATTTCATTTTAAACATGTTCAAGAGTATAACACATTACTTGAATTAAGCTTCTCTTTTTTTCACTATGTAAAATAGGTATTAAATCATATATAATATATATAGCAATATAATGTACTCTTACTTAACACAATCTAAAATAAATTTATATTAAGATAAATAAAAAGATAATTGATGTCAATAAGCTTTGAGTAATTTGAATAAATAATTCATAATAATACAATACTTGTACATGAGAGATAGCATCCAACCATATTTATGATAGCTCAAAATTACACCATTTTCCATAAGTACAAGGTAAACAAGTGGATTTAATCATAATTGGTTGTTCATTACACAAGGAAGGTTAGTTATAACATAAGAGTTACCCAAAAATCATGACCACTTTATTATTATCTAAGTAGTTATATATTTTTGCATTGTCAACAAAACAAATTAACAATTATTCATCATTGTTCGGTATTATAACATTATGTGTAATGAACATGTATTTCATATCTAATTTAAATTTGATTTATAACATTCATAAGATCCTCTTCTATTTTTTATTTGAAAGGGTAAAAAAATTAGGTTTTATAGGGCTCTTTCAACTACCAAGTTTAACATAAAAGTAGCAGTAACAAAATAGTTAAAACAAAAAAATCCCCCTAAGCTATCCAACAAAGAGATACAACATATAAACATATTTTATTCTTATGAAATTGGATCATAATATAAAATACAAAAATAAAATATAAAACCATGAATAACATCAAAATACTAACCATAAGACTCCTTAGATTCAACATGTTCCATAGGTGTAGCTCGTTCCACCTTGCCTTTGTTATCCTTTAGCTTATACATCATGATTCTTACCCTAGTGCACTTACTTGATCCTTCAAGAAAATCCTTTTAAGCTTTCAAATTTGGGATTGCACCATCCTTCTTGTCTTTGTTATCCCTCTCTGTGACTTTAGTCCTCTTAATATTAATATTTTTCTTAGGTGGGGATTTGGCAAAACCATATTTCTTATCCCCCACTTCCTTTTCCTTCATGGGGATCATGGCTTCTGCCCCTTCAACCAACTTTTCCATTTTCCAAGTTCTAAGTTTATCCAAGTCCAATCTAAACTTATCACTCTCAACCTTCATTGTGTTTCACTCATCCATAATTGTGGCCATATATCAACCCATGGCTTGTAATTTACCATCAATATCTTCATATTACTTCATACAGTCCATGGGGGGATCCCCTAATTCACACCTTTCCTTCGTCCTCTTTCCATCAGCCACCTTTTCAAGCCAGGTTACAATGAAATATTTGGCTTTCTTCCCTCTAGTGTCAGGTGGCCTTTTTTCCTTGTGTTTTCATTTCTTGGTCCCATTTTAGGTCTACACAATATGGATACTAGCCAAAGGGGAGTCAGTCCTAACATTTTTTGATATTTTGTCAATTTTTGTCCTATCCTCCTCTGGGTTTCTAAAGTATTCCTCTAATTTTCCATCCCTATCACTCTATATCAACTACACCTCATTCCCCCATAAAATATCCCCCATTTTGACAAGGAATAATATCAATCTCTTATGCATGTGGTCATTTGCCTGGTTTGCTTGGAAATCCAAAACTATAATTTCGAGAGATTTCAAACAAAAAATAAGGGATGCTAATTTTGTGTCCCCTAAAGTGATTTAACATAAGGAAGTGATGATAAAATATAAGGGTGAACTTACCTTCTAAATTAACGTACATCATTACTTGGAGACACACATCACGCTACCACCTTAGTAAGTTTATCCTTGGATATCCTTTTGTATTTGATTTTATGATAGCATCTATTTTGAAGAAAGTCTACATTATCTCTAGTTTCCTACTTTTCTCCTTGAAGGATTTTTTGCCTTCACAACGCATACATGTCACTTCTCCAATCAATTCTTTCATGATATCAATCATTAGCCCTTGTATATGAACAGTGTGTTGATTCTATCCAAGGGTAAAGTCTTTGGACACCTTAGTGTTATGCCCAATAATTCATTGCATGAATTTAGAGAGCCCTCTTTTCTAAAATATTTTTCAAACTCTTAGTTTACCTGGATCTTAGACACATGGAATGGGCTCCATCCCGTCTCTATACCCACCCATAGTTGCTTCTTTTTACCCCAAAAGGTTTTGGAGTGAATTGTAGAGTTTCATTCTCCTAGTAGATAATTTTTGGGCTTCAAGGTTTGGAATGCAATAGTTGGTGGAATGATTTTTTCCACTCGCACAGACTACCAAATCCTTACCTTAGATTATGTAATCATTATGTAAAGTGGGATACAAATCCTACTTATTCAAAATAAAATCTCTTGTATGTGACATAGTCTTACAAAGATTAAATGATGATATATGAATCATTGTGAATCAATTCAACTAAGTGGAGGGAAATAATGGGATCAAGCCAAATGACTAGTGAGGGATTCCTAACTCTTAGGTTAGTGAACCCATCCTTAACCATTGTTCCTTCTCTAAAGATATGACCAATGGAGACCTCACTAAATAGGTTAAGGATACATTTGGCATCATCTTCACATGCTTGATGGTATGGGAAGGATTCACTTTACCTAAAATAATGCTCAATGTATTAATGGAGTCCCCTTTAATGATTAACTTGTCTATCTTTGAATGAATAACAAGTTGAATTCCCTAGAGCACTACTTTTACCTCTGCCATATGATTGGTCTGGATCCCCATAGGTCCTATGTAATTAGTCACAATAGCCCATTCAAAGTCCCCGATGACCCCTCTACCCCATGTATTACCTAGGTTACCCTTATAGGCCCATTGAAATTCAACTTCATCCATCCCCTTGGGGGTTTAGACAGGTTATTCATGATCCTATCAACTTTCAACTTTGTATTAAAAACCTCTTGCTTAATGTTCCAACTAAGGAAGATGGAAAGATCTTATTGTGTTTTGGAGTGAAGGCCTTCCAATTATCTATGATTATTAAACATAATTTGAGGAAAGAATACTTGGAGTTCCACCTTTTGTTTTCAAATATAATCATTCCTACCTTTTCAAACTTGAAAAAACCAATGTGGGAGAGCAAGGTACCACAAGAAGGAAAGGGAAGGTAGATTCCAAGGTGGTTTTCATTGGGTACTAAGATTCAGAATGGATAAGATCCAAAGTGGTGATAACATCCTCTTCTATTTTATTCTAAATGCATAATCCATGTTAAATGTTACATGAGTTTATATACATAATTTCAAATGCATAAGTTAAGAAGTAATCATTTACCAAGACAATCTCAATAAGTTAATTATGACTAACAATTTACATGCATGATAATAATAAAGTAAAAACATTCATCATGATTATGCACATGTTTTTAGTTTTAGATGTGAAAATGAGAACGGAAAATGCTTTAAAATTAGTTTTTTAACATATCATCCCTAGAGGGTAGTCCATTTCCACTTACACCTAAATTTCAATCCCATAAGTTTTCTTTCCACATCCAACTACACAAAATTATATCCACATGTGTTTAATAATATCCATAACTACTCAATAATAGTAATAACATTTAAAATAATAATAAATCATATAATACCAATTACTTAAACTTATGTTTGTCATATAATGACTATTGATGTTTATTAGATATTTTCATCTTAGTTATGCATTGGTGTAAAAGGAAACTACCTCAATAAAGTTGTTTCTACCAATATTATATACATAACTCCACTCTCATGATAACCATTTGGAAAACTTTTATATAATTCCTAAATTATATTATCTTACATAAATTTATACTACTAAAATTTACCCACATATTTAAATAATAATTAAGGCTACTTATAGGTGTATTGCCTATAAGATGGGTTTTCTATATAATCACTTCTCGTGTATTATGGATTTATCCACTTAAATTGTTGGTTACCATTATTTTTAATAATACTCTACCTTATGAATTAAAGCCCTCTAACTTAATGAATTATTCTATTTAGTGTAAAAAGAAACTACCTCAATAAAGTTGTTTCTACCAATATTATATACATAACTCCCCTCTCATGATAACCATTCAGAAAACTCTTATATAATTCCCAAATTATATTGTCTTACATAAATTTATACTACTAAAATTTACTTGCATATTTAAACAATAATTAAGGCCACTTATAAGTGTATTACCTATAAGATGGGTTTCCTATATAATCACTTTTTGTGTATTATGGCCTTATCCATTTAAATTTTTGGTTACCATTATTTTTAATAATATTCCACCTTATGAATTAAAGCACTCTAGCTGAATGAATTATTCTATTTGGTGTAAACACACTTTTTATAAATGATAACGAGAAAAATATGATTAAACACTTAAACATAGTTTGAAGATAAATTAATCTTTATGAATTAAATCCCACAAACTTTATAAATTATTCTCTTTGTCACAAATACACTTTTAGTAAATTATAATGACAAAAATATAATTAAATACTTAAACATATTTTGAAGATAAGTTAACTAATCAATTTATTATTAAAAAATTATGTCCGCATAAATAATTATTATCTTAATATTATAAATTCTAAAGCCATCTATTCTTTAATGTAAATAAAAAAATTATTGTAATCTTATATCTTGAAACCTTATAAGTTTTGAACATAATTAAATATTATCTTTTGAATGAAATAATGATCATGATCAATAAGCTTACAATTTTAATAATCATTCTTTTTTTTAATTTTAACAGTTATTTAATTCCCAAACAATATGCTCTTAGCATAACATTATAATATTAAAAGTTACATGTATAATTGAATTAATAATTAAGGTTTATTTTAGGTATATTACATATGAAATGGTTTTTCTACTATAATCGCTACCCACATATTATGGCCTTATCCATTTAAATTTTTGGATACTTTTATTTTTTATAATACTTTGCATATACCTATATTTTTTTAGTTACAATTTAATTTGTAGGACTTGTTGGCACAACTTTCTCCCTGAGTACACATCCTAAGGATTGCACTAGGATCAGGGTAAGGTTGGCTCATATTAATATATGGTATATTTTTATCATATGATCACCTATTAAATGTGTTTATAGTCACTATCTTTATATTTGGTCACTCTAGCCTCCTATAGTGTTATTTTCCATGTTTTTCACCTTTTTTACCTAATTTTAGACCTTTTCTCGACTAATTCACCCATATTGAGTTAGTTATATTTAGATCCTTATATTTCATACTTATTGGCCATGGCTGATGTAATCCTTTATATTTCTTAGGGTCCATTTTCAACCATATCATCCTTGCTCAATATAGTTTTATATCTTATGTACTAAATTGACATGACCAACGTAGTAATTTTTTTGCTTTGAATATTTATATTATATCAATCCATATCAAATCTATCAGTAATTTTATAGGTCACTTTTATAATTTGGATGTGTGTGTGTGTGTGTGTGTGTGTGTGTGTGTGTTTGTGTGTGTGTGTGTGTGTGTGTGTGTGCGTGTGCGTGTGCGTGTGCGTGTGTGTGTGTGTGTGTATTACAGGACACTTTTAGAATTTGGATATATATATATGACTCCTACATCTCATTTTTATAATAAACATACACCGTTATGATCTACTTACCCATGAAAACCTACCTTTAGAAGAAGAGGAATTAGAGTACCAAAGCTTATACTTATGGAGGTCTATGCTTGCACAAAAACTTTGGAGTTTTTTAGACTGAATTTGAACTAGAGAGGTACACATAATATTTGGAGTCCCTAGATAAGACACATAGGTATTTATCCTTACCTTTTTATTATCCATCTATAACATCTCTCATAAAGTGTCACTTGAGATAAGGGGGAGATTGATGTGCTAAAAAGTCAACTCAAGGTAAGTATCCTTATCTCTAAACTCTTTATTTTATTCATTTTATATACATGTACTAGAGTAGTTTATTATTATCTTTGTTTCTATGCTTAACTTATCATATATTATCTTTGCATACTAGTATATCACTAGTTAAATACTTCTTAGTTAAAACATGTAGTTTAGATACCTCTTGGTTACTACCTAATGGCATTTATATATCTTTAGTTTAACTCTTTTACATCTTGGATCTATGTTATGTTTTTTTTGTTATCTCCTTATATAGGATCCCTAATTTTATCCTTGATCCCCTTTTTACAAATAGTTCTTGCTTATAGCCTTTGCCCCAATTTATAATATGGATAATTGTATGCATGTTATATATTATATGGTATTATTAATTTTATTATTTTATAGGATATGTAGTCATATAAAATGTCTAAATTGGTAGGTTGAATGTGGCTTGTGACACCCAATCCATAGGTCCTTGCATGCTCTTGTGACCCTTCTAGACACCTTTTTGCTCATTTTTAGTCATTCATGGCCTTCCAAATGATCATTCCAGCTCAGCCATATTCTATTTTATAGGCCAATTCTATCCCCCTAGCTCCCAAGCCTATAAGACAAGAGCAACATACCTATAATACAATACCAGACCCTAAGATGTCCTATTTTTGGTGTTCTTATCCAATCACATTTCAAACCCAAATGGTCATTTCCATCTAATTCTTATCCTTCATCATGTCAGCCTAGCATAAATACATTTAACCCATGACCAATAGTTCCCTATAAAATCCCATCCAAAGGTCATTTACAAGGGAGGTGATAAATCTTACAAAGCAAGCAAGAATACAAATAAATAACTAAGGCAAACTTTCTCATTCTCTACATACAAGCACCAAACATAGTTTCAAACACATTTAAACTCTCCTCTCACACCAATCCCTAGCCACCTCAAGCAATCTCAATTTGGCATTTTTGCATCTGCATTACACTATTACACAAAGCACATCAAGTGGGAGAGCTACATATTACTTGATCCCTCTTCGAAGTATTGGTATGTAGGTAGCATGCCCACACAAGGGGTGTGGATCACATGTTTAGTGCATCTTACACACTCTAACCCCCCTTTTCAAGTGATTCAAATCTCTTTTGTCAAGCATGATAGAGGGTTAGGGTTTTAAAATTAAAAAATCTCTACAGTGAGCTTTATCAACATTTAGCACTTGAAATTTCATAAGCATGCTCACATAGGAATAACGTAAAGAACCCCAAAAAATCAAGTCCCATAGAATAATTTGGACAATAGTAGTAGAAGAGGATAATATTGCCAGACCCCAGGGTGTCCTATTTTTGGTAGTCCTAGCCTTTCTTTGAACAAAATATAGATTTTGATTTGTGACACTATCCCAGACCTACATAGCCAGTTTCAAACCCTGTAACAGTTGTTTCAACCTATTTAAAGCTAAGTTATATTTCTCCTAATTTATTATTATTTTTAGAAAGGTAAAAAAGATAGATAAATTATACAAATTAGGACTATAATTATTGCAATACTATTTACTAATTTGTTAATCCAGACCCTTAACTAAAATAGGAATAAAACTCCATTATTCTCAAAAATAGTTAAATCATTTGGTAAACCTGACTTACTTCATTTACACATAAAAACCCTTGAAACCATAAGGAATAATCCTTGCTAGTTTTTCCAATATTTTTCTAATTTTTCCTACATATCTAAATTAGAAATTCAGATTTTATTTTTAAAATTTACCTTAGTAATTTTTAAAACAAATATTTCCTTCAAACCCTAGTTGCCTATACTAGGTCCTGGTATTTTTCCAGTATTATTTATAATTTTCTCCTACATATTTAAATTAAAATTTCCCATTTAATTTTTAAAACTTACCTAGTAATTTTCAAAATTATTTTTTTTCAAACCCTAGTTGCATATACTAGGTTCCTTTGCTTCTTGAGGTATCACCTTACATGTTTGTGAGCTTCGTATCATTTTTATGCATATTCTAGTTTATTGTTTTTAGGATTTTACATTTCCTTTATTCAATACTTTCTTTCCATCATATTTTTACTATTATAACTTATTGTAAAAAATTCAATCTATTTTCAATTTATTTTTCTATGATAATATTGGCCCAATATACTAATTTTGATGAAACTAATAAGAGGGAACTTCAAGACCTTTTAACTAAAGATCCTGATATGCAAGATGATATGCTTAAAATATTATAATAATAACAAGAAAAAACAAGTAATGGTCAATCTTCTCAAACCATAGAGTGACCAGTTGTAAATGACACTATGGGGGCAACTATGTCTCAACAACCCCCTATAGCAACCCAACCTTCCTATGAGGCACCACCAGTCATAGCTAATACATATTTATCTCTTGATGTGGCTGCCCTTATGCAAGAGATCAAATATCTTCAATCCAAGGTGCTACACCTTGATCAAGGTCCCTCTAGACTTACACAGGCCTTGGATTCTTTTGCTCTACTTCATACACCATTTGCATGTCATATTACTTCTACACCCTTACCACCAGGTTTTGTTCAACCCAAACTCACTCTAAACTATGGCAAGGGTGATCTAGAGACACACTTGAGATATTTTCATGTAGCATGATTGGACTATGTGCCAAATGACTAGTTATTAACCAGGTTATTTCCATGAAGTCTAAAGGATTATGTTCTACAATGGTTCTATAGTCTACTGAATCAGTCGATCAATGAATTCAATCTTTTAGCTAACATATTCCTAGCTCATTTTAGCATTAACATAGGTGACAAGGTTTCTTATGCCCAAGTTACACAGTAGAAATAAGGATCAAATGATCATCTCATAGATTAGGTTCTTTGATATAAGACTATCTTGGTTAAAATGACTAACCCTATGGCTGATCAAAAATTACAAGATCCCTTCAAACAAAGTCTTCTGCCAGTTTTGCATGAGTCAATAATGTTCAAAATATTCTCTTCCTTCACTGATTTATGTCATACACTAAAGGAAAGGGAATTCAAATCAATTTCAATGGGAAAACTCAAGTACAAAAGCATATTAGAAACAACAAAAAAGAGTAACATCAAAATCCCATACAAAGTAAAGGCCAATGATAGCAAAATTCAAAATCAACCTATAGTTAATGTGGCTTCAGAGCCCCAATAGTGAGTGGTTTTTTTAGCATCTCCTTGATGAACCTTTACTAATCTATCAATATCTCTATCCAAAGTTTTACAACTTTTGGAATGTAATATCATATATATCCCTCCTATTTAAGAAGTTGATCCAACAAAGCCTCTTCCACATAGATATGATTATAATGCATTTTGAAACTTTCATAGGGTAATAGGCCATACAATAAATAGATGCATCCATTTGAAACACAAGATAAAGGACTTGATAGATGGCAACCTTATTGACATTGGCTCTCCAATTGAGCCTCCTCAGGCAAAGCAAACACAAGACAAGGCTCTAAAAATTTTATCAAATATTTTCCCATAGCATTTTAATCAAGAGATAGGGGATACATTAGGTGTTCACCATGCATATCATCCACAACTCCACTAGATACATACCAGGCACCTTCAGTTTAGTCACATCCTTTGAGTAACATGATTGGTGTGTATAATTCTAGAGTTTTAGCTAGACCTTCAATCTCCTTCTCAGAGTAGGAGCTAGTTGAGGATGATTTGCATTACCATGCACTCTTTATTAAATCTTACATTAATCATCATCCCATTCATAGTGTTGTTAGAGATAATGGATCTAGTTTGAACATGTGGACTATGACATTATTGTAGCATTTGGGATATTTAGAGAAGGATATTACCCTAATGGGCATAATTATCAGTGGATTCAATGGGCACATACAGAGTTCATTGGGTGAGATTGTACTTCTTATATAGGTTGGTCAAAAACATGTATCCACACCATTTAATATTATTCCCAATGTATGAGTTTCTGATATGTTACTTGATCAACCATGGATTCAAAAACTTCGTGCATTAAATTCTATAGTTCATAGATGCATTAAATTTATTCATGATAATCAGGTTCTTATAGTTAGTGGAGTCCCATATGAGTTATCACTCCCCACTTTAGATCCATCTACTACACTATAGTCATCATTTTTAGCTTCTCCACTAATTATAGTTATTCCTCTAGTTCAGATTCAGACACAGTTGAGGCCTTCCTCGCCAGCACAAAGAGTTCATACACTTCCACAAAGGCCTCTTTTAGAGAAACCATAGTTTGAAGACTCTAAATAGTTCCTAGCTATAATTTTCATACTCAATGCAGTATCATTGATATCTCATGCATCTACACATAGATCACATGTTCAAAGAGCTTCTTCTACTAAAAGATGGGTCCTTAAGAGCCCTATAATTGCATCAACTTCTCAGAGTTACATGGGGACCCCACTGTCAGTTTCCATTATAAATATTTTAGAGCATTTATATCATACATAGCTTTCAAAGTCACAATCTTAGCCCTTTCATTGAGCTTCATGATCACACATGATCCCTCTCCTTGATATAAGACACTATGATAGGGAGTCTTGCATGAGACTCATCAGTTAGTATCATTTATTTTCAGCCTTGTACATAATTTTTTCAAAATTAGTTATATATATCTTCTTTTCAATTACTTGTATATAGTCTCCTTATGATTGATTATACATAGCTTATTTCCAAAATACCAAAACATTAAAAGATATCAAAAATCAAAAAATATTCAAATATATCAAAAATCCAAAAACATTCAAATATGTCAAAGATCCAAAAACATTCAAATAAATAAAAAACACCAAAAATATTTCAATTGTATGCATTATCTATGCTTTACATTTCTACTACCATGCTAGAATTACATTTTGTTGTTTTATGCTATTATATGTTGATTTATCTACATTACAATGTTTCACTTGATCTTTTTTGAGTGTGTGTAGTGACACCTAGATCCTTGATTGCTTCACTCTACCCATTGAGGGTGTATCCTAATTCTACATTCAAGACATACATTGACATATCAACCCATCGAGGGCATCTTCTACATGACTACAACATCTAGGATATGTCATTCCTACACCACACACTCTAGTTATCATGTTGATATATATTATTTACTAACTTATAAATATTATTCTATTGGCATTCACTAGTATATAGAACTTGTGTATTTCTTAGCATCTACCTAGTCTTGTACTACATATTTTTCATACTTTCACTTCTTGCTTTGATTGGTTACATGTGATTGTATTTCCAGTATTTACATGCCTTCCTTTATTGCTTTGTGTAGCTAGATGTGATTGCATTTCTCAATTATTTTTTTATCTCTTGTGTGTGCCTTAGGACATTTTCCAATGTCCTTTGCTTCTATTCTTGTGTGTGCCTTAGGATATTTTCTAATGTCCTTTGCTTGTACTCTTATATGTTCTTTTGGCCCTCATGCCAACCTTGATTATTTTCAATTGTATGTGTATGTGGAATTTTAACATGCCTTGTATGCTTTCTTTCCAATTTTTAGTGACATGTGCCTATGTCTCTTGTTTTCTTGGCCCCTTGGCCACTCTTATATGTTTATTACTTCTTGCCTTGTGTGTTTGTTGCTTATTTGTTTCTCATTGTTTACAATGCCATGATCCACATCATGTATTATCTTGATTTTTTGGATTCCATGATGTACATCATGTTCCATCACTCTTTGAAAAATAATAACTAACAACTAAAATTTCCAATTTCAATTCAATATACTGCACATGTTATTACATTGTTACATATACCTAGGCATACTCTTGTTGATCTAACAATCTCTAATAAAAATTATGTTATATCTTGAGACATATTTTTTATTATAATTACTATATCATGTATCTCACAATATAACACACTTTCAAGGCTCTTTATTCTGAGGGAAATCATTGTAGGGTCTTCATTCCTACCCTCAAAAGAATGGGCAATAAACAGGGTTTTATCATAAAGATCAAAGACTCTATCGATAAAAAAATAGTTTTTAGAACACTTAGAATAGAAAATAAACCCCAAAATAGGTATAATAGACCGTTAAAATAGTGAAAAACATATAAAAATCATAAAAAATAGTAAAGGATAAGAGCACCAGACTTGGACTATAGCACTAAACACCAAGGTGTCTTATTTTCAGCATTTCTATCCAAATAATAGAAAAATCAATTTTTATAGAAATAGATAGAAAGGTAAGTTTAGTTATAGTTTTTTTAGCTATAATATAGTTTAGAATCAATAGTTTTATTACATATTTTCTTAGAAAATCTAGATATAGGGGCCATCATGGCATGATGGCTCTCACTTCTAGTTTTAGATTGGGCAGTTAGTATAACTTCCAAATCAGAATCCATGTTATAGATACCAGTGATTGGGGGTAATGTGCATGACACATTTTCTTTATTTTATTTATAATTTTAGTATATTACATAAGTATTCTCATTAGTTGCATTCATTATTTCATCTACAGGTGGTTGGCATCATTTTTGAGTGGTTTACATATAAGCCTAGTTCCCAATTTCAGATTGGATTTCATAAAAGCCTAATCTCCACCTTTCAAAATGCCCAAGATTGGCCTAGTTATTAACACACACATACATTTATCCATGCCACATTATTATATTACAGAGCATTCATGGGCTTTAGGAGCCATCTCATATGACACACATTCATACCAATATCCATTCATAGTTCCACACCTTATGGGTAATGATGGAGCCAAATGACTAGTTAGCCTTTGTATTCTTGAGCCACCTACTCAGAGGGATTAGACACATTGTCCAAATATTAATTAACACACACATGATCACATAGCTTAACTTAGTGGGTGACAATGGAGCCAAAGGGCCAGCGTTTGCATTCTTGAGCCACTTTTGGGGAATTGATCACTCAGCTCCATTCATGATATTATTTTTGGTACAGCATATACCTAACATCATCTAGCATCACTCAACATCACTCAAAAATCACAATAGGTTTTGTATTGCTTCACATACTTGGTGAGGTATATTCATTCCTTTCTCTTCCTCTCTCTTTTATCGAGCTTTTGTACATTCTAATGTTAGATATAGTGTATCTAGTAGGAACTGATCTGCTCTTTATTTTTATCTTACATATTTACACTTTATGATGTTCTCTCTATATGCACACTCAGCATCACATAACATAATGGGCTTCACCCTTATAGGTAAGTTTAGGTATGCTTTATATTTTTCCTTTATCCTAGTATTTCACTTTGTTGTATCACTAGAATAAAGGGGGGGAAATGTAGTCATATAAAATCTCCAAATTGGTAGCTTGAGTGTGGATTGTGACACCCAATCCATAGGTCCTTCTTACATGCTCTTATGACCCTTATAAACACTTTTTTTCTCATTTACAGTCATTTGTAGCCTTCTAGATGGTCATTCTAGCTCAGCTAGACTTTATTTCCTAGGCCAATTCTATCCCTCTAGGTCTTGATCATGTAGGATAGAATCACCATACTTGGACTATAGCATCGAACACTAGGGTGTCCTATGTTTGGTGCTCCTATGAAATCATATTTTGATCCCAAATGGTCATTTCCATTTGATTCTTATCCTTCATCATGTCGACCTAGCATGAATGCATTTAACCCATGATCAATATTTCCCTATAAAAGCCCATCCAAAGGTCATTTATAAGGGAGGTGACAAATCTTAAAAATCAAGCAAGAATACAAAAAAACCACTAAGGCAAACTTTCTTATTCTCTACATACAGTCACCCAACATAGCTACAAACACATTCAAACTCTCACACCAATCTCTATCCATCTTAAGCACTCCCAATTTAGCATTTTTACATCCACAATACACTATTGTATAAAGCACATCAAGTGGGAGAACTACATATGGCTTGATCCCTCTTCAAATTATTATTGTGTAGGTAGCATGCCTACACAAGGGGTATGGATCACATGTTTAGTGTATCTTACATACACTAAACCCCCTTTTTCAAGTGATTCAAATCCCATTTATCAAGTATGATGGAGGGTTAGGGTTTGAAAATTAAAATAGCTCTAAAATAAGCTTTGTCAACATTCAACACTTGAAATTTCATAGGCAGCCTCACACAAGAATAACGTAAAGAACCTATAAAGATCAAGTCTTTATGAGTAGTTTGGACAAAAATGTTAGAAGAGGACAATAGCGTCAGACCCTAGGGTGTCCAATTTTTGATGGTCTTATCCTTTTACTAAATGAAAGCTAGATTTTTATTTGTGACATTGTCCCAATCGTGCACAGCCAGTTTCAGACCCTACAATAGCTGTTTTATCCTATTTTAAGATAATTTATATTTCTCCTAATTTATTACTATTTTTAGAAAGGTAAACAATATAGATAAATTATACAAATTAGGACTATAATTATTGTAATATTATTTACTGATTTATTAATATAGACCCTTCACTAAAATAGGAATAAAACTCCATTATTCCCAAAAATAGTTAAATCATGATACTTATATTATTAACCATATTCACTCTACATACATTCTAGTGAACCCGACATGAATATTACCCCACCACTATATTAGGCCATTTTCATGTTTTTCATTTTTTAGATTTTTAGCTCTCCCACTTTGTCAGGCATACCTTGTTTTCCAAATATATTTTCCTTTATCATCCCTAAAGGACATAATTTCATTCTTAAAATGGCATTCTCTTATGACCAAAGCAAATTTGACTAAGACATTAGTAGTTTCCAAGGATATCAAAATGCTAATGATATGTCTATGATTGACACTAGTATACATTTTCAAAATCCTTCTGCTTACCATTTTTCCATTTCTCAATAGCATCATTCTAATGATTTTAATATGACTATGACAAAAAATAAGTGTGTTATTCATAACCGTAATGTTAACATAAGATCTAGGGATAGAAAACAACATTATGATTAATGTTATTATGAAGGAGAAGCTAGAGATTATCGAACATACACCCATGAGATGAATGTTTGCCTTTAATACATCCCAAACATTTAGAAAAAAAACCATTTAATATTTACATTCCCTCATGATCACTTCTTTCTTTAAAAACACACCTAAATATAACTTTCCTATGTGACTTTGGGTAATTCATTATGTGACCTCCTCCAATCCTTACTCTTCTTCTATATCTACCATAATAAAAAGTATGGTCGACCCTATTTTTAGTGACCAAATTAAAATTTCTAACATTATCGCTAATACTTAATACACATATAATGATACCCAAGATTTTCACTCTAGTAAACAAATGACTCAAACATCTCAATCCAATGAAAATTCACTTGGAACTACTAAAGTAATTATGTAAGTTTTGAATGAAATGGCTCACGTGCAATCAAAAAATTTAAACCTAGTCATGAAAATTCAAAATAAACTGATGCAAATGAACAATAAACATAAAAAATTCTAGTGTGGAATGCAAAATAAATGTGTCCCTATATCCCCTTAATGATCATCTTGGGAATATTTTCCCTCAATTTTCAATTCATAACAAAGTCATTAAGCATCTCTAAATTGAACCTTGTATGCCTCCTATTACAACCATATACATTGGTGGAATCACTCCCACTATATTTTATGATGGATCTACTAATCCTACTTTTCACCTTAAATCCTTTAGGAATCTCTAAAAGTAATGGATTGAAATTAACACCTTTACAATTGCCAAACTACTTCCCTATACTATTACGAGTGATGATTTCTAATGGTATAATCAACTCAATCCTAGTTATATCATGAAATTAAAAGGCTTGGTGAGTGAATTTGTCCAATAATTCCAATATCATGACTTAATATAAATTAACATAGGTAACATTATTAATTTCAAGAAAATGTATAATAAGCCAACACATGACTTCATTAAATGTTGGAGATCCTTAGCTAACAAATCCAAACATAACATGTTTGAAGACAATCTCTTCAAGATTTTTAAAATCAACTTAACACCAAAGATCCAATATGTAGGTAAGCCCTTCTCTCCTTGATCATTAGAATAAGCCTTCATTTAAGCTAAAATATAGGATCACCTCAGGAGACAATTTGAGGTGCATAAACCTAAAAAAAATAATAGACTAATGAGACATAAAACAAGCACATATTGGATGATGATGTTAGTGACACTAATGATCATAGTCATGATTCTAAGAGGACTATTCATGCCCGATCATTCACAAAATGTAGATCTTCCCCAAAGTATTATGGAATGTCCTTTCCAACCACCCCCTCTTTCTAATCATCATGATAATAACATTAGCATTCATCAACATATTAGCATTGAAGAGATTAGGATAAAACTTCATAGACCTCAATATAAATAATATGATTGTTCATGACCTCAATCTCAATGGTATGACAATCAGAATTTTTTTTGGTTTCACATTGTTTGGGGTCATTCTCATGAAATTTCCATTCCCTTTATACTTTATCATATCATTCATTATAAGAGAGTATTACCAAGCCTTTGATAAATTTTCCAAATTTCATTAGGTAAGGTCAAGTGTGATGCACTTAATCAAGTTAATATTTACCTTTGGATCTATCAAAATTTTCTTTTGAATTGTTCTCAAAGCAATATTAATCAATGTAAAAATAATAACATCTCTTCACAATCATAAAATCAACCTCTGATGACTAATGCTATAGAAACTTTAGTTAACAATGATTCTTCCACTTATATAGAAAAATTGGTTAACATGAATGGCATGAAGTGCATTATTGCTCACATTACTCCTCCCAAAACACTCAAATTTAATCTATGACACCTCGTAGAGCTTATATAATTGTTCAAGGGTAGCATACAACTAGTTTTCAGTATTTGTCCCTTATAACCTTCAAATTTTTAAAAATAGAGAAAATAGCAACCTCACCCATGCCAATGTAGTTTAAAAACAAATTGGTAATTTAATTATATCACTAGTGTCAATATAATCTTATGTTTACCAATGAGATGTGGGTGATTTGGTTAAGTGGCTTGGTTAGTTCAAGCCCCACCTATGTTCAAATATTTGAAAAGGCATATGAGGTTTGTTATGGCCACGGTTTATATTCTTGGGGATATTAATGGATGTTGGTTATTCTCAAGGCTAGTGGTGCCTATTATTGGTATTCTTGGGCTGGTTCTGGCCATTGTTAGTATATTTGGTATATGTGGTAGATGATCACTTGGGGATATAGGACCCTAATTGTGTCTTAGATTGGTTCATAGCTCTAATAAAAAAGTGAATATCTATCAAAAAAAATATAGTCTTATGTTTCTACCTATAGACACTATTTTATGTATTATATAGCACATCAATTTATACACTTGAAAAACTAAGACCTTGGTTATTTCTCTCAGTACAGGATCTTTCCTAATTTTGGAAGTCTACCATTTTCTCTATCTTTTTCCCATTGGCCTATCTCTTGGTCTAACCAATATTATGTTGATGACCCAAACCCTGTATCTATCCCAAAACCTACTATTTTTCAAGTTTTGAGTCTATACCTACTTTCATGTTCCCTTGACACTAACATCCCAGACAAACACCTACATCAACACAAGTGTCCAACTCTGATGCAAGTGTCTAGTGCCCTAAAGTCATCTAAGTTTCAAATGAAATGTATTCTAATGGTTAGCCTAAGTGATTTAATGGGAATTAATTCTCCAAAGGGATTAATATAAATACAAGATCAGCCCTCATTTATTTCTCACCTAGATAATAACAAAAGAGACCAAGGCCACTTATCAAAAGTATTCTATCAAGCATTCAATTGGGAAAAACTTCCCTATTTTCTCTTATTTTTGTATCAGTCATAGGGACAACACATCTATAGGTCTGAAGTAATAAAAGAGAAACCCAAGAGCTATATTTTCCAAGTTTTAAGCTAGGTCATTGTTGTACTTGTTTTTTACATATTCCATGATTTTGTAATCATTTAAAAATGAAACATGAGTGATAAGAGTGTTACCTGATACCACCCATCCCTAGCATAGCCCTAAACCTATCTTAGGGCCTCTTTAGACACTTATACAACATTCATGTGGGATACACACATCCATAAACATACCTAAAGTAGTCTTAGACCCTTATTTTAGCATCTTTGCCCCTAGTGCCTCAAGTTTTTCCACCTAGACACTTTCACCATAGTTTGGATAGTATCACCAATGGTGCTAGTGTCCTAGTTTAGGCACTATTTTCCTTTTTCCACCTTTGGCCACCAACAGATATATTTCAAATCAAAAATTACCTAGGGTCAACATAGACCTCTTTTAACACCTACACAACCACTAGAATATTATATATACATGACTTTTACCCATTATCCACTAGATAGAAATGAGATGTAATAACACAAAATAACTCAAAATAAGTTGTGCACAATTAAGGTTATCAATCCTTATTCTAGCCTACTTATGAATATAGTCATCTATAGCATTCCTAAGCTCAGATTAATTAGATATATAGCATTAATCACATTTAAAATCACTTCATTTGGCATTCATACTATCTTCACTTGTACTTTCACCAACACTTAGGTGGAGATAACTACATCAAGCTTGATCCCTCCTTAGATTATTGGTATCTAGGGAACTCTCATCACAACGAGGTGTTGAGCATGTCCAACTTGCTCCACTAACATCACACTTTGCTAATAATTCCAATTAAATTCCCTAAAAATATGTAGGTATAGGGTTTATATACAAAAATCAGTCAAAATAGGTCACCAATAAGGAATCAAAACTCATGCACATAAGAATAGGCTCTATAGAATTAGACATGAGTCCACCTAGAAACTTTGAATAGTTATGTACAAAGGACATTAGCACTAAAAGGAGGACACTCACACCATTGGTGTTATTTTCTAGTTAGGGTGTTATTTTCTAGAAAGGCTTTTGACACCTAGATATTGTCCATGACACTTAGATCAAATCTTGTCCTAGTTTGTAGCCTCCAAATCTTCTATCTCAATTAATTTTTAGCTAAGTAAATGTTTACATCATTTATTGCTATTTTTAGAAAGGTCAAACTAGGTCAATTCTACTATAAATCAATAACTATATTTATTGAATATTTCTACTCTGATTTATTATACTCAGCCCCTTTAACAACCTAGGGCTTAAACTCCATAAACCCTAAAAAAATTAAATAATTTGGTAAACCTGACTTACTTTGAATACCTCTCAAACCCTAGCCCTAGATGTTACTAGGTTTTTAATCCTTATTTTTCCCATTTCTATTGGTTGTGTTAGGATTTTCATATTTCATACATTCTATTTTATAAACCCTCTTTTACTTTGTTATATGTCATCTAAAAAATTTCTCTCTCTTCCCTTAAGAAGAATTGTTTAGTTTAGTAGCAATCCTATCTAGCATAACTATATTCCTTATATGTGAGCTTATACCATAGACAAATGACTAGTTACAACTCCCATCATTGATCCTTCACACCCTGATTATGTGGAATTTAATGATAATGCATTTTAATATTAACAATATAATCAAGATCAATATGATACACAAGATGGGAATCAGGACACTCTCTACCTCCCCCCCCCTTAATAATGAAAATATTATAGTTAATAAGGATAATATTTTATAGAGTTTTAGATATAGACTTCAAAAATATCCCCATGATCATGCACATATTATATAATGTGTAATAGAAATAAAGAACACATTATTATTACACCTACTTTGGGGTAACTCATCTTGTGCAACAACTAATTTTAATTTAGCAACCTTCAACAATAGAAACACCTCCTATGGCTAGTTCTTCCTCTCTATATGTACAAAATTTTATGGATGATATTTATTCTCTATAGGCTAAGGTGTTACATCTTAAGTAGGGTGATACTAGGCCTTCACATGCCTTGGATTCTCATGTTCTTTTACATACACCTTTTGCACAACACATAATGCTAACTCCTTTTCCATTCATATTTTTGGCACCTAAACTTACTTTATATGATGGTAAAGGTGACCCAGAGCTCCATCTATGAGATTTTCATGTAGCATTTTTGGTCTACATGTCCAATGATTGGATCCTTACTAAGTTGTTTCCACATAGTCTAAAGGACTATGCCTTACAGTGGTTTTATGATCTTCCAAATCAGTCCATCACTACATTCAATATATTGGTAGATAAAATTTTGGCACACCTTTCAATCAACATCAGTGATAAGGTTTTATATGCTCAAGTAGCATAACTTAAGCAAAAATACAATGAGCATATTGTACAATATGTCTTTCAATGTAAAACTATATCATTAAAGATGACTATCCCCATGGTAGATATATATCTCCAAGACATTCAAATAGAGTTTACTACCAGCATTACATGAACTCATCTTATTCAAGAAGTTTCCAACATTCACAAATTAATGCCACATAGTGAAAGAAATGGAAGTTAAGATTCTCTCTATGGGAAAAATAAAATATACATGTGGATTAGAATCAACTACTAAGAGTTATAGTAATGTTCCATATAAATTTAGGACCACTAAAAATAAGAGTGATCAAAAGGCCATAGTTAATATAGCTTCAAAGCCACCTCCTCGCTTGGTTTTATTTACTCTTCCATGAAGAGTTTTCACCAAACTTTTAGAATCATCGGCACATGTTTTACAAAATCTCTTGAAATGCAATTTCATATCTCTCCCTCCCATAAAATAGGTTGATATGACATGACCTCTTCTAAAGATTTATGATTTCAATGCATTTTATGAATATCACAGGGCACCAGGCCATACTACATACATATGTATCAACTTGAAACATAAGATACATGATTTTATATAAGACAAAATCATTGATATGGGAACAACCACAAAGGCACCTAAATTTCAACATGTGGAAGCTAAGGCATTAAAAATATTTTTTATTCTATTTCCAAAACATAAAACTAATAAGATAGATGACACTTTAAGTTTTTACTATATGTATCAGGCACATCCACTACTAGCATGCTATCATACTACTATATAAGATGCACACCCCCTACATAATATCATTGGTGTGTATCATACTATAGTGCCATCTAGAAAACTCATCACTTTATTAGAGTAGGATATTTCCAATGATGATTTAGATTTATATGCACTCTTTGTATTAGCCTACATTAATCATCATCTTATTCAGAGTGTTATGGTTAACAATGGGTTAAGTATTAACATGTGCACTATCACACTTCTACAGCATTTGGGTTATTCAAATCAGTACATTTCTCCTATTGACATAATTATTCATGGTTTTAGTGTCCATGTTCAGAGCTCTATTAGGGATATTTTACTTGCACTATAGGTTGAGCCAACACATGTGACCACTAGATTCTTAGTAGTACCTAGTGTAGGTACATTTGACATGTTATCAGGTAGGCCATGGATACAAAAACTACAAGCCATTCCATCTACCATGCATAGATGCCTCAAGTATATACATGTTAATTAGGTGGTTACAATCAAGGGTCTTTCATCTGAGTATCCTTTACCTATCCCATAGGTAGTCACACCATAGATACCAGTTATAGTTCTAAGCATAGTTCTCATTAGTACACCATAGAATTTAGTTGATCCACTAGTGTAGGTGAGGTCTACTCTTATAGTGTTACCATGTGCGTATACTCTCCCATGAAGACCCTTACTAGAGAGACCCTTACATAAGAGATATGTTGCATATTCTAGATGGCCTCTCTCTACCCCTTTCCTTTTAAGATTAATGTTATTTATTTCTTGGGGTTCTCAACATAGGGCATCCATGCCAGCAACAACATCTTCTACTAGATGGGTCCCTAAGACCCCTATATTTTATAGGACACCCTAATTAGCTTCACAAATTCCTAGCACCACGTCATAATAATTACTATTTATAGATCATTTAGTAGATTAGGTTTTTGTACCTCAGTTACCTTTTCACATAGCACATATGATTACTATTCCTTTATTTGACATAGGCCACATTGATAGTGAGCCTCCCATGAGATTTATCTGTTAGTATTTTCCTCTCTACTTGTGCATAGTTCCTCTTACCTTGCTCTTTGTATATAGTTTCATTTTCATGTTACTTGTACATATCTTATATCTATAAAATATAAAAATAATATATTACACCAAAACACAAAAACATTCAAATGTTTACTCAAAAAATACAAATTATAGATTATATGCATCTCCATGTTTACATTTATTATATTTTCTAGACACTACATATGTTAGCTATCTTATTATAGTCAGTTTTTATCATACATACATGCTTCACTTGTTCTTTTGAGTGTTCGTAGATACTTATAGGACCCAGGTCTACCACACAAATCTATATTTACTATTATCTACCCACTAGGGTTATATAAGTAGATAAAATAATTCAACATGGATATATTCACACATTTGAGGGCATCGTATAACTCTACATCATATATTTAGCATTATTATATCTTGATATTGATCATCCTACACTACTCAGATTCATTACCAACTACTACTACTCTAGACTCAACATATGCACATATTTGCTCTTATACAAATTTGTACAACATTTTCATACATACTTTCATATCTAGATTTCATGGTTTAGACTTGATTGTGTCTCTATTCTTCTATATATATTCAATGGAATTTGAATATGTCATTTCTCTATGGATCTGTGCCACTTACTTTCATTATATGTATGCTTTGGACATGTGCCCATGCCCTTGTGTGTGCCTTATTGATTATGCATGTGGACATTTGAACATGTCCTTCCAAGTGTATCTAAGATAACTTGATTGTTGTTTGCATATGTGGACATTTGAAAATTTCCTTGTATGTCTTGCTTTATCATATTTAGTGAAATGTGCCCATGCCCCTTATATTGTGGCCCCTTGACCTACTTTAAGTGCCTCATGTGTGTTGTGTGTATGATTTCATGTATGTGTCATCACCATGACACTTGTCTCTTGATTTTTACAGACTCTAATTTTAGATGCCATGAGGGACCTCATTTATCTCCCCTTCCTACATGGGTGTCATGATGAACATCATGCCCCATCCCCCTAGGTATCCACTTAGTTTACTACTCATATTTGTTATTAATATACATTTTTATATCCATATTGATAGCCTTGTGAATGATATATCTATCATACATCATACATTACAAACTTATGCTCAAACTATATTATATTATGATGTTATGTATGCACATTATGTTGGTTTATTACATAGATATCATATATGTTCCAGCTAGCACACATCTTTTAGATATTTTTATTTTAAGGACAATTTTTTCACAAGTTCAATAGCTCCCCTCAAAAGAGGGGGCATTCACAGATCTTTGTCATAGATATCATGTTATTTGAATGCACTCAGAGTATAATTTTCATCACATAAGCACATAATACAATAATCAATTTCAGGAAAACACAGTGGAAAACAATCACATAGAGACCAATTTTAATTGCATAAAAATCAATATAGTGGGACATTAGAACCCAAAGTGGGACACTAACACCACCAGTGCTACTATATAATATATTTAACTATTCTCTAGTAATCTCAATTTAATTAATTCTATATTATCCATAAAATTATATAAGGTACAGTCTAGGTTTACACAGGTTCAGTTACATATTACCAATTTTGGCTTGATGTAGCTCAAATTCATACCAGTTTAATTGGATTGGTGGCATCATGAATGACATGATCATTCCCATTTCATTTTTATATACTTAAATACAAATTATTATAACTCAATCCAAAATCCATATACTCAAATATAATATTTGGGAGCATATGCGTAGAATATTATTTTTTTATGTTTACTTATGTACCAATTGATCAGATGGAATGAAAAACTCCATGTCCTTATCCACATTATACACACTAGACACCATGTTCCAAGTTGCACACCAAATTTATGCCTTACTCCATCTACAATAGTTTGAATTCCTAAGTGGCCCAAATTTGCCTAATGTTCTTGATTGGCCTAGATCTATTTTACAGTTTAGAGTTTCCAAGTGGCCTAGAGACATCTTATATAGTTTAGTTACATCACATAGTTTTAATTTTAGATTAATATACTACACATGGGTAGGAAATGATGGAATCATGGTCTGTTTGAGTTCTTGAACCACCTATATGAGAGGGTTGGACACACCATCAATCCAATGCAAGTTATTCACAGGTCATGATATACTAAGCAGGTGTAGGCAATGATGGAGTCAAAACTAGATCTATTTACTTAGTTTTGTCTTTTGATTTTTATATCTCTTAAGTTAGGACTGATCTATGCACATTTTATTTTTAAGATACATAATGGATCATGATTCACATACTTAGATCTAGATTCACGGGCTTTACCTCTTAGGTAAGTCCAAATATGCTTATTTTTCCTTTATCCTAGTCATTTCACTTTGTTGCATTTCTATAATAAAAGGGAGGCAAATTCAATCATCTAAAAATGACACTTGAGTGATAAGAGTGTTACTTGAGACCACCCATCCCTAGATTATCCCTAGACCTATCTTAGGGCCTATTTAAACACGTGTCTAGTCTTTGTGTGAGCCACGTGCTTCCCTAAACATCTCTAAAGTAGTATCAAACCCTCACTTTAGCATATGCCCCTAATGCCTCATGTTCTACCACTTAGACACTAGTACCATAATTTAGACAATAGTTTCAATGGTGTTAGTGTCCCAATTTGGATGTTATTGTCCCTTTCTCACCTTTGACCATCAATGAATATCTTCTCAAATCAACAACCACTTAGGTTCAACCTAAACCTATTTTAAGACCTGCACAAGCATTATAATAGTATATATACATGAATTTTATCCCATTATCCACTAGATTAAAATGAGATATAATAACACAAATTAACTTAGAACAAGTGCATAAACAAGGTTATTAATTCCTATTATGCCCTACTTCTACATATAGCCATCTAAACCATTCTTAAGCTCAAATTACTCATATTTATAGTCTTAAACACACTCAAAATCACTCAAGATGGAATTCATACTAGCTTCACTTTCACTTTCACTAACACTTAGGTGTGGAGAACAACATCAAATTTGATCACTCCTCAGAGTAATGATATGTAGGCAACTCTTCTCATAGCAAGATGTTCAAGATGTACATCCTACCCTACTAACATCATGCTTTGATACTTGTGCCAATTGGATGCTATAACAATAAGGAGGTATAGGGCTTTCATTTAAAAATTAATAAAAACATGTCCCAATAGGTAATCAAAAATCATGTGCACAAGAATAGGCTTGGCAGACTCAAACACAGGTGCACTCAGAAGTTCAAAATAGTTCTGCATAGAGAACACTAGCACCAAAAAGAGGAAAATAGCATCATTGGTGCTAGTATCCATTTAGGGAACTATTATTTGGGAAGGGTTTTGACACATAGATCCTATTGGTGATACTCACATCAAATCCTATCCTAGTTTGTAGCCTCTAGATATTCCATTTCAATCAATTTCTAGATAAGTATTTATTTATATCATTTATTTGTATTTTTAGAAAGGTCAAACTAGATAAATTTTATTACAAATTAGTGGTTATATTTATTACATATTTTAGCCCTAATTTACAATCCTTAGCCCTTTTAATAACGTAGGGTTTAAATTCCATAATCCTAAAAAAGTTAAGTCAAATTCACACATAAGCCAACACATAGCAAAGAACTACATCAGTTTTAGGCCCTCTTCAGAGTATTGGATATGTAGGAAACACTCATTGATAGATGGGTATTTTGGGTCAGCTCAACACCATATGCCCACTAACCCATTTATTCCTAAGGTCACTATGAAGATGAAGAACTAGGGTTTTATACTTTCATGAGGAGCGACAATCCATGACCTAAAACTAAATGCACTAGAGAAAAGGTGAAGACAAACTTAGAATCATTCATATGGTCACATCATTTTTTATTGGGTATTCTATATAGGACACCTATGTGGGGTTTAAATATTAGTATCAACACAACCATCCAAATATGACACTAGTGTTCATAGCTCCATAGACAATCTAGAATTAAGTCACTATTCTAAAATCATCTTCCAATCTGCTTCCTACTTATTTTATATCCAAAACTATGTTTGCATTAAAACCATATAATTACTTTATTTAATTATCATTTCCATATCTATAATAATTATACTTATTATTTTTATCCTACCTCTACATGCTAAATTCAGTATATATTTATCTGAGTTTAGCATCTAATTGGTCTGCTATAGAGATAGTTTATCACTCTTCTACATTAGGATATATCTATCCCCTTTGACCCTTGATAACCCCAATCTAGAATTTTTAGGGTTAAACATTTGGTGAACCTGATCTTTGAACCCCAAAACCCTAGGTAAATTAGGGTTTTTTTTTTGTTGTTGTTGATCCCTGATTGTTGTAATTTTACAATCATGTTTGATATGGATATCTCTGTTAATTATTTCATGGTCTAATACCTTATAGTGGCTATTATTTTTTATATCTCATGCTTGAGTAAATTAGTATGATCTATAAGGGATTCAAAACCTACATTCCTACATACTCCTTGTTCTAATGTTTACAATGAATTTTACCTATCACTACAAAGATCCAAAGGGAATGCATGAAACATTCATCCTCCCCATGTCATTTTACCACCACATCTAAGGATATTAATTCCAAATCTTCACTTGTGGAATTGATATGCCATTCATCCCATTATAAAGATATCCTTTTAGATACATTATGTATGACCATACTTCCTTGTAATGTCAAACCATCATGTGTGGCCTCTATTTTAAATTCTATCAAGTGGACTAAGCATAATATATCCTTAGAAAATGAGGATTTACCACCTCAACATCTTATAAACAATTATTTGTTGCTCTACATCAAGGTGTGTATTTGTAATAAAATGATAAAATGAGTTCTTATGGATAATGGTTGAGAGCTCAACATTTATAACATATATTTTGTCTCCTTAATTAACATTGGATATTTAGATTTGGAACCATGTAATATGAGTATCAAGGGATTTGATAATATTTCATGACATGTTTTGGGATAAATAACACTAAATATTATAGTGTCATCCCATACATAACCTACTTTGTGCTAAGTTATGCCAAATGATTTGAACTATAATATTATTTTAGGATGACCTTGGATACATGAGATATATGTGGTTCCCTCTATGTTACATGCATGATTAAAATTTATTCATTAAGGATTCATTTACACATGTTCAATGGATACCAATCACTTCAAACATTGTGTAATGATCCAACAAACTAATAATACTACACCATAATCCTATAATCTTGATTTTGTTTCTCTATATTTGCTCAAATATGGGTATAAAGGACAAGGTCTAGGTAAAAAATTTCAAGTCATAATTCAACCCATTTATCCTACAAATAATACAAACTACCAAGGTTTGGTTTTTTATAAAAAAGATACAAGACACAAACAAATCACTCACAATACAATTTATTTTAAAAATACTAAAACATAATGTATGAATACTTCTACAATTGAGATCCAAGTGGTCAACCCTCATCTAATTGATAAGGGTGTTTCACCATGAATTTTGATATTGGGTGAGTTCTCCAATGATGAATCATTACTAGAGTGCTTGGGGGCATATGATGACCTCCCTTCCTACTTTCATAAGAATAGGTTTTCTCATGCCACATCTGCTTATGCATACTTTGGTGAGAGAAATGATACCAATGTCTAACATGATACATCAAAAATTAATCCTACCACACCATTTATCATAGAGAGATTTAATTTTTTAAATTAATAAATAGTTAAATATAACTTTGGAACATATAAGGACCCTCAACTAGTTTTACTTACGACAATGAAGGAAAAACCTATCGATGTGTCTTCCATGATTTTTTTGAACTCTTTGTTTGGAATTATTTGGATATGCCTAGGATTGATCCATCAGTCATAATCAATAACCTATTATTATACCCAAATTCAAAATCAATAAAAAATATAAAAAAATTGCCCTAAAGTGGCATTATTGGTAAAAGATTAAATTTAAAATATCTTAGATTTTGTCTTTATAAGAGCCATTGCATATTGTGACTGGTGTCCAACATTGTCCCTATTTTATAAAATACAATGGTGAAATTTGTTATTATAGTGATTGATATGATTTAAACAATGCTTGTCCTAAAGATGATTTTACATCAACTAATATTGACATGATTCTAGATTCTACAAATGGATATGAGACATTTTCATTTATGGGTGGATTCATGGGATATAACCAAATCAAAATTAATCTCACAAATCAAGAAAATATTTCATTTACCACTCCTTGAGGTACATTTTGTTATACAATCATGCCTTTGGATTAAAAAATGCATGTGCCACATATCAAAGGGCCATGACTCATATATTTCATGATTTTATACACAAAATTATTGATGATTATGTTGATGATTTATTTGAAACATCCAAAAATTTACAAGACCATGTTATTGATTTCTGAAAAATATATAAGTACTTATGAAAGTTTAATGTTTGATTAAATCCAAAAAATGTTTCTTTTGTGTAACCTCGATAAAGTTCCTAGGATACATTATTTCTCAGTGAAGCATTGAGGTTGATCTAAAAATGGTAAAATTTATTGTATAAATGCCACTACCAACCAATCTAAAATAGTTTTGATGTTTATAGAGTTGAATTTCAGATATTCAATGTTTCATTGCTTAGTTGGTTGATAAAAAAATTCATTTCACATTTTGTTAAAAAAGGACACAAAATTTGTATGGAATTATGTGTGTCAATAACGTTTTGATAAAATCAAAACATATTTATCAAACCCACCAATATTTATGCCTCCTATTATAGAAAAACCACTAATTATTTACATATCAACCACCCATGAGGCCCTTGGATCCCTCTTATCCCAATTTGTTGATAATCAAAAAAAGTGTTTAATCTATTATATTAGTCATCAACTAGTTAATTATGAATGCAATATACAAAAATGAAAAAACTATGTTTATCCTTATTTTTTGCTACTCAAAATATACGACATTATTTTCTCAATAATGAGGTTCATTTTATAATTAAATAAGATCCATTAATGTTCTTTATGCATAAAATTCACCTAATTGACTGCATCACAAAATGGCTAATGTAATTTATAGAGTTTGAACTCAAATTTATAGGCCAAAAATCAATAAAAGGTCAAGTCATTACTGATCAATTGGTTGTTGCTCCCTTACCAGACTCTTTTATGCTTATCAAATATTTTTATGATGAGTTCGAGGCATATAACTATTTTAACCTTTTAGTACTTAACTAGTGTAAATCCTAGATTGTTAAAGGGTTGAGTATGATGCTAATCTAGAATGAAAACTATAAATAATTGATTTCATTAACCTTTCCCAAAAGAGCCAGTGAAAATTGAAAGAGTTCTTATCTAGAAATAAATAAGTTTTTATGTGTATCAGGGAACTGGAACAGGCTGGAGAAATAGATAGACACCTTTTGTTATGTCACTGTGGTTGAGATCTAGTCTTGGATAGTAACACCATATGGTGTTAGTACCAATTATGGTGCTAGTGTCCCTCCTATAAGAACTATATGAAACTTTTAGGGAAGCTACAAGAGGCTTTTTGGGTCTTATAGGTGGTTTTGTGTCATCTAGGAACTTGTTTGTGTCATTATTTTATTTAAATATCTTCTAAAACTATAGTGAAGACCTACACACATGAAACAACAAATGGATCAAATGTAAAAAGAAAGGGAAAAACTAGATTGTGGGATATTACAATCACATAAAGTATAACCACTATTGTCATGGCTACTACCTACATTAGCCCCAATGTTAGCGGTCTCAGATCACATGTAGTTCTCCCTTAGGGAATGTGCATATTTAATTTTGACATTATGATAGAATTACTTTCACTTAGGACCTTCTTTGATCAAGCATGCAATGTCTAAATGTGATGGTTGAGTAGTATGTAGAGTATTGAGATGTATTATTAATTGATTTTATGTAATTATGTGCCAAAATAGTAAGTGTTATATTTAAAATGACTTATGAGGCCCTTTATATATAAGGAACTTTGATTTGAATATAAGACCTTGTTCATTAGCCGATAAGTTGTAAAAGAGAGATAAAATACATAAGAGAAGGCCCAATAAAGAGTTAGGACTCAAACATAGGAGAAAATTCCAATCAAACACTAGATAAATAATTAGACACTAGTGCCACATGGCACTATTATCATGAAAATGGTGCTAGTGTCCTAAGGCTTAAAGTAGAGATAAAACCAAGAAAGACATGCTAGGGGCATGTGACTAGGAGAAGGTTACTTAGGACCACTAGGAGTGCCACCTATAAGGAAAATAATACATAATAAAGATCAAAAGACTCAAAATGACCATGCGAATAAGGAACGTATTCATCACTAAGACCTTCATGTGAAAGATAAACAAAAGACAGTACTTTTGGTTGCTTGACCAAATTAGGGTGTTTATATTTTCCCCCTTTTATTCTAATAATGCAACAAAATAAAAGTACTAGAGTAAAATAAAAAGAGGAAAGTGCACTTGTACTTACCTATGTGTATGTGTTTTGGATATAGCCCACTTCTTAGCTAGAAAAGTGGATAGGAGATGGAGTGAAATATGTGAAGAGGAACTCCACAGTGTGGATGTCCTTTATAATAAATCTGAATAGTGTACTAAATCATGAGGAACAAAAACTCTATTTACCCCCACCTTGATATCTATACTAAATCTAAGTATGTAAACTAAATCTATGTATAAATATGGTTCACTTACCCCCAATCTAATATCTAAACTAAATTTGGGTATGTAAAATGAATGCATGAAGAAACAAGGCTCACTTTCCCCCACTATATTATCTAAACTAAATTAGGGTATGTAAACTGAATATGTGGAGAAACAAGGCTTACTTGCCCCCACTCTGGTATCTAAACTAAATTTGGGTATGTAAATTGGGTTTGTTGGAATTATATGGATCAACCATTGTAGATGGTCTTATGACCCAAACTGGTGAAATCATGGTGACATCTTCATCATGATACTAAGTGTAACTTAATTATATAAAAATAGATATCAAGGACAAGTGTTGTGCATCATGACCCCTAATCCTAATATATCAGTAATGTAGTTGTTTATCTGAACATCTATATATCTAAGTGAACATGTATATCTAAGTTAAAACTCTATATATGTAGTTGTATATGGGTAGACTATATATATATATATATATATATATATATATATATATATATATATATATATATATATATAGTCTACCCATATACAACTACATATATATATAGTCTACCTATATACAACTACATATATATATATATATATATAGTCTACCCATATACAACTACATATATATATATATATAGTCTACCCATATATAACTACATATATATATATATATATATATATATATATATATATATATATATATATATATATATATATATATATGTAGTTGTATATGGGTAGACTATATATCTAAATACACTGTATATCTACGTGAACCTATGAATCTAAATATTTATATATTTATGTAGACTTGTATCTAAGTATACCTATGTATCTATATGAACTTGTACATCTAAATATATGTATAGACCTATGTGTATGAACCTTTGTATGTTTGAAGTAATATATGTGTACTTTCCCCCCTATTGGTGAGAGATATGAGACTATGGTGAGGGTGTCTAACCAAAAGTGGTAATGATTAGTTATATGGGTGGCAAGTATGATGTTGTTTTAAGTTTAAATAGTTTATTTATTGTAATGGAGTGACTATTGAAATTATTAAGGTGATAAATATTTTGTCTATATTGAGTTAATTATGGTAAAAAAAAATTGTTATTTTATAGAGTTAAAAGTTATTAAGAGATTAGTTTAACCAATATAGGGTGTGGCATATTTATATCAAGTCTCATGTGAAAGACACAGTTCATAAATCAGAGTTATGGTTCTCAAGATATCATGCTAAGAATATATTGGTACTAGTTGGTGAAATTGGCATGCAAGGTCAACATTAATAAGGTGGCATGTGATAAATGTGACTAAAATAGGTTATTTGTTTAGTTTTTCAATTCATTTGAAGCATTTGGGTTGAGAATAATTATCTTTCTAAGCTAGATAAATATGCCAGGGATGCAAGGATCAAGTTTGACCCAATATGAGGAGGTGGAGGCATGGATCTAGGCTAGGTAGGAGGTTTTACCTTGGTAAGGAGTCCATACTATTTCCTATTGTTATCATTTGTAATGCATTCTTTAATATTTTTACTAAAAATATGATAACTTAGGGCCTATTTTGGAAATGTGGCATTACTATCCTTATATGTGCACTATTGTCCATGATCTACCGCTAGTGTCTATAATGTGGCAGTATTATCCAATGTTATTATCTTGTATGCAATGCTAGTTTCCATTAGGACTAAGTTGTAATGTTGATCATTATTAATTGGTTTATGATGTATATTATTATCTATTAGTTTTGATTTTGCATTGTTGATTCCTTATTTGGTTATACTTTTGTAGGTTGATGCCTATATGAGAGAGTTTTAGACTAGATAGATGATGGAGACCCTATGGGGTCTACCCTGTCAAATGTTGAGATGGTCATGCTTGAAAGAGTGGTTTTGATAGATGTGGAATTATTAGAGCCTATGCCTTGGGATAAACACATGATTATTGCATTATGTGAGAGATGGGATGCATATATCCACACTTTCTAGTTATTAACTGTGGAGATGACCATTACTTTAGAGGATGTGTATAGGATTTTATGGCTACCTATTTATAAGTAAAGATCCATACTAAAAGAAGAGATAGGTGCTTGGGCTATATAGTGAGTTTTTACGTATTTATTTGTTATGGATTTAAGGAATCACCACACAGGGAGCCACAATGATATACTATTGATATTGATTGTTACTATTGAGGTTATACAACTATGAAAGTTCTTAGCCATTTTGTTAGCTTCATTTGTGGTTGTCAACGAGATTGGGATATCAATCTCCTATAAGATGCATGAGATAGTGTAAGATATAAAGGATCATGGTATTATATATTCATGGGGTTATATGATGTTATCCCACCTGTATAGGGACTCCTACCATTTCACATAGGAGATGTGTGGTGGAGGGATTGGATCATATACACTTTTACATTATTGGGCGTATGAGCACATAGTAGTGACCAGGTTGGTATTTCCTTTATGATATGTTTGGGGCCACCCATGATTATTTCAATAGATGTGGATAGGTATGGGTCTCATGCCCAAGAGGAGCATGATACAATGTTATCATGTGTTAGATAGTTTGACAGTCGGGGACATTACCTAGAGGCCCTATAGGGGCTACAAGGGATGGCCTAAGGATGGAACCCATTTTAGATGGATTCATGTGATTTTTTGGTTGCATGAACATTGGGTCAATATGTATGAGTGGTTCTAGTATGATCAGGTTGCATGATAGTTTATCATGGTTTAGGATATGCCCCTAGCATGAGTGGTATGGTTGAGCAGTTATATGGCTCTAATGAGGCTAGGTAGTAGACCAAGGCCATCTAATAATAATTTATCCCTCATTCCTTTAACAGATTAGGATCTTGATATTGATATCCTCTATGTAGATGATGTAGGATTCACTGATACCTAAACATCCTGGGGAAAGATCATATATGGGTACCTCTATTTTTGAGAGGTGGGATTATCACAAAGGATGTACTAGAGGTGGAGTGCCTTAGGGATATCAATGGTAAGTTATTATAGTGTGCTTTTATATTCTATGTATTTGGTTACTCTTTTATTTTATTAGGAATCTAATTTATTTTTTGCATATGTGTAGGTTCAGGTGATGATGAGTATTAAGAGACTACAATAAATTTGGCACTTTGTGTATTAACACAACATATTCCTAATGATGCCATAGAGTATGGATTGGTATAGAGGTCCAATGATATTGTTGATGTTCATGCCCATTTTTTTGACTGAGATGTGATAACTACTATAATTCATAGATAAGCATTTACAAATAGAGA
Organism: Torreya grandis; assembly: GCA_037957365.1. NCBI lineage: Eukaryota > Viridiplantae > Streptophyta > Pinopsida > Cupressales > Taxaceae > Torreya > Torreya grandis. The sequence continues at coordinate 825,297 of JARHVA010005276.1, read as the reverse complement.
TGAGGCACACATAGAGTTACATAAGACCATGCTCACACTTGATTCTCTAAGTAGGGCCAATAGTTAGATAGTGGATGACTACATATTTCTTTAGTGACATCATGTAGAGTGTATAGCTAAGATGGGTATATATCCTGAGAGATATTTGATGTAGTAGGTCACAGAAGGAGAGTGTAGCTGCTAGTTCTAGCATGGCTATGTCTAAGAGTGAGAGTGAGTGGGCTGGTCCTAGTGGTTATGTGTACATTATTGAGTGATTTACTATGATTTTATTAAAATTATATATATATATATATGGGTGTTCATTATTTACATTGGTATTGTGTATATTATTATCTATATTTGGTGATATTATGTATATTGATATGTGTTTAATTATTTTGATTATTTTAAATGGTAATATTGGTATATGGTATTTGTCTAAGTAGAGGCAATGAATTTTTATCTAGTTACAAATGTTTAGGTTGTATGTATAATATATTAGGAATTTTATTTATTGGGTTAAGTTTGATAGGTGTTGCATAAGATATTTATGTGTAGATCATGTGATTGCAGTATGCCCTATCTAAACTTGGATGGCATGGAGAACCAATGACCATATTGATCATGTTTTTTAGTGTATAATTAGACTCTAAAATTAAATGTGTATGTGATACACTACTAGTGGTTGGATGTGCAGACTCTAAACCAAGGAGCTTGATTGGTTGGTCTGCTAAAACTATACTCTAAACTTTGTGATATCTATCAAATATCTTAATCAGTGTTTGAATTAAGGATATATTTTGATCCTTGTAATTATTTATAAATATATTGATATGTGTTTGAACTAAAATTATGCCCTTAGCTTTTTAGTTATTTCCAAATATCTTGATTGGTGTTTGAATTGATACTATGCTTTGATCTCTATAGTTGTTTCCATATATATTAATTGGTGTATGAATTAAATTTGTGCTCTGATCTCTATGAACTGACTACCATCTCTAATAAAGATGTGGTACATGAGATCACTCATAACAAGGTGTCCTAGAAACCACATGGCTCATATGATGATTTCCCTTGTGTAAATGTTATAATATCTTGATTGGCATAATGGTAAATGTAGTCTTAGAGTGCATAAAAATGATCCTATGAATGTCCATTTATATTTTGAAAATTATAATATGGCTTATTTTGTACCCTGTGAAAATGGTGTGTTGGATGATGATTAGTAGGAGGAAGTGTGATCATCTCCCTATCTAATAATGTATGCAATATGTCCTGAGGCCTATCCCTATTTGAAAACTATATAACCCCTCAGTGTGTGTCTTATGTTTTGCTCACTATATAAGGTGCTCTATGAAGTGGCTCTTTTCCCTTATTGAGTATATTTATTGGTTATTTATGTTCCACTTGTTTCTTAATTGGAAGTAGAGTAGGTTCTTGTAACATGTTAGATGACTGGGGCTCTGAGAGACCTACATCCAAATTTGTCTTTGAATATGTAACCACTAGAACCAATTCTACCTCTAATGTTATATTTGCATTACATATATTTTAGAATGATTTTGATATCTCATATAATAATTTCTTCTTAAGAGGAAAAATTAAGCCTCTTGCAAAGATGTATTATACCTATAAATCTGTCAGTTGGTAAATCAACTGATGCAAACATGATTTAAATCTTAAAATGTATTTAATTTTTGTCTCTATCTCACCTTGGTGTAATGAAGGTAACCTCTCATGTGTGACTTAAGGTCCCTTATTCTATATGTAATGTTTGAGAAAGACTATTTTAACTCCTCATATGTATGAAGTGACCTGCTAAGGATTGTATGTTGGAACCAATTTAGTACTTCACCATATAGGTACTTTATAAATAATTGTAGTAAATTCAACTTAATGGTGGCATGTGCCATGGCTTTCTCATAATCCTCAAGGTGCAAGTATGGGTCTCCATGCCCATGAAATATCGATAACACTAGTATCTAAAAGTTGTGTGGCAACCTTACAGCAGAGATTCTATGTGAAATCAGGTTGTCATGGATAATATTGGCATCAGCCTAAGATTGGTATGCTTTTTTATCCAATGTGAGATGGTGTACTTATTTTTTTAAGCACCCACAACATGAATCAATGAAATTAACACTCATGAAGGTATATTATCATCAATGGGTTAATTTAATGCTTGAATTTTGTTATTTATCTTAGCCATTTCCATATTGCATTGGAAACCTTTTTTCAGGAGGGTTGGTTTACTCTTTATAACCTTTGGAGGTGTGATAGTTAGGATATATCTAGAGGGAAATGAGATATCACCCTCATGTAGGTTAGTTTGAGAAATAAGTTATACTATATTTGTTGAGGGGGATTCATTGGTATCTATTATATTGTTAAGTTTTAAATAATTATGACATGGTAATTGAATAGAAAGTACTTTATTCTCAATTAAATGTAAATTATGAACATAATAATGTGTGTGTGTGTGTGTGTGTGTGTGTGTGTGTGTGTGTGTGTGTGTGTGTGTGTATTTTTACATGTGACCTAGTATTTATTTGAACAAGATAAATAGGTGAGGTAAGAGGAGAACTAGAAGGTGTATATTCTATGTCTTCTTCATCATAATCATAATAATCATCATTATCCCAAGGATCATCAAAATCAGAGTTTAATTCATTTATAGAAGTAAGAGCAAAAGAAGTATCATCCACATGCTCACTAAGAGAGAGAGTAGAAGAAGATTTTAAATTTTTATTTCTATGCAATGTGTCATCATTTGTAAGTGTAATTTAATGCATTTATTCACTAGTTGTGTATGGAATGTAGTAATGATTATCACTTTCAATTTTGGATTCAAGGGTAGAATAAGTAGTAATCATGTTTTATTTTTGCATATTATGACATGTAGGAGAAGAGGTTTCAAAATGTTTGCTTTATCAATTTATTTTAAAGAATCATTTAATTGAGCTTGGAATTTAAAATAAGGTGATAAAATAATTTCATTTACCTTAGTTTTTGTATTACTAAAAGGTGTAATATCATTGGTACATGCTTTTTTGAATTTAACTGAGAAGGGTAAATAAGATGCATTGTTCTTATATACTTTACTTGAATCATGCAAAAGTATATTTCATGTATTGCACTTATATTTATTTAATTTTAATAATGAGATACCAAAATTAGTTGAAAATATAGGATCAAATTGGAACAAATCACTACCAACAAGAGGCTCTTTTGGCATTATATTATTAAATTGATTTTGAGGTGTAAGAGAAGAGTGAGAGGGAAGAGAAGATCATGTATCTAATATATTCTCATTTAAATTTTCATTTTCATGTTCATAATAATCCTCATATCCATCATTATAAAAATATTTATCATCATCATTATAAATGAAGTCAGTATTATTCTCCAATGTACAATCTTGAAAAAAATTCCATTCATTGTTATAAGTATGAGATAAATTAAAAAATTCATAAATTGGGTTAGGGGTAGAATATTTCTTAGATGTTATTTTATAATTTATAAAAATGATAATGTAAATAATAAATATCAAACACAAAAGAGGTATAATGTAGTCTAACATAAGTATATGTGCAATTGAGAAATTTTGAACCAAATGTGTAATAGAAATTAGGATTGTAAGTGAAACCCTAATTAATAGTATTTGGATGTATAGGGACATATTATTTGGATCTAGGGTTTTGAATTAGTGTTGTTTAAATGAGTTAGGTTATGCCAAAAAATTTAAAAAATAGAAGTTTTTAGCCCTAATTTAGTGCACAAAAATTGGTAGAAGGTAAAACCTAAGCAAAACTAGGGTTTTAAGCAATATTCAAAGTAAGTCAAGTTCACCAAATATTTTAACCTTTTAGGATTTAAATGTTTTAAATCCTATGTTTTTAAAGGCAAAAGTATATTCTAATCTAGAATGAAACCTATAAATAACTAATTTAATTAACCTTTCCCAAAATATCAAGTGAGAAGAGAAAGAATACTTATCTATAAATAAATAGGTCTTTCTTTGTATCAGGGAATTGTAATAAGATGGATAAATAGGTACACACATTTCATTCTATTATTGTGGTTGATAACTAGTCTTGGACACTAGTACCAGTATTAGGATAGTTCATCATGTGGCACTATTGTTCAATTATGCCATTAATGTCCCTTTGTAAGAACTATTTGAAACTTTCAAGGAAGTTGTGGTAGGTTCTTGAGGTCTTATAAATGGTTTAATGTCATCCAAGAACTTTCCTAGTCACTATTTTATCTTAATATATTCCAAAACCCTAGTGAATATATACACACATGAAACAAAAAATGAATCAAATGCAAAAATTAAGGGAAAACTAGGTTGTAGGATATTACGATCATACTAAGTAGAACCCATATTGTCCTAGCTATTACCTACATTAACTCTAATGTTATGGGTCTCATATCACATGTAGTTATCCCTTAGGTAATATGCATAATTAAATTACATGGTATGCTATAATGAATTTCATGTAAGCCCTTTTTTGATCAAGCATGTAATGTCTAGATGCAATAGCTAAGTAGTGTACAGAGTATTGAATTGTATTATTGATTAATTTTATCTAAATATGTTTCAAAATAGTAAGTACTAGATTTTAAATGCCTTATGAGTCCATTTATATATAAGGAACTTTGATTTGAATATAATACCTTATTCGTTGGCTGACAAGTTGTAAAAGAGGGATAAAAAACATAAGAGAAGGATCAAGAAAGGGTTAAGAATCAAACATAGGATAAAATGTCCATCAAATGTTGGAGCCATAATTGGACACTATCACCACATCAAACCACTATCCTAAAAATGTCACTAGTGCCTTAAGGTTTAAATCAGAGATAAAACCAAACAAGATAGACTAGGGGGGCTATGGCTGGGAGAAGGTGACGTAAGACCACTAGGAGTGCCACCAATAAGGAAAATATGACATAATAAAGATCAAAAGACTCAAAATGATGATGCCAACAAGGAATTATTCATCACTAACAACTTCTTATGAAAAATCAACAAAAAACATAGTACTTGTGGTTACTTGACCAAATTATGGTGTTTACAATAATATATATTTTAATCCATGGATAATGTTCTTCGATGGATCAAAATGTAGAGCAGGGGTAGGTGCTAGTATTGTATTATGTGCCCCTAAGGGTGAATATATGATTTTTTCTTATAGATTAGCCTTTTCTTTCACCAATAATATAATTGAATATGAGGCCTTGATCATCAAATTATCCATAACACATAAGCTTCATATTAAAGACATCCAAATTTTTGGAAATTCTTAATTGGTTGTTAATCAAGTTAGCAATCATTAACTAACCAAAGAATAGCATATTTATCCATATAAATAAATTGCATATAAACTCATAGAGATATTTGATACATTTTATATTGATAATATTCCACATAAATATAACCACCATGCAGATGCCATGGCAAGTGCAGTATACTTGATGTTTTTTTATATTAGTGATGATCATATAGATTTTACCATATGATAGTTATGAGATCCTTCTATTTATTCTAATAAAATAAATACCTTGGTCATTCTTGTTGTTACTCGTAGTAATGTAAACATAGAATGGTACAGTGATATTTATAATTTTCTCTATCAAGCCTATATACCAAACCATTTTGCATAAAATGATAAATGAAAATTTCAATGTGAAGTACTTTATTATGTTATTATTAGAAAATTATTTATTCAAACAAATTTTTGATGGATAATTACTTCAATGCTTAAACAAATATGAGGTCTGCACTATACTCTTGGAAATACATGACAATGAGTGTGGTAGAATTTTTAGTGGATGTGACATGTCTCAGAAAATAGTATGTCAATGTTATTATTGGCCTATCATGTAACAAGAATGTATTGAACATGCAAAAATATGATTACACTACCCAAAATATAGCAATTTGAATCATGCACCATCACATGAGTTACAACCAATTGTTTCACCATGGCCTTTTTCCTTATGGGGTTTTGACTTAATTGGAAAGGTAAATATAGTATCCTCTAGTGGACACAAATTCATCATCACACTTATGTAATATTTTTAAAAATAGGTGGAATTAATTCCACCTAAGTTTACCATAGGGGATGACATATGTAGGTTTTTTATGACAAATATTATTTCTCATTTTGGAATGCCTTCAGCTATTATTTTTTATAATGGATCATCATTTAAAAACAAGATGGTAAAACACTTTTGTAGTAAATATAAGATTAATAATATAGTAGATACAAGATTAAGAATACCTTTTATACACCTTATTACCCATATGGAAATGGATTACATAGGTAAACATTAAGATAATTATTAAAATATTTGGAAAAAAAATTAAATGATACAACACTAATTGGTACCAATAGATGGTATATGTTTTATGGGAATATCGAACTAGTGTATGCACACCTACATAAGCTACACCTTATCTTTGGTTTATGTTACAAAGGTCATTTTACCAATTGAACTCAATATACCATCTTTGTGTGTTTTTCTTAAAGATATTTTCAAAGATAATGAATACAGTGGAAAGAGATTGCATCAATTAGAGCAGTTGAGTGCCAAACTCACATAGGATGTTGATCACTTACTTATCTATCAAGACCGTGTAAAATGAGAATATAATAAAAAGGTTTGAAATCATGAATTTAATGTGTGTGACTAGTATTAAAATAAAATAAAAATGATACCAAAGTAAAAAAAAAACAATAAATGAAAGTTCAAATCAAATTGGATGGGACCATTCACAGTTACAAAAAAGTTGGGAAAAGGCATATACCACCTTGATACACTTGAAATAAAACCTTTAAAAATTCCAATGAAAATTATGCACTTTCATAAATATATTATGTGATAACTCTTCAAAAATCCCAAAAATTCCAAAAAAAATTTAAAAAAAATTCAAAAATCCAAAAAAATTGGCACCTACATATTCCATTGGCTCCTTGGCATCTATGTGATAATTCCATGTCATATCATTTACTCCTACATACACATGTGTGTCATGATTCTACTTGAGTGTGATACATGCATACAGAGATACATTACGTATTCCTATTTTATATGTTGGGCCTTCTCCCTACTCATGTCATGTGGACCTTGGGGGCCATCAACCTCTATGATCATGATATTTCTAGGTTATATCATTTTATGGTTAATTTATATTATCATTATTTGAGCTCATATATGTACTTATACATGCATTTATCCATGATTATATCTTTCACAGGGTACTTGATATGTTATGCACTTGACATTTTTTGTTAACATGTTTGATACATGGGCTAGTATGATATGTTTATGTTGGTTTCTTATTATTTCCTTTATGCACTTCCTTGAGTGTCTTATTTTGTTATTATTTTCTTTATTGATAATTTGAATATGATCCTTTATTTGTGTCCCCCATGCCTATGTGTGCTTTATTTTAAATTTGAACATATCACTGATTGTTGTATGGACATTTGAATATGTCATTCTTTATTTTTGTGGGAATTTGACTAAGTCATGTCCCCTCAATTGTTCAACATTAGAACATTCCCCTTGCTTGTGATCTCCTTGGACCATTTTATGTTGACTTGATTTTGAGTGCTCTTGTGTGCTTTATTTACTTGTTGATATTGCATTGTTACTATCTAGACATTGCCATGATATTTATAATGCATCGTAGGCATTCATGTGATCAACATTATCCTATATGCTTCAATGATACATTTACCTAGACATTTTCTTCTATATGTTATATGGTTACATTCATAGATTATGTAATTGACTTATCCTTGTGAGGTGATGTAACTACTGGATTATATTCTTCCTTCACCCCAAAACAAGGGGGAATATCAGTGGGATCATGTCATATAAGCATGTTTTTCACATTTGTCATAGTTTTTAGATTCAATGTAGGCATGTCATATTGGCATGGCTTACACACTTCATAGTTTTAGATTCAGTGGGGGCATGTCATATAGGCATGGCTTCTACACATTCATATTTTTCAAATTTAGTGGGGGAATGAATTGGAAGCGTGTTCTATACACTTATTCATACTTGGCACAATTTTTAGATTCAATGGGGGCATGCATCGGAATCATGTTCTCCACGCATATTCAGTATGAGACACACCCAGATTATATTGGGAAAATGTTTTAGAAACATGTTCTCCACATTGTCATTTATATCAATTTTATATTTATCCACATTATTAATTATTTAATTTTTTAAATTTCTCAATATATAGTGGGTCATGCTTTGGAAGCATGTTCTCCATATTTACATAGTTTCTGAATTAAGCAAACCACATAGTTATATGATTTGGATTCATAGTTTTGGTAGAATTTTATACATTGGTACCATTTTTATACACATTTTCAACATGAGAAATTTATAAGGTACATACTCTATGCAATGTGTGCTTAATATTTCAAAATCTAAATTAGTTTCATATTTAAAAACTATTTTATGGACTTTCACCATATCATGAACGTTTACTCACTCATACCCATGATGGACTGTTATGGATTGTATTGATCTAATCTAATGCATTAGTTGGTTTTATTTTGGAATGTTTGAGTTTCTTAAATCATTGTATCTTCCCATGTTTTTAGGTTAAACTTGATTGTATCATCCAGCCTCACTAGGTTATAAGTATCATTAGGTTTACAATTGAGCTAATCTCAACAAGCGAGTGGTAAATCACCTTTTTTCCAAGGTGGGGGTCATGTGCCTTCCATTATATCTTTCTCTCTGTCTCCTTTGATTATTCACTTTCCATATTTATATATATTGGTCATAATCTTAGTTTCATAACCTTATAATGATATATATTTTTAAATCAATTTGCCAATAGGCAAGGCGGTTACATCGATACATAGGTGTATTCCTAAACCTTGCTCTTTTAATTTCAATATTTTCAATACTTTAAATTTAAAATTATATTCACTAATTATGTAATGTAACATGTTCTTGGTTTTAGGTTAGTCATCATAAAATCACTCAAGCTGGACTCAAGCAAAAACAAGGTGTGTTATACACACCCAAGTACAGATTCCTCTCATTTAAACCATTAATTTATCTATTAGATTAGGGGAAACGTAAACACTATTTTATATATTATATAGCACCTCAGTCTTGTACACTTGTAAAACTCAAACCTTGGTTGTGTATAAACTCCATTTTAACCACTTCCATGTCTAAACTACATTCAGAATGACTTTCCATAATCACATCCAATTTTAACCATAAATATACCTCTAAACATAATTTACTTGAAAAATTAATAATTTAACCTAAAATCATAATTATACATCCCTAATTTATGTAATGGATCATCTTACATCATTTATCTTATCAAGTGCATCCTAAATTGATTCACCCCTTTGCAAATGTCTTCATAGGCTAACTAAGGGAGTACTTAATTGGCAAAGAAACATTACAAACATTACTTTTATTCTAATTACTAATTAATAATATTGATTAATGATCATAATCATTCCTTTAATATGAAATTATATGTATTTTCAGTATCCTATTTTCCTAAAATACAAAATTAAATTATGACCTCACATAGGTCATGTCATAAGGGAAAGTCAATGGAATGGAATAGAACGTGGGCAAGGTGGCTTATCATGGCCACTTACACACACACTTACATCTCTTACACCCCTCGTACACACTCAAGAGGACAAATAACTACACTTTCTTCCAAATTTCCTTCCATACTCCAAAAGACCTTAAATGGCATATCTTACACACTCCAAAGGTGTAATCATAGAATTGAGGATTGATTTTCAACCCTCCAGCTTAGGATGAGATGAATGGTCTATATTGATTCAATAAATCTATAAATAGAACCCTCACACCTCTCATTTCATCAAGCTTCTTAATGTAAACTTACTCTACAGGATTGATTCCAAGAAGTTTCATCAATAAAATTCTCTCATGCCAAGCTAAAGCCAAGACCAAGTGTATATAACTAGAGGTGTTCCCCACATAATAATTCAATCATATATGATGACTCTTACATCTACAAGTTGAGCACAAACCATTTTAGCCTGATCTTTAATCATATCTTTGATGGAGGTAAAAGTATTGTGTTTATCCTTCCAATTTGCATTTCATGTTTGATTATCTTAACTCACCCAAGGGATTGGGCTTGATTAGTTATGTCTAGAAGTTATTTTGATTATTTAAATAACAATTGACTAATTCCATGTTGTATTCTTGATCTACATAATGGTAAGTCTAGTGGGGCCTCTTGAAGGATTAGATGCATCCCATAACCATTTTTAGACCACTAGAATTCGTGTAATTACCATAATTAGCCTTCTATCAAGTTAATTCTCTCTCTTTTTATCCAAAAATTTATTAAGACCCATTTAGGTGTAAATGGTGAATTTGTGACTATGTATCAACAAATTTGGTTAGACAATAATGAAATTATCAGGTAAAATAGTGAAATCACTCAAGACATTAGTAAAATCATTCCAAAATGGTGAAAACATCTTATCTAGTATCTGTGTTTTTTGCTTACAAGTCTTAACGATGAAATTATTCACATTATCAATGAAATCATCAAGTTAAATGGTGAAATCATCATAATCTTCAGAAAAATCACAACAATCTTCAATAAAATCACCAATCTCCATTGAAATCATTTTCTTTCTTCTCACTAATTTTTTTGCCTGCAAGTTATTTGTAGTGAAATTGTAGAAATCTTTAGTTAAATCACAATAATCTTTAGTGAAATAGTTTCATCTATTCTCTATCTACAGGTCTTCAGTAGTGAAATTTCTATCTTCAATAGTGAAATCACAATATTCAAAAAATGAAATTATAATCTTCAACAGTGAAATTATAAGTCTTCAACAATGAAATCGCTATCTTTAGTAAATAAATCATTATCTTCAATAGTGAAATCATTTTACTAATTTTTTGTTTTCTATTTTCATATTTCAACAATGAAATTATTAGGGAAAATAGCAAAATTGGCCTACTAAATGGAAAAATCATTCTTTGTAAAGATTGAGACTTAAAACAAACCAAACTTCAAGCTCTTTTTGGCTCCAAACCACTTATTTCAAATTCTAATCATTTTGTGTTGTAGGACCTTGGCCAAAGAGTGATGTTTTGAGCCAAAATAATTAAATTCTATCTCATATTTCAATTTGGGAATGAATATAAATCCACACATTAATTTGGGTTTAACAAACTTTTTTATTTTCAAATCATTTACTTTTATGTAAGTTTTATTGATTATTTGATTGTCTCATGGGGTTACTTTTTTACATATTATCTCCCCTTTATGACTCAAAAACATAAAAGTTCTTATTTTCCTTTACCCTTTTTTATTTTTGACTTAGTGGGGTATATTTCATCACCTTCCCATAAGTCTTTATGGGTATTTTGACCTTGGAAGTGACATCTTAGCATTGTACCAAGCCCCACTTATCATATGGGGTGTATAAATTGAGGAATGTGCCATCATGAATACCTATCTTTATGCTTACACAAAGTTGCATAAGGAAAGTAACCCTGTGGAGTTCTTTCCAATATTTAAGGTCAATATATGGTACCCTCAAAAGGATCAATCTTGGAAATGAGATTTAACTTCTTAATTTATATATTTTCACCCATGTATCATGAGGTATATAGGGACCATCTAGATATCCCATTTTAAAATAGTAATTAAACCCCAAATCTAGTATTATTTCACTGAGACCCTTACGATTGAAGTGGTTGCAAAGGGACAAGACCCTATTGTGAATTTTCTAATATTAGATTGATTTGTATATGCCTATTTTAACATAAATCATTCATTGATTCATGGGTGTAAAGATAACATCCCTCGAAGATAGCCTTAATCGTACGAACCTTTAGAGAGAAGGGGGAGTAAAAACCATACAAATAATCATAATAATTTATTTAATAAACATTTAAACTTTTAATCCTCTCTCAATACAAGTGTTTCATAAGGCTCAATGGATGTGATGTAAACCCATGTTGGTTACTAAATCTCCTTGTGGTGCTTATATGTTATTGCTTGATTGTTGTGTAAAAACTAAGTTTATACTTAAGACCAAATCAAACCAATCAAGTCCAAGACTAAAACCTCTTATAAACACATAATGAGGTGTTTCTCTACCCAAATTCCAAGTCAAACCAAAGTGATATGTTGGAACTTAGTCTTAAACACCTTGCTTGCTTGTTCAAACCATGTCATTAGGCTGTCAAAATTGAACAAAAAGCCTTATCCTTTGAATCCCAATTTCCACTTCAAACCAAATCAACTTTATTTGTAAAGTTAAACCAATTAAAAACTTCTTGATAGTTGTGTGTCGTTATATTTTCCATTCAATTTCAAATCAAGTGTCAATTCTAAACCAACCTTCTTTACAAGGTCATTTCAAATCTAAATTTCCAATACCATTTATAAGACCAAATCCAATTCTGAGTCCAATTGTGAACTTCAATCTCCTTTTGAAAAATCCAAAGTTTGGAGTCTAGTTATAAACTTGATTTACCATTATCAACCAAGACCATTTATTGTGTCAATCCTCACATTTCCAAAATTTCTAAAAGTGTCTCTTTTAAGGCCAAGTCTCTTTTTTTGTGTCAAAACCAAGTTTCCAAAATCTATGACCTTTCTTACTCCAAACATTGATTATTTATATTTGAAGTTATTGTGCCCAAACTTGTTTATTTATCCTTTGATAAATATCTTTGAACCATTTGCATTGATGTACCTTTTCTAAGTAATATTCCAAGGGAAGTCACGTACATAGTTAAGACATAGTCCTTAAACATTCAATTCATTTTCAAGATGAATATTATCAATATATACATGCCTATATATTCATAGTGGGACTATTTACAACCCTTAATTTGATGAAGAGGTGGTGTATAAACCCTATGGATATGATTCATATTTGGAAGATGAAAAAACCTAAAAATACCTTGTTCATTCACTATCCAATGTTGAAATTGATAAACATAATTTATACCTTCTAATGGTTTCACCCAATATAAACAAAGGCTAATACCAATCCTACTTATTATATGTACCTTTTGACACCGAACATCAAATTAATCCAGCGTATCTTGTCAATCTGCCACTTAGTGATGACTATAGATAAGACCAATTTGATCACCAATTATTTGACAATAAATATGAACAACTTGTTAGGTTATTTTATATGGGTAAAAAGTTCCCCCCCCCACACCCCCCCCCTCCTAATTTGCCCATTGATGATTTTTGATACATGGTTAGAGAACCCAAACAAACACTTCTTGCTTTGATAGATAACCAAGGTGCCTTTAGCCAACAACAAAATTTTATTCTATCTCTAGTCAAGATCTTGTTGTGTCCAACAAAGGGAAAGGTCAACTCATTTATAAATCTTCTCGAATCCAAATTATTCAAAACCAAATCCAATTATTTAAATAGGTTTTGGCTAGTCTCACCATCTACCTAGATACATTAATATTTAAAATCCATCTTCGGTGGATAGAAATCCTCTAACGAAACAACCATTAGACTTATCTAATTATCCCATGTATAAATCTATTCTATTTGATACCAATACCTAAGTTGCAAATGTGTTTAACACACCATTAATTGAAACCAACATAGAAACTATTATGGTTTTGGGTCTCCTTCTAGACTCTATGCAAAATGTGGTGGATATCTCTAATGTATATTATTTTAACCCACATCAAGTACCATATAATGTTCAATAAAACATTATTTCATCATCTCCATAACCACTTCCTTCCAATGCCTTATAATAGAAAATTACAAACCCATCAGATCTACAACAAAATGTTTCCAATCCCCCACTTCAACAAGTGGTAATAAATCCCCCACTTAAACAAGTGGTGAAAAATCCCCCACCTCAACAAGTGGTGACCAATGTTCCACCTCAGTAAGTGTTGATAAATCCCAAACCACCATTTTCTAACCAAAAAAACATTTATATAAGTCAATTAATTATTTTTCTTATTCAACAAGGAACCTCTACAAGTCAATAATATGTGCCAATTAACCAACAAGTTCCCCTACACATCAAATTCTTAGGAATCAACAATAGGTTCCCCTTCAGTCCCATCAAGTTCTATTGAATATTCAATATAATATTCCTCTATTAAGACCTAAATTCCTTCCAAATAAAAGCCACACTCAATATCATGTGTCATTTAGCCAATAATAAATTCTTTGTTAGTAATATAACGTTTCACAAAGAGTGAATATTCCTAGTAGAAATGCTCACATTAAAATTCCTCAATATTTTGTATTGCCTCTCTATTCAGGTCAAGGTGCAATGCCTTTGACTACTTAAAAAAATATACTCACTTCCTCTTATTATGTCCCTACCTTTCAAGAATTACAAGAGTTCAAAGATGCATTTTCTGCTATCCAAGTAGGAAATCAAAGTAAGAAGTTCAAATTGGATGACATATGCACCTATCCTTTCAACATGAGATATCTGTAAATACCTCTTTCGTATAACTTTTAGATGCCTAAATTTGAAAAATACTGAGGAAAGGGTGCCCTTAAGGAACCCTTGAAATGATGATTTGTTTCTTGTTAATAAGTGGTGTATATCCCAATATACCTACTTGATTTTTTCTCATGTATCTTGATGTGACAAACTCTAGAATGGTTCCTTGGTTTACCCATGAATTATGTGAAAGACTTTGATGATTTGTCAAAAAAAATTATACAACACTTCTCCTTCAATGTAGAACATGAGCTGATTTTGGTGGACTTATGTCAAACTAAATAAAGAGGAGGAGACTTTTTTTCCAATTACTTGCAATGATGGCATCCTTTATCTATTTGAATTCCATATAATCTCCCTAATAGGCAATTGGCTACCATGTTTACTACAAATCTTGAGTTTGGCATTGCTCACAACCTCAAACTTGTTTTTGGAAATACATTTAAAGAAGTTAGCACCAAATGGATACAAATTGAACAATCTCTTATTGACAATGGTATAATTAAACTTTATTCTTAGAATAATAATTAGAGCAAGGTTCCAACATAAGCTCCCATGTAAGCACAAGCTAGTGCATCTAAAAATATGAATCCATTCAATAGAAATAAGAATGTTTTAGGGGATGGTGTGAATTAATCACGTCATGTAAAAATGGTGCAACCACCGTCTATTTGACCAAACCCACCCAATCAACCTCTTGCTTTTCAAAGGCCACCTCCAAGAAGAGGCCATTATACTAACAAGTTTTAAATGATCTTGGTGATCTCATTGAAATGGTCTTAAAAAATGTAGTTTCTTTAAACATGATCATTTGGCTAGTACTAATACCATTTCCTAAAAAATAACCTAATCCATATTGGTACAACGAGAATGATTTTTGTGACTATCATCAAGTAAAAGGCCATTTTATTCATAAATGTGTGTCATTGTGCCATCTCACTCAATATTTACTTTAAAATGGAGAGATAACAGTGGATAATATTGCTACAATGTCTAATCAAGAATTAGGTATCTATCATAACCCTTTTTACAACAAAATTCCTTTAATTAAAATAGACCTCATCCAAATCAGCCTCAACATTATTGACAATAATATCAACAATAATAAAACTAGAATCAAGGTCAAGTCCACCTCAGTAGGTGTTGATAAATCCCAAACCACCATTGTATAACCAATAATACATTTACCTCTGCAAGTTAATAATATGTGCCAATTAACCAACAAGTTCCCCTACACATCAAATTCTTAGGAATCAACAATAGGTTCCCCTTCAGTCCCATCAAGTTCCATTGAATATTCAATAGAATATTCCTCTATTAAGACCTAAATTCCTTCCAAATCAAAGCCACACTCAATATCATGTGTCTTTTAGCCAACAAAAAATTCTTTGTTGGTAATATAACTTTTCACAAAGAGTGAATATTCCTAGTAGAAATGGTCACATTAAAATTTCTCAATATTTTTTATTGTGTCTCTATTCAGGTCAAGGTGTTATACCTTTGACTACTTAAAAAAATATACTCACTTCCTCTTGTTCTGGCCCTACCTTTCAAGAATTAAAAGAGGTCAAAGATGCATTTTTTGTTATTCAGGTAGGAAATCAAAGTAAGAAGTTCAAATTGGATGACATATGCACCTATCCTTTCAATATGAGATATCTATAAATACCTCTTTTGCATAACTTTTAGATGCCTAAATTTGAAAAATACTAAGGGTGACCCTAAGGAACCCTTGAAATGATGATTTGTTGCTTGTTAATAAATGGTGTATATCCCAATCAACCTACTTCATTTTTTCTCCTGTAGCTTGATGGGACAAACTCTAGAATGGTTCCTTGGTTTACCTAAGAATTATGTGAAAGACTTTGATGATTTGTCAAAAAAATTATACAACACTTCTCCTTCAATGTAGAACATGAGCTGAATTTGGAGAAGATGGTACAAGTTTTAAATGATCTTGGTGATCCCTTTGAAATGTTCTTACAAAATGTAGTTTCTTTAAACATGATCATTTGGCCAATACTAAGACGATTTCCTAAAAAATAACCTAATCCATACTGGTACAATGAGAATTATTTTTGTGACTATCATCGAGTAAAAGGCCATTTTATTCATAAATGTGTGTCGTTGTGCCATTTTATTCAATATTTACTTGAAATTGGAGAGATAACATTAGATAATGTTACTACAATATCTAATCAAGAATTGGGTATCTATCAGAACAATTTTTACAACAAAATTCTAATAATTAAAATAGACCTCATTCAAATCAACCTCAATATTAGTGACAACAATAAAAATAATAATAAAATTGGAATCAAGGTCAAGATTCCCTTTATAACCAAGTCAATTAAAAAGTATTCCTTATGACTATAATATTGTAGGTTGCATCAGGATTGGACATATTGCCACCATCAAGATCAATCCTAAATTGAATCCCAATAATACCCACAAGCCTTCTCCATTCATTAAAGGACCTCCACCTTTATATGCATGTAATCTTCTTTTGGTTTGTAATGGCCCAACCTCTATTCAACAACCAAGAGTTACCATTTTAATCCATTATCTCCTTCTAATTAAAATAACCTATAACTAACTCAAGGTTACACAATCAAAACTTGATGCTCAAAGGTTACCATTCAAGGCCCTCTACTTCCTTACTCTAAAAATCCCATTCAAGGTCCTCCACCTCAAAATACCAAGCCTATTTCTCCAATTAAAGATAATACTTATGATATTACTGACCAATTACAAAAAAACTCAGGCATAAATTTCTATCTTAGATATTTTACATACATCAAATATCCATAGAAACATATTGAGTGAGACTTTAAGCCAATCAAATTTCTAAGTGGAATTTCTCTTGATAAATTTCAAAAACTTGTGATACATTTGGCTCCTTTCCAACAACTCACTTTTAATCAAATAGACATGTCATCTTTTGGACCTTTGCACAATAATTTGCTTTACATAGAATCCATTATCTTAAGTCATAAGGTCAAAAGAGTCCTCATAGATAATGGTTTAGGGATCAATATTTTAACATTGAAGCCAGTCAAACATTTGGGCTACACATCATTTGATCCATAGTCAGATGCCATTACCATCAAAGCTTGTGATAATGAGGAGAAATAATCTCAAGGAATAATTTGAATACCTATCATCATTGGACCTCTAACCCACAATACTCTATACCACGTTATTCATTTCAAATTATCATATAATGTGCTCCTTGGGTTGACATGGATACATGAAGTTCATGTTTTTCCTTCCACCATTCATTAATGCATCAATTTTCCTCATTCTAGACTAGAAGTCACCATTCTTGGTGACTTGTAGCCATATCAATTTTACAAACATCTGGAAGTAGAATATGAGATCTATAACTATTGATTTGGTATAGAAATTATTCCAAAAAATGGAAAAGAGATAGTTGATCAACCACTATAATCCAATTAAGTAGATCCAAGCACACTAGATTCCACTTCAACTACCCCACCTACATAAATAGCTAATCACTTCACTGTTCAAGATAATGGCCTTGGGGAATATAAAATTGGAAATGTGTTTCATATATCAAAATTTATTAAAATGCCAAAAGCATATGGTAGGCCTTAAAATCAAATTTACAAAATGGTATGGTGTAAGAATAAAAATTATCCTCAGATAGGACCATTGGTTTTTATCAAGATCACTTCTTAGGAGTAAGAAGATATCATTACTAATGATGACTCATGGTTATAGAATGATGAGTTTTTCACTTGTTACAAAAATATAAAAGGTCTTATGTCAAATAGGATAACATATGAACAAGCCTACAAGGGCAAAGGCCTGAGGGAAAAAAATGAGTCAGTAATCTTGTATCAATCACAAAACACACATGAACTCGAGGTATTAGATACAAACTACCTAGGGTGACATCATTCATCTCAAGAGTGTTTCTAATTTATCAACTAGAATGGATGGTGGTGATAGTAATGTATAGTCTTATTATAACATCTACAATAAGTTATTTTATACCAATTTATTTGACCCAAATTCCATATGTACCATCTTCTCCTCCTCTTTTCCTTCATAACCCCCAACTAATCGACTAGGACTAATAAGAATATTACATACCATTGGATGATTTGTAGAATGACAAGGCAATATATAAATTCATGGGCCTCATAGATAATGTGTCTCTTGGTGATTATAAACAAGTATTTGTCATTACACTAGACCCTATTACCTATTTTGGAGAGAAGGTGAACTTATTTGGCCATAAAAAAGAAAAAGATAAAATCAAACATTCCAGTCCCAAAGTGAAAACCTCTTTGAGACACTTTTAGACCAAGGTAAATTTAAAGATAAAGATAAGTCCCATGGTGAAAACCTATTCTAGGCACCACTAAATAGGGAAGTTCATCATATCTCAAATGAATCCCATGCCTCCTCTAGTTCTAGAACTTCATGCCATTCCAAAATTAGTTTAGAATAACAAAAAACATTTGATCAACTAGTTCAATATTATCTACATGCCTTTACCTAATGCCATTTTCTAGATCTTGGTGATTCATACTCTTCCTACTTGGGATAAATTGATGAGATAGTAGACCCACCAGATGATTATGAAGATTATTTTACCTCTATCAATTATTTTAGAAGATGGATCCATATTGCTCATAGAGGACACCACTGAAGTTAATATTGGAACACCTAATGATCTGAAATGGATCAAACTTAGAACATCCCTCAATGAAGATGAATGTGAAGTCCTTACTACCCTCCTTCAAGAATTTATAGCCATTTTTGCATGGTGTTATTTAGATATACCAAGCTTGGACCCCACCTTGGTTGTACATCATCTTGTTGTACATCATGATGCCAAGCTAATTAAATAGAAGTTGAGAAAAATGCATCCTCACAACCATTCTTGCTAAGAAAAAAATTGAGAAATTATTAGAGGCAAGATGCATTCACCCTATTGATTATTCAAAGTGGATATCCAATATGGTCCCAATCAACAAGAAGCCACAAGGAATTAAACTATGTCCTGACTTTAGAGATATGAATAAAGCATGCCCAAAGTATGATTTTCCTTTACTAAATATTAATATGTTTATATATTCCACAGCCAGGTATGAGATGTTATCCCTCATGGATGGTTTCTCAAGATACAACCAGATTAAGATTGTACCAAAATACCAATATAAGATAGTGTTCACACTCCATGGAGAACATTCTATTATCAAGTGATGCCATTTTGCCTAAATAATGTAGGTGTTACATACCAACATGCAATGAATATCATTTTCCAAGACATGATGCATGATATTGTTGAATACTATGTGGATGATATATTGGGTAAATATAATACTAGAGAATGACATCAAGATGTATTATAAAGAATATTTGAAAGCATTCAAGAATACAAGGTTAAGAGTAACCCTAAAAAGTGTCTTTGACATCCTTTCAATAAAATTTATAGTTTTCCCTATCTCCCACCAAGGCATTGAAGTTGATCTAGCCAAGGTTAAGGCTATTATTAAAATGCCTCTACATTCAAATCTCAAATAGCTCTACAACCTACCAGGTAAAATACAATCTATAAGATGATTTATTTCTCAATTGGAAAAAAAATTCCATTCATTTACTCATCTTATTAATAAGGGTACTACTTTCTCATGGAATATAGACTATCAACATTCCTTTGAAAAATTAAAATAATATATGTCCAATCCACCTATTCTAGCTTTGCCTAAACCTAAAAATTCATTATTTCTCTATATCTCAGTAATCAACTATGTCTTAGGGGCACTCCTGGCATAGCACAATGATCAAGGAAAAGAATGAACAGTGTACTATCTGATCCACACACTAGTTTCATATGAACATAAATATAGTTTAATTAAGAAATCTTCCTTAGCCATTGTATTTACAACTCAAAAATTATGCCATTATATGTTCAATAACAAGACAATTGTCATCACCAAAGTGGACTCACTCAAGTATATAATTTCTACGGTAGATTTGACCAGTCATATGGCTAAGTGGATCATGTTATTGAGTGAATTTGAAATTGAATATGTTCATCAAAAATCCATCAAGGGGTAGAACTTGTAGATTAGCTTGTTGAAGCATCCTTATCAGACACCAAGCCACTTATCTTTAATTTTCCTGATGAGTTGATCATGACTCTCAATGACACTTCTTTTTTGCCTCCAAACTAGACCCTTTATTTTGATGATTCCTAAACTTATCGTGGATCAAGATTTTGTGTTATATTCATTATGTTGCAAAGGGATATCATTCACAAGTTATTTCATATTAGTTTCACTTGTACCAACAATATTATAGAATATGAATCACTCATTGTAGGGCTTCATCTCGTAATAAAGTGTAACATCAAGCATTACATTTTCATGGAGACTCTTAGCTAATGATCAATCAATTGATATGGTATTGACAAACTAAGCATGACAAACTCATTCCATACACAAAATTAGTGGACATTTTGAAACATAACTTTGATCATATTTAGTTCAAACATATTCCTAAAGGTAGTAACAGAAATGTTGATGCAATGGAAACAATTGGTTCCTTAATAGTAATTTTAGATCATAATATTGATTACCAATTTCTTATTAAACATTTTATATAGTCATCTCATGAATGTTGAAAATCTGAAGTGGTATATGAAAGGTCCCAACTTGCCTTGGTACTCTGACATATATGCCTACCTCCATCACAATATTATTCCTTACAACCTTTCTCATGAGAAATAAAAATTCTTCATCCATTTCACAACTCTTTATACCATTCTCTTTGACACTCTATTGTAGAGGATATGATGGAACTCTATTTCACTATTTAGCTTTGATAGAGTCCATATTAGCACTTAAATAAGTACATGAAGAGATTTATGGGTCCCACATTGGGGTCTTGGTCCTAGCTAAGAAACTCCTATTTATAGGGTATTATTGGCCCACTATGGAATTCAATGCATGTGTATATAAAAAAAAGTGTGTAGCTTGTCAAAAACATGCAAATCTCATTCATGCACCAGTTCTTCCACTTCAGTCACTCACTAAGCCATGGCCATTTTGCAATGGGGACTCGATCTCATAGGGAAAATTAATATGACTATTAGATAGCCATAAACATATCCTTACTAAAATTGAATACTTTACTAAGTGGGTTGAAGCCATTCCTATCACTTATGTAATAGGTAAGCAAATATCCAAATTCATTCTCAACCATCTCATTTGCCACTTTGGCATTCCCTCTCATTTAATTTCTAATAATGGTGACTCCTTCAATAATAAGGATACCAAATCCCTCTATGCCAAATACCAAATCAAACAACATATTTCCTTTGCTTATTTTCCCCAAAGCAATGCCAAGGTAGAATCACCTAACAAAATAGTGAACAAAATTATGAAAAATACAGTTAATAATTTTGGTCATGATTGACATATATAACTATTTATCTTCCTTTGGGCATACCACACCCATACTCACACCATAACAAGAGCCTCACCATATTCCCTTTTTATGGTATGAAAACTATTCTCCCAGTCAAAATTAAGTTACCCTCGCTATGCATTTCACTTAAGAACATCATTTATGATGAGTAATACATAATTTATCAGCTACAAAAATTAGACCTACTTGATGAAAATAGGGTAGATACTTTGAAAAAATTTCAAGGGTATCATAATAGGTTATGTCATAGCTACACCAAGTGCATCAAGATTAGAGACTTTGAGCTACAAATGTCACTTGTGAAAATAAGGATAAGTTTGAAGCTAATTGGTTAGGCCTATTCATCATCATAGCAAATTATGGATCTGGAGCATATACATTGACCACACCATATGGTGAAGAGTTAGATGAGCCCATGAATATTATGCATCTCAAGCATTTTTACACTTGATTTTCTTGAACAGTCTATGAGGACCCTTGTTTGGGGGCACAACTTAAAAACCATTTGCCTTTCATTCTATTTCTCATCAAGTTGGTCTAACTTGATCTTATTCCCTTATCTTATTACCATTCCTTAATCTTGATTCCAATTTACCAATATGATAGATGATTCTAGATGTCAGATTTCAAAGAAGCTTTCTAGCAGATTGTTTAGATTTGGTCACCATCAGCACATCCAAGATGAGTGGAATATCAAAGTATCTTATGCATGAATCACCTAAATATGGTCTTAGAAATTTCATTTTTAGCTCTTGATTAAATCCTATATCACTTGTGCCATTTATATGTCTTTCATGTTTTCAACCCTGTTGTTGATTCATAGTGGTTTTCACTAGGGTATAATTGCATTGACCTAAGGTCCATTTGGACTAAGTAGGCAATGCTTAGTTTTTAAAGTCATCTCAATCACCCCTTTTCCATGCTCTTAACATTTAAAGATTAATTTAATCTAGGCTCTTTTCATTTTATGATCAATTTAAGCCATTCACTCATCATTTTATGAGTATGTTAAGCTAGCATCATTATTGTTCTATGATGCACATCAGCGGAGAATATGCATTTGAACTTGGTGAACTATTGAACACTCATCTTTTTTCATGTTCTTATTATTTTGTGAGCTTTACCCATTATACACCCCATAATCCTCCATTGACTGGAGATGCTAAAAATCTTAAAATTTTGAAAACCCCAAAAACAACCTAAAATTTGAAAAAGGGCTTAAGAACTCCATGATAGATATTAAGCCACAATTTTTCCTTGCTTTGTCATCCTAGTCACTAGTTGTTTTTGCCTATGTTTTGGATGGTGTAGTTTGCCACATTTACCAAGTGATAACCCTTTGTCCAATCATGACCATTTCTATTTATGTTTACCATTTCCCAATTGTGTTCCTTCCCATTTTTAGGAGAACTACATCACCCTGAGGTCCACATGGATTATGTAGGTACCGCTTAGATGCATGGGGCATCCTAGGTTAACTCAACCAATTTTATTGACCATTATTTGTTATCAATTTATTTAACTCAAAATAATCTCACCATTTTATGAGTTTTATATTTTCCTATTATTCTTCTATCACAACTCTTACTTCTCATCATTTTTATTCTATCCCATATCCCTAGGAGAACTACATTTGGCCGAAAGTCCTTAGGACTATGTAGGTAACATCCACTGGTAATAGGGAATTTGGAGTCAAATTGGCAATCCCTTCCTTTTTCTTTTATTCTCCCCACCCATTTAGGTTATCATTTTGTACTACCACTTGTCCTCTAGAGCGTAGGGGCAAAATATCTAAGAGCAATGCCTACATTCACACATGCACAAATGATTCAATACTTGATTATTTTTTAATATGTTTATGTGCTTTTTTATCATGATTATTTTTGTTCTTCTTGGTGCATTTCTTTAATCAATTTGATGTTTTTTGTTTTTTGTTTTTTGTTTTTTTCTTTTAGTTTGTATTTGATTATTTCTTTGCATTGTTTATTTTTTCCATTTTCTATTGTTGCCTTGGCTCAGTTTAATATGTTGATAGGATCATTATCATGGTGCTTCCCATCATGAAATTATACTTGATTCCATCAATTGGCCTTTGTCAACATTGTCATCATGGTTTATATCATCAGTGCATTGTTTTCAATTATATATTATAATCATGGGTCGGTCCTTATGTACATTGTGGCCTATTTATCATGGTGTTTTATATCATGGTACATATCATACAATGTTATATCAAAAATTAAGATGTTATAAATATAATCGATGATGTTTAATCAAGATATCTCCTTGTCTAGTATCCCCCAACCAATTCAACAAGCACCTAATCATCATTTTTCAACATAAAAAATCACCTTATTGGGTCAAATCATTGAGACCAATCAGTAATCAAATTTTCCCTACTAGGGAGCTCCTTGTAACCATGATCAATTCCACCTTAATAGGGCACATTATTTTGATCAAATCTTGTTTATTACTCAATTTTTGAGGGCTCATTTATTTCAACTATTTTTCCAACTGTCCCCTCGATGGGGAATCCAAGGCTAACCAAAGCACCTTTTGGGGCATCAATCTGAGTTTACTTACTCATAAAATTTTCAAAAATAGAAGAGTGAAGACATGACTGTTCAAGTGTTATCAAAAATTCTTCATGATGGTTTTTTTCAATCTTTGAAAATATGTTATTGTGCCTAGTGTCTCAAATTTCCTTCTCAAATAGGAAAAAAGTTTAGGCACTCTATTTTAAGCACTTCTATGTCTAAACTATGTTTATAATGACTTCTAAAATCCTATCTAAGATTAATTAAAAATATCCTACTAGTCCTAATTTATCCACACAATTGCTAATTTAACCCAAAATTGCAATGGTACATCCCTAATTGGGGTAATGGATCATCTTACATCATTTATCTTATCAAGTGCATCCTAATTTAAATTACCCCTTTGCAAGTGTTTTCGTAGCCTAATTAAGTGAAGAATTAATTAAAAAAGAAACATTGTAAACGTTACCATTCTTATAATTACCAATCAATCACCTTGATTTAACTATCCTAACCATTTCTCTAATAGGAAATTATATGGATTTAAATTATCATATTTTCTTAAAATATAAAATTGAAGTATAGACTCAAATAGGTGATGTCATAGGGGAAATTCAATGTAGTGGAGTAAAGTGTGGGAAAGGTGGATTATGACATGGCCACTTACACACACTCTTACATATTTTACACCCCTCTAACACACTCAAGAGGATAAATGACTACACTTTCTTCTACTTTGCCTTCCATACTCTAAAGGCCTTAAATGGCATATCTTACATACTCCAAAGGTGTAATCATGGATTTGAATATTGATCCTCTACCCTCCATCTTAGGATGAGATGAAAATCATATATTGACAATAAATATATAAATAGAATCCTCACACCTCTTATTTCATCAATCTTCCTAATGTAAACTTACTTTGCAAAATTGATTCCAAAAAGCTTAATCAACTTTATTATCTCATTTCAAACCAAATCCAAGACCAAGTTAGACAAGGAGATGTGTTCCCCACATAAGGATTCAAGCATCAATGAGTACTCCTACATCTACAAGTTGAGATAAAACTATTTTAGGTTGATCTTCAAGCATATCTTAAAGAGAGCTAAAATTATTATGTTTATCCTTCCAAATTGCATTTCTTGCTTGAATATCCTAGCTCACCCAAGGGATTTAGATTGATTATTTATATCTCTAATTTGTTTTTATTATTTCACTAACAATGAACAAACTCCCTCTTCAATTCCTAATCTATAGGTTGTTCTTCTCAGCCCTAGAACTCTCCCACTTTTAGAAGTCTCACATCTGCTCTATTTTGTGCCCCTTAGCCTATCTCTTGGTCTGAACATTCTTATGTTGATGACACAAGCCCTCTATCTTATCCAAAATGCTTTAAAAATGATTATCTTATACCTTTATAAGTTTTGAGTTTATACATACATTCTTATTCCCTAGACACTAGCATTTTAGATAGAGACATGTGTTGACATAGGTGTCCTACTCTGACACAAGTATCTAGTGCCCTAAATTCATCTAATTTTCAAATGAAATGTATCCTAATGTTGATACTAAGTGATTTAATATGAGTTACTTCTCCAAAGTGAATGTTATAAATACAAGAGCATCCCTCATCCATTCTTCACCTAGAAAAGACCAAAAGAGACCAAGGTAACTTATCAAAAGCATTCTATAAAGCATTCAATTGAGCAAAGCTTCCTTATTTTCTCCTATTTCCAAATCAGTCATAGGGATAGAAAATCTACATGTCTAAATTAATTAAGGATCATCCCAAAATCTATATTTTCCAAGTTACAATCTAGGTCATTGTTGTACTTGTTTTTTGAAAATTACATGATTCACACACAAGACAACACAAATGGGAGAACTACATCAATTTAAGGCCCTATTTGGAGTATCGTATATGTATTAAACACTCATTTACAAAGGGGTCTTTGGATTCAACTTGACACCATGTGCCCACTAACCTATTTTTACCCATTTAAGATGAATAACTAGGGTTTTGTAATTTCATGAGGAGCAACAATTTATGACCTAGATCTGAATCCACTAGAATGAATGTTAAGACAAAATTAGAAGCATCTAGGTGGTCATGTCATTTTAAACAATCATTCCATACAAGACACCTATGTCAAGTTCAGATAGTAGCTTCGACGTAACCATCCAAGACTAACACTAGTGTTTGTAGCTCCAAAGGCACTTAATCTAGAATTTGGTGACTATTTAATAAACATATTCCTATTTGTTTCCTACCTACTCTAGATCTAGAATTATCTTAGCATTAGAACCAGATAAGTGCTTCATTTTTTTATCATTTTCATATCTATCATAGTTATACTTATAATTTTTAGCCTATCTCAATATAATAAATTAAGTATGTGTTTATCTAAGAATAACATCTAATTGGCCTGATATAGAGATAGTTTATCACCCTTGTACCTTAGGCTATCTCTATCCCCTTTAACCCTAGATAAATCCAATCTATATTTTTAGGGTTAAACACTACTAATGTAATTATTATGATGATATAGTCATTTATTTGTGTCTATGTGGATACAATATTTTTATCTATTCCAATAAAATATCTTGTTTCTGAAACTATATCAATAGGCTTAGTAAAGTCTTATAACCTTGAAACCATATCACCTATGCCAATAAAATAAAATTTAACTAACCCAATTGTATCTCTATGTCTAATATCATCAAAATAATATAAATCATAGTTAATTTCAAGTAAAAAATTATATAGTCAAACATGATGCTATTCATACCTCTATTTTTTTATTAAGGTCATCTTTAACCTATCTTAACCTTGAAGAATGGGATCCCATTGAATAACTCTCTAATCTCTTTAGTCAAATTCCATTCCTTAAAATTATGTGTACCTCTCCTAAATATCAAAATTATTTAATAAAAACTCTCTTTGTTATGAACATTCCTTAACCACCACCTATGGGGCAGGAACCCATTTTGCCCAGTTCTAAAGAAAGTATCATATAAAAATATGAATATATGTATATAGAAATTGATAGGACAACAGACCAAGCCTTATCCTTGAAATTTCATATCCAAGTGATGATCCCAAATGAAATCCTTCTTTGTAAGAGTGTGTATATACTAGAATCTTATTATGCATAGCATCTTAGTCTTGTACACTTGATAAATACCAATCAAGGTTGTGTCCTTGAGTTCTAGACCTTGTCATTGTCAAAAGACTCGCATTCACCTTATCATTTTGTCTAACTACTTATATTATGGTCTTAATCTATTATTTTAATGACCCAAATCACCTGTACACTATAATAAATTTAAAATATTATTTATATCATTTACTATTAGTTATAAACCTTTAATATTTTTTTATCTTGATAGAACTACCATTCATTTAGGGACACTAGTGTCCATATTTCATATCTATTATTTGTACCTCAAAATTCATCCAAATTGAAAATATTTCAAAACATATGGGTCACCCTATTTGTATTATCTTACCCTTTCATGATATATTTTCAAAAGGTGTGGTATAAATACAAATCAATGCCTACTCATTATGCATCTGGAATATACTAAGAAATAACCTATTCAAGCTCATTTAATTAATCATATAACTAAGTTATATTTACCTATTCTTCTATACTTCTATAGCAATCATAGGAGTAGTCATATTATAGGTTTGAAGCATTAAAAAAATAGCCCATGAGAAATAATTGTCAATTTATAAGCTAGATCATTTAATGCCCTTATATATAGCATATTTCACCCTTGTGCACACATAATCCCACACTTAGGGGAGAACTACATATGTTTATGTTCCTTTTCAAAGTAGTGGCTATGTAGGCAATGCTCATTGACAAATGGGTCCTTGAGGCTAGCTTGACTTCATGATATTGCTAACCCATTTTTGGCAAGGTGACATGACCTAAGGTGAAGAACTAGGGTTGAGCTATATATACTCATACAGAACTTATGTGTGTGATCTAGATATATCAATAGATAGGTGATAGAAAACCCTGAGAGATGTAACTATCAGATCTAGAATATTTTATATTTTGGGGCAAGATGGAAACATCCATAGGAGGACACTAATGTCAATGGTAGTGTCTAGAGTTTGATAGTAGTGTTCAAGCAATAAAAATAGTCAAAACATTGAATGAACAAAACACAAAGTATTGTAGGACTGAGACAAAGTTAGGTAATAGTGACAATCCATAACATAAAAACAAGATATGATTTTCTTAACCCGTAGTTTTATAATCATTGTTATATTTATTACAAATATTTGAATGATTTTATTGTTAAATATTGTATTATATTACCTAGATTTTGAATATTGCATATTGCAATCAAAAAAAAAATTTCTAGACAGTATTTATGTAAGGACCCATTTTGAATAAAGCACTATAGTGAACCCATATTCTGAGTTTCAATTGAACTAACCCCTAAATTTATTTAGGGTTTCTTTTATAATTTTTTTAGATTGTTTTATTTATTTTTTAGATCTGGTTTTTCTTGTATCGGAATAATATAAGTGATGTTTGTTCTCTATGTTTCCTTATGCCTTATATTAATTATTTTAGTTGTGTTTATGCTTAAAACCCTGAAAATGCATTATCATATTAAAAACCCTAAGGAACCTCATCCTTTAGATGTTTTATTTAACCTTCATGGTGATCAATACATTGTTTATGAGGATCTTATGGCTATCGAAAAGTGTAATACCCAAACTTCATTTGTAGCAGCTCCTTACAATTATGATAATGAAAATACCAATAATGTAAATATAAATATTGATGAATATGGTGAAACTGATAGCATGATTTCTTATTTCCCTTGTGATTGTGATTGTGATTTCACACATTTTTAAGATGAGTGTGAGAAGCCTAGTTATCATATTTCTTCCACATTGCTTGATTTAGAATCTAATGATGAGGTGCTTGAAGAAAAACCAATTGTACCATTTTTGAGTGCATTGTATATCCTTCAATGTTATAAAATGAACATGCATGAATATATCATTCCAAATGTTTAAAATATCAATCTTTCATGTATAGAGAATACTAAAGATGAAGCAAAAGTTGAGTGTACATCCTCTTTATTTAATGATGAACATGTTATAAATAATGAATTTTTGTCTTCATTGTAAAATATTTAAAATGTTACATAAATTAAATATTATATTCCTTCTTTAGCTCATGTAAATTCAAATAGTAAAATTATTTCTCTCTCTATAGATCTCAATGATACAAATGCATGTGCTACTTCTCTCCCTATCCTTTTAGGTTGGAAAGAATAAAATGATAATACTATT
Source organism: Torreya grandis (assembly GCA_037957365.1). Taxonomy (NCBI): domain Eukaryota; kingdom Viridiplantae; phylum Streptophyta; class Pinopsida; order Cupressales; family Taxaceae; genus Torreya; species Torreya grandis. Next base: position 795,457 of record JARHVA010005276.1, on the reverse strand, counting down.
CAAATTAGTTTTGATGCATGTTCTTCTCCTCTTATTCCATTTCAAGATAAACAACAAATCATCTTTGCCTAAGGTTTCCTAATGAAACAATTTCCCAAACCAAGTAACACTAATTCGCTTAAAGTTTCACATGATAGTTATGCTAACGTTTTTTTCTCATATGGTAATTATGTATCTAAACTAGAAAATGACATTTCATCTTCTATTCCTTTCTCCTTTGAATTCAAAAATGAAAGTGAAACTTGCAAAAATTCTTCCTATGATGATTTTTTAAACAAAATAAAAAATGTTCCTCTTCATCCCTCCACATTTTATACTTAAAATCATGTTCCAATTCTAGATGAACATAATTAAATTACATCTTATATTTTTATTTCATGTAATGAAGATTCAATTAGTCAAGATCTTTTCCATAATATTTGTATCAAACTTCATGAAATCAAAAATTATATAATTACCTCTCTTGAATCATCATGTGATATGAATGCTCCCCTACCCAATAATTTTCAATCAAGTAATGATCCTACCTTATAATGAAATAATAGTTGTAAAGAGGCCATCATTCCTATGTTTCATATGGATGGTAAATTACAACCTATAAGTTAATCTTCAAACTCTCCAATAATTAATCCTAGTGATATTGTATCTATGATGACTACCATAGGAGATATTTAGAAGCAAATGGTAATTCTCAAGTTACAAGTACTTTCACATGATTTTACTCTTAATGATAACATTATATAAGATAAACCCTTACACAATATTTCTTTGCTCATCCTTATCCTACTAATTTTTTGATGCCTATGTTACCTTCATTTTATGGTCAAAGATACCCTACAAATCACTTTAAATAATATGTACATTCATTTGATCATTGGACTAAAGATGGATGCTTATTATTATAAGCCTTCCATATAAGTCTAATATGAGAGGCTAGCGATTGGTTCTATAGCCTCCTAAATAGTTCCTTACCAACTTTCAAGAAACGTGAAGACATATTTTTATCTAATTTTCATTAGTATCAAATACCTAAATTAACATTGGAACATTTTCAAGGCCTAACACAAAATGATTTTGAGTCTATTCGATATTATGCTATCATATTTAAGGATGCTTTATATTTCATGAATTATACACCATCATATTTGGAATTGCAATTCATAGTTAGTAGGGACCTTCTTTCTCTTCTTAAATAAAAAGCATTGCATAGGCCTTTTACTTCATTTGATAGCTTATACATGATTGTGCATAAATATACATGTGCACTAACAAACACCAATATTGAATTACCCTTATCTTCACTTAAATTCAAATATGTTACAAAAAACTCCTATAAATCAAAGCAACAAACCAAGGAGGTTCATGAGCCATATCAAATACCTTGTTCTGAATCCATAGTTTAGACCAAGGAATAAATAGTAAAGGTTTTACATAGAGGAAAATAATCACATACATAATACATCCTACAATTAAAACTATACCTCTACTAAGAGGAAACCACTTTAGTTTGGCAAGTTAAGAGATAGTCCACATGATATATTACATACACTATTGGAAAAATGGTTGATTACTCTCCCTTTGAATTATTACCATCCACCACATAGATTTAAAAAGGTGAAAGGGCAACCCTTTTTCACTTACCATGGTATTAATGGGCATTGTAACAATTTTTTTTTTTACTATAAAATAAAATCTTACATAAGTTGCACATAGAGGAGTTATTACCCTTCAGAAAGAGACAACAAGGTCTCATTTTCCTATTTCTTCTAGAGGTCACTCTAAGAGGGTCAAGACATTCCATGCCAATACTACTGAGGCACACACGGTCTATCGACCCTTGTATAACTAAACCACTAGAATAATTCTTTCTGCTAGAGTACATTCTACAATGATTGATTTCTCCCACATGAATCCTACTAAGGAACCATTAGTCAATCGAGCTCTTGTTATAGGTGTACTTGGGGGAATCATAAAACCAAATGTTACATAATCCAATCATACTTCGATACTTATATTTACTACATCGAAATAATGGGTACCTAAACCAATTCAGAAGGCTACAGATGAAATAGATACACTTTATATTCCTAGAAATGCACCAATTATGTTAGAATAGAAATTAGAAGCATAATTTTCACATGATCATTATAGTCAAGCATTTTTATTCACAAATGGATTCCAGTGTTTACAATGATTGCCTCAGTTATCACTAAATAAAAATAAATGAACAAATACTCATACTATAGAGTTCTATCAAACATGCATAGAGTACCATAGATTCCACAAAACACTAAACAACGGATTCCACAAACCACTAATCCTTTTACCACCTCTTCATGACCATAGAGTCATATGAAACATATTCAAAGTGCTACATATTCTAAGGTTCTAGATATGATATCTATACGTACCCCTTGGTAATATCACTAATTTGATGTACTATTTTCTAAGATTGGAGCTTCTTATGAGCATCCCTTAGATAGGATCATAGGTTATACTTTTCCTTCCACATATTGAAAAAAAAATTAAAATTAAAAAAATCCAATCTAAAAAATTCAAATATTCTAAGAAATTACAAAAACATTCAAATAAATCAAAAATACAAAAATTATTTAGCATACACATGTTTACTAGCTATGTGGGATCTATGTTGTTTACTTTATGTTAGTATCTAGCATATCATTTATGTTATATACACACATTTGTTTCGTGAATATGTGAGTTTGATACAGGTATACACCAGATCCATGATACATGCATATACAGATGTTGGACCTTTTCTCTACCCACATGACACACTACAAGGGAGAATTTACTTCCATGACCAAAATTGATACATGTTATGTTGTTTTATGATTAATTTTACATTGTCATTTTTAGATTATATACTAACTCTTACACATTTATATAATCATGCTTACATGTTACATTTTGTACTTGTTATGCTCTGTTACATGACATTTTTTTCTAGCACATATATGCAAGGACTAGTATGATATGCTTATGTTGGTTGTTTTTCTAATTTATTTATTCACATTGTCACTTCCTTGAGCATACATCTTGTTCGATATTTTGTTTCTTGTGGAACATTTTATTAATTTCCTTGATTGTAAACCCCAATGCCACTGATTATATGTGTGGAAATTTAAATATGTCCTCCCTTTGAGTGTGCAACATTTGAACATGCCCCTTTTTTGTGGTGTCCTTAAACCCCTTTTGTGTGATATTGATTGCTCTTGTGTGTTTTTTGATTATTTTTTGAGATTGTAATTTTAATTTTTATACATTGAAATGATCCATCTCATGCATCTTAGGCATTGTTTTGATCACATACTGTGAGCTTCATCACTATATCTACTTAGACATGTTACTCCTATATGCTACATGATTCATACATAGATAATATAGTTATCTTATCATTTTAAGATAAGGTGGATACCAGATTCCATTCCCCTCACCTCAAAATGGGGTGCATATTAGTGGGGTCATGTCATAGATACAAGAATCCACACATACATAGTTGGAAAATTTTAATACGGTTTTCAAGATTCAATTATACACCTAGGTCAGAATCCTATATATTTGCCAATGATTTTTTATAGATTTCAGGCAAAGTTCTTCATATTTGTGATAGATATTGTACATTATTATAGATAAAAGGTTACATTTTGATAGATACTTTAGATTGAGATGCATTAGAGGCACATATGCCATATAAGTGCACCAAAAATTTTAAATATATAATCAAATCGTTTTACCAAGAAGCATCATTTTTACCTGGAAGCATTGTTTTGAGCCTCTCATGTCTATAGAAGATGGCTCCTTTGAGTATTGAAATTGAGATTCAATGAAATTGATAGCCATAGAACTACTCCCCTATTGTAGGTTTAGTTTTTTATACTAGTTAACTTAGTTTTATTATACATTCACTTCAATTGTGAAAACCAGATTCAATAATCTCAATATCCATGTCACAACTCACCCTTGCATTAGATTGGGGGACATAATTACCCTCAAAATTTCTCACTTAAAATACTCCAAGGTTTCATTTTGAACCTATCTCAACTCTAATTCTTCATAAGAGATCATCTTTACCAAATCAAAGTACCAAGGGGCAACATGGTTGCATCAAAACACAAGTGTACTCTTTCCTTGCTCTCTTTACTTTTCAAGTATTTAAATTATTCAATTGCATATTACATGCACTAATTTACATTGTAGCATGTTATTGGTTATAGCATCAAATTCACCAAGGCTCAAGAAAAGGCAATTTGTGTTGTACACACCCAGGTACACATTTTTTTCCTTTAACCTAGTAATTTTATCATTATGCATTACTAGATTAAGGGGGAATGTACATACTAAAATATGATTATATATAGCATCTTAGCCTTGTACACTTGAAAAACACTGATCATGGCTCTACCTTTAAGTTCTATACCTTATTATTGTTAAAAGGCTTGCATTCACCATCTCATTGTGCCTAACTACTTATATTATGATCTGACCCTATCATTCTAATGACCCAAATCACGTGTACACTATAGAAAGCTTAAAATATGATTTATATAATTCATTATAAATTACATACATTCATAATTTGTATATCATGTTGGACACTACCATCCATATAGGGATAATAGCATCAATGCTAGTGCCCATATTCCTTATCTAATGTTTGTACCTCAAAATTCATTCAAATTGAAAATCTTTCAAAAAAATGGGTCAACCTATTTTTATTATCTAACCCTTCTGTAATATATTTTCAAAAACTGTGGTATAAATATAAATAAAATCCTACTCATTATTCATCTAGCATATACCAAGAAAGCACCTTTTCAAGCTCATTCAATCAATCGTACAATTGAGTTCTACTACCATATTCTTCCCTATTTCTATATTAGTCATAGGAGTATTCATATTACAGGTCTGAAGCATTCAAATAACAACACATGAGAAATATTTTTCAAGATACAAGCTATATCATTACATGGTCTTGCATGTAGCATATTACACCCTTGTGCATGCACAAGCCCACACTTAGGGGAGAACTACATATGTTTGAGGCCCTCTTCGTAGTAGTGGCTATGTAGGCAATACTCATTGACAAATGGGTCCTTGAGGTCAGTTTAAATATGTGATCCCACTAACCCATTCTTGGCAAGGTGATATGAATAAGGTGAATAACTAGGGTTTGAGGTATATACACTCATACATAGCCTATGTGTGCAATCTAGATAAATTAACACAAAGGTGATAGAAAACCCTGAAAGGCATAACTATCAGATCCATAAAGGAGTCTATATTTTGGGGTAGGACAAAAACATATATGAGAGGACACTAGAATTGATGGTAGAGTCTAGAGATTAATAGTAGTGTCTAGTTAGTAAAAATTTTCAAAAATGTAAACGAATGGAACACAGAGTTGAGTTGTAGGACTGATATGAAGCTAAGTAATAGTGATAATCCAGAATAGAACAGTAAAAAATATATGCTTCTCTTAACCCTTAGTCATATAATCATTTCTATATTTAATTCACATAATGATTTTATTGTTAAATAATGTATTGTATTAACTAGATCTAAATATTGCATATTGCAATCAAAAGTTTTATTTATATAGGGTATTTATGTAAGAACTCATTTTTAATAAAATAGAGTGACCCTCCTCTTTTTTATTGTTGTTTAAATAGGTGATTTCTAATTCTAGAGAGCCCTATTTGATGAAGTTTTTGGTACATGTGTTTCATCTTTGGAATTCATTAAATCCCTTTGGTATTCTATAAACAGCCTTAATTAAGTCCACCCTTAGCATGTGCCAAAGATTTGACTAAAGATAAATTCCACCCATGGGATGAATTTTGCTTCCTATAATGGTACCTATTGTAATGGTTAGGGTGAAATATGTGATTTTAAACTTTACCTTATCTTATAATATATTTCTTACCTGTTCTTGAACTTATCGCATGAGGATTATAGCCTCTTCAACATGTCAATATATCAAATTTCCTTGTTTCAGAGATATGTATAAAATTCAATGTGCTACCAACCCTTGGAATTATGAATGATTTCAAAAACATGGTGTATTTAAAATACATACCCTTTAACCACTTCTAAGTATTCATTTTCTTGAGTATCAGTGTTTCAACTTCCTTGTCAATTTAGTTAGAGGTTATAGTGGTCACCCTGAGCTTGTGGGAAACATCCTTCCCAAACCTCAATGATTTTGATAATGATGAACTATATGAGTTCAACCTTAAAATAAAAACCTCCAATCTTCCTCCTAATATCATAGCTCATTTTCCTCTCACCTTGTGACCTAGTTTTTCCAACAACACAACTGGTAAAATACATGTGACAGTAATTATTCTAAATAAATCTGCTATTATTACTTACAACAACATTATGGCTTAATCCTCCACGTGGATCTCAAAACTCTCGATTATGATGATATTGATGTGTTATATGATCCATTTTTTTTGTCTAATCTCAATCAAAACATGCAAAAATTATATGTTACAATTCATCCCTTTAACAATTGTAATGCCATCATCCTTCAATTTTAACATTAACATGATTATTCTTTCTTGTTTGAGAATACATAATGATTCTCCTTTATATATTCATAGTGTATCTAATAATCCTAATATCAATTCAATTCCTTTTCTTAAGTCTGTCAATATGCAAAATATTATCCCTCACCAGATGTCAGCTTTGGCACTACGCCCACCAACACTAAGGTTTTCAATGGAAGAGTTAGGACATCATCATCTAGGATAGTTTTGATCATTTAAAAATTCCCTCAGGTATATGATTTAGACTTGTAGAGAATATAATATAAATTTAGAGCATCAATATTCATATGGATAAGCTCCTCATGTGGACATCCCACCAACCATGTGTCTTCTCCACCTAGGCACTTTTATGATTTTCACAAGACTACTATACATTATATGATTAATTATTGATACCTTTGATAATAATTGGATATACTTCATTGTGAGACTATGAATTTTTATCTCCAGTCATATATGTCTCTTCCAATTACACTTCCCACCTATATCCCCAAGAACTGACAGTGTTATTTTCTTTGGCATGAGTTTTCTACCCATTCTATAAATAAGTGTAGAACACTTTAACAACATTTTTGTATTTTTCCTAGGTTGGAACACCAAGTTACCCAACAACATTTATAGTTGCCTCATATCAAGGTGTCACCTTCTTCTCCTAAGTCTGATGTGTCACCTGAAAGACAACTCCCACATATATTCCCAAGAAGGGATATTTATTGTCTTTAAAATTATTCTCATGTTGGATTTATGATAAAACTTATTTACTTTATATTTATGTATATTAGTGTTAGTTTATTGAGGCATATACATATTTTGGTAGTTTAGGATGCTAGTAGGTTAATTAATAAATTTTAGTAAGTTAGTTGTTTCAAAATTTCAAATTTTCTTAAACTTTGTTAATAATTAAATAATGAAACCTTACCTTTATGTGCAGGCTTTATCAAATTTATACAATGTATATTGCTACATACACTTGTGTTTGGTCCTTACATTTCCTTTGCACTCCATAGATGAGTGTAAGGCTTATCAACAACATATATGCAATTTCTAAAGGCAAGGACACCATGTTCCTCGATGACCATTACATCACATTCAAAAAACAAAGGAATAACCACCTCTTAGGCCAAAAACATTTATTCCCATTTTACCTTATTCACAGTTGAGGACAATGCCCTCTTAATTATAATACACATACTTTCTCTATTGAGGCTATTCACAAGGTTGTTCTTGCATGTATTTTAGAGAGAATAGAAGAGATCATGGTTAAGGCATGATATCAAATTTATCATGAGATTTATGATGTGATTAATTATGCATGTAATGAGATTCTAAGATATTTATGAACATTAATATACTTCACATTTTTCAAGTCTTAGATATTATTTCATATTTTAACAATTGAGTAATTCTTGGTCTTTATTTTTCTTGCACTTTACTTTTCCAAATTGTCCTCTCTTGGGTTTATTTAGCCATTGACTCTTTTTAGATTCTTTGGTATCTTAACTTTTCATTTATCTTCATCTTGGGCTTATTTGGTCATTACCTCATTTTTGGATTCTTTGGTAGCTTAATTTTTATTATCCCATGTCTTGGGTTTTTCTTCTTCCCTCTCAAATTTTACTACTATATTTTCTTATGTGAAACCTATCATACGATGACATAGCTTATCTAGTGGAATTACTATATTCATTCCTATCACCTCCCATTGTCTATTTATCCTATCATTTTTGCACTTGTTATGTGATTTTACTTACATTCTCATGTACTTCTAGATCCCTATATGTTTAGTCCATCTAAAGAAAAAATATCCATTTTTATAATCAACTAGTAGCATGTCTTCATTGTATCATTTTACATTTTTCAAATCTCTCATTATCACCATCTTTCCCTTTAATTATTTTAGTTGAGGCACACTTGAGTCAAAGATGAGATTGCACTCTCTTATAAAGTGTAAGTCTAGGAGTTTAAAAGCTTTTTCTAATCAGCTACTAGTGTATCTTCATTGTATCATTTTAAATTTTATGAATCTCTCATGATCCCCATATTTTCATTTTCTTCTTTCAATTGAGGAACACTTACATCAAATATGAGATTGCACTCTCTTATAAAGTGTAAGTCTAGGATTTTATAAGCTTCTTGGTCCCTAAGTTATCTTCTTTAATGACCAGGTACAAGATCTCTTATGTAAGTCATTTTTAGCACCCATTGTTGGTTTTTTAAATCCATATGGAGGAGGAAAATATAAAATGTCATAATATTCAGAAGCCAAATATATTCAAATAAAAATAAAAAAGGCCACATATTTTTCAAAATTCAAAATCGTGTAAAAATATGTCATCATATCATTGGTACACCCCTATATTAGTTGAAGCTTAAGATCCACAGTTGGCTTCATAATAGAGCTAAGGTTCATTAGAGTGAAATAGGCTAGTCGACTAGGGTAGGAAGATTCACACATATATCATTGGTGCCACCTACTTTCTCATACAAGTACTTAATTCTCATAATGGATAATGGTTTCCTTAAGGTCCTTAGAAGAGGCAGAAAATGTCATAGGAAGGTATGATCCATTTAAATTTCCATGCATATCACCTTCATGGGATGATTTTTATACTTCACTTTTTATCCAAAGCTCTACACTTTCTATGTGGGATTCTCTAAATCCTTGATGCCAAAATCTTTTAGCCTTGTTCACTTGATTAGAGTGTCTTGTCTTCGCTTAGGATTTCTACATCACCTTTATGATGCCTTGCCTCCTTTTACATTTTATCATTTTCAATATCCCCTGATAGATATTTATTCTAGCTTATCACCTCCCTCCTTTATTGTCCCTTTTTCTATCTCTTTGCTCTAGATTTGACTCTGGTATCTCTCATTATTACGCCTCTTGGCTTTTGAATTTGTGTTACATGGTAAAACCTTAGGGAATATAACCAGAACCTCCTCAAAAATGACCATTACCATCATATCCACATCATATTCATCATTTTAGGAATGGATTTAGATGTTTGAGTCTTCCTACAAGACATTCTAGCACAAGCATCAATTTGGTGGTTACTCATTTCCTTGCTTATGGTTTTTCTTCCATCTTATGTTTAACCTAGAATTTTTTATCTACTTACATTTGATGTTTTATGATCATTTCATACATATCCTACACATCCTTTGTTTGACTTATATTTATCTTATCTACTTGCATTGGATGTTTTACAATCATTTTCCTACCTTTTCATAGTTTATATGTATTTTTTATTTAAATTAATGTTTGATCTCTATACATTTGATTTGTTTCAAATATTTTCTTTTCACATCTTTTTTTGGTTGTATTCTCTTTCCTTTACTTACATTTGTTGGTTTTTACTCCTTTTTTTGACTTATATTTTATTTATCTGCTTACATTGGATATTCTTATTATCAATTACTTTCTTTGCATTCTTATGTTTGTTTTATATTTATTGTATCTGTCTACATTTGTTGTCTTTCTTGCAATCAGTTTGCAAATATTTTGTTTGTTATATTTTTCAATCTACTTACTTTAGATGTCATTTTTTACACTTAGTATTTAATTTTTTTTTGTATACAAATGCTTAATTTAAAAAACAATGAAACATATAAGACAAAACATCAAATTATGATATCACATACAAACATGCTACAATGTTATATATATTTATCTATCAAAGCAATAGTTTCCATGTATTAAACAAATGAACCAAAACAATGATATATATAATCACCTTTTTTCTACATCTCATATACAATAAAAAATAAAATATATATATATATATACATACATATGAGGTTAGTCTTCGCTTTCATCCCTAGGTTAGGGAGGGGATATGATATGATATGAAGCAGTCTCTTGTGACTCTTTCAAATATCTCTGTAAGATAACACTCATTGAGCATAATAATGCATGCTCTCCCTTCACTCAGGACACTCATGTTTCTAGTGCAGTAAGATAAGTAGTCAATGCCTACTCCCTAGACACAATCGCTACTATCATAGCCATGTCTTCTAGTCTCTTAATTGTTAAGGCTACCTAGGCTACAACTACTTGTTGTTGGGCCATCACTACCTGTTTCCATGTTGCATCATCCCATCCTATTAGTGTTACTACTACAAATGTAGATGGACCAGGATCCTAGCCTTGTCTTTAAAGATCCCACATAGTAGCTCTAACCAATCTTAACCAATTGACATGATCTCCCATTTATGGTGTTGAAATATTTGGTATAGTTTCTTTGTTGTGCTCAGGGAGCACAACATCCAAGATCTCATGGTGGGTGGCCTTAATCATTGATCTGCATCACATTATCTCTGATACATCTACAAAATCAAACCAAATTTACATTATATATATCACATTATCTTAGATACATCTACAAAATCAAACCAAATTTACATTATATATATATATATATATATAATGTAAATTTGGTTTGATTTTGTAGATGTATCAAAGATAACGTGATGCAAATCAATGATTAAGGCCACCCAACATGAGATCTTGGATATGTATTTAATGTAAATTTGGTTTGATTTTGTAGATGTATCGGAGATAATGTGATGCAGATCAATGATTAAGGCCTCCCGCCATAAGATCTCAGATGTTGTGTTCCCTGAGCACAACAAAGAAACATATATATATATATATATATATATATATATATCTCATCAAGTATGTCTATCAATCTATATAATGTAGTAATACAATTCCAACCATTCTTTTATACCTAGATGTGTGCCACTTATACAAGAGGCCTCTTTGTCATCTTATTCATTAAGGACACCATTGTCCTCACCTTTATCCTCTATCTAGAAAGATTAAAAATTTGGCACCCATCTCTCCCTATGCAAAACTAGGACATGTTAACCCTATGCCCTTTGGCTCTGTCATATTATCCTTCTTTGAGGTGTTGCATGTATTTCACATGCCATAGGTACATATTGAATTCCCTTTTGAGAAATATAATGCCTCTCTAATGCCACTATTGCCTCTACCACCACCTAATGTCATTGTCTCCTCCTATGAGACTAAGAAGCACACCGTGGTCTCAACAGTGGAACCTTTGGTGGTGGCTCTTGTTCTCTATCCCCCCTCAACTCTATTACATGCCTCACCCTATAGGACATCAAGGCTAATGATGTTGTTGGGTGGGGTTTACAAAACTCTTCTATAATATATGCATAAGAGTGTAGCTCTATCCACCATGTGTAATGTTCGGTCATATCAACCCGACCGTGATCCCACATAGTGGATGGCCATGATGGGCATCTATCCACAATCCCTTGATATGGTGTCCATATGGAATCCTCTCCATGGATAGTATCCAATCTAGGATACCCTATGACACATCTCAATGCCAACACTCGCTTCTATCATCTAACTTGAGGTAGTTGATCTAAAAGTTGGTATGGAAGCCATGTATGGTATTATATAGGAAACCTCTCATAGATCTAGTTGGCAAACAATATGACTAGTCCCATTGTCTACTCAAATATTATAAAAATTATGTAATACCTATACCTAAATACTCAAATCCATGTTGAATATTGTGCCCTGCTCCAAAGTAGTTCAACACATAATAATGGCAAAAACCAAGACTCCTCCATCTAACTTGTGACACAACATGTATCTAGTTATCAAGCCTAAAATCATCATTTGGATGTCTAGAACATATAACACATATACATCAAACTATTTTACAATTAAATATCATTGGTCATATGTTTCTAACCCATTAGCATTGTGATCCAGTTCCTGCCTCTTGGCCACTGCCTCTAGTGCATCAAACACCATGGGTGCACCCTCAGTGGTAGGCCCAGGATCACATGTACATATTCTAGAGTAATGGCACTCTTGGCCATAACCTTTGGTGCATCGCATACCATGGGATGTAGCCTCTAGTGACAGGCTCATGATTGTATGCATATCCTCTAGCTCTACCTCCAAGGGCACCTAACACATCTCCATTATACCACCAAAACCTAAAATAATGAAATAACCTTTATCCTCATCTGAAAATTAGGTAATAGAATTAGGGAGCTAAGATGCATCTATTTTTTACCATAATCATTGTCAACTTTGCACCTTCAAAATTCAAATCAAAAAAACTCAATCAATCTCTCATCAAACAAACAAAAAATACAAGTAAAATTGCAAAATTTACACAAAACCAACAAATTTAACTATACCAGCCATCTTACTCAATTGTATCAGCTATGGTGAGAATCTTACTATACTAACCATTTTACTTAATTGTATCAGCCATATATTATTTTCTCAATTGTATCAGCCATTAATATTCATACTATGTCGACCATATAACCTATGTTTTATTACCTCGATCATTAATTTGACTTCATCAGCCCATCCATTTGATCCTTAACTATATCATCCATATTATCTCTTTAGCCCATAAGTGTATCAAGGAATTTCTTTTCTTGGTACTTAATTGTAATGACCAAATATATCTATACTATATCGGCCATCATATACAATTATATTAGTGTGCTAGTTTTTTCTCGTCCACATAAATATATCGAGATGGATAATATAGCATGATTTCTTCCTAAACCCCTTATAAATGCATATGTTTCGAATTTCACTAATCTAGGACCTACTTATATCTCATCAAATTTTTATTTTCAATTTGATGCTTGTTGAGGAAAATTTTCCCCAACGTTTGGGTTTTCCTAGATCTATCATATCTACCCTTCCCAAAATTAATTATGTCTTACCTTGATAGCTATAATAGTAGGCCCCCTGGTGGTGTCTGCAATGTTTGTCTCTTAGTCCTCTAGCCATCATCTCTCTACACCAAAAATGATCACTCAAAGCTCTCAATATCTCAAAATAACAAATGTTCAAAAGGTTTTATTTTTACCTATCTGTGATAAAATATGAAAAAATTGAACCTTCATAAATTTGTCCCTTAGATTTTATATTTTATCATATCTTTGTTTATGTAGGTCCTTTTGACAAACCGAAAGAAGTGCTAGAACTTTGACATTGCAAGAAATTTTGTGGTACTAACAAGATATTTTCGCATAAATTCAAAATTTTCTCTTATTTTTCAAGCCTACCCAACAAATTGCAACATAGTTTTGACACCTTGCATAAAAATTTTGATGTGCCTAACTTGCCAAATTTGTCTTAGTACCACTCACACTATACATCATTTATTTTCAATACAATGAGGTAAATGAAGGTATGTATATTTCAAATGTTATGTTCATTTAATTCATCTTATTTATTAGTATTTATCTACAGCCTTAATTTTATCTTTTGTAATGTTATTTTTATATCTAAATGCACCATCCCATGTTACACTAGTGCAATTTGATGAGATTTGGGTGGATCATATGTATATACCTATATTTTTTAATTATAGACAATTTCTTTTGCAGGACTCGGTGCATCTTTCACCCTGAGTGCACATCCTAAGGAGTGCATTGGGATCAAAGTTAAGACAACTCCTCATACTTCAAGAGAGATTTTTCTTATTTCCTATTATAGTTGTTTACAATCACTATCTTTCTATCTGATCAATCTAGCCTCCGTTTATGCTCTTTTCCCTATTTTTTGCCTCTTTTGCCTGGTTTGAGATCTTTTCCCAACTAACTTGCCCATGTTGAGTTAATTCTATTTTGGCCCTTATATTTTGTATTATATTAGCCATGGATAATGAATTCTTTTTTTATTTTTGGTCTCTTTTCAATTATATAAACCCCGTTCGATATAGTTTTGTGTTTTCTATACTAACTCAATGTGGCCAACGTAGTACTATATTTGCTCTCAATATTTATAGTAAATTGATCTGAATCGAGTCTATTAGAATATTTGATATGTCAATTTTATCAATTAAATATGTATATATAGGGCTCCCATATCTCATTTTTATAAGAAACACATCATTCTATTTCTTTTGTGCATGAAAACCTGCATTCAATAGAACAGGGATTAGAGCATAGGAACTTATACTTGTGGAGGTTTATGTTTGCACAAGGTTTTTGGAAATCTTGAAAAAAAAGCTAAACCATAGAGTTACATGTAGTATTTGAAGTTCCCAACTAAGGATACTTAGATATTCATCCTTACCTTTTGATCTTCTACCTACATCTTTCATAAAGTGCCACTTGAACCAACGGGGAGATTGATGCACCCATAATTCAACCTAAGGTAACTATATCTATCTCTAAACTATTTCTTTATTTGGTTTATATGTATATACTAGAATAATATGTTGTTGTCTTCTTCTTCATGCTCACCTTATCTTATGTTATCTTTGCATGCCATTGTATCCCTAGTTAGGTACCTCTTGCCTACAACCCATTGTTTAGATACTTCTTGCTTACAACCTAATGGTGTTTCTCTATCTTTAATTTACCTCTTTGCATCTTGGATCTAGGTTGTCTTTTTTTTTCAATTCCTTGAATAGTCTCCCTAATTATATCCTTGATCCCCTTTTTACAAATAGCTCTTGCCTATACCCTGTGCCCCACTTTTCAACATAACCAATTATAGTATAGTCTTTCTCCCTTTTCCTATATTAGAGAATATTTATATTTTTTTATTAAAAATCTAGTCAAATTATATTAAAAAATTATAAGGTGTTGTTAATCATATAAAAAAGTGAGTGGAAGAATCCGCACTCTGAGAGTCATATTGACAAATGACGAGAGATTACATGAGCTTAATATAATTTGAAAAAACTTTTCAACCAAAACATTGATGGGGCCAAAGAACTATAAAGCAAAGCCATAGAACACAATCCACATTAGGCATTAGGAGAAACAATGAAGGATCGAGGAGGAAGAGTTGGGGGATTGCTTGTCACCCGACCCTCCCCAGTGCCCAGAAACTAGAAGATTTGCAGCATCAGGGACAAAACCCCTACCATCTTTAACTGTAATGAAATTACTTCAAGAATTAAGTATAACAGTAGAATTATATCCAAATATGACTAAAATATATCCAAATATATGATAATAGATAAGCCACTTCAAGGGGGCAACCTCCACAAGCTTCAATAAGAGCAGAATTCACAATATGATGATAAATGATTACCCATTACCTCCTATATATAGTCTATCTAGGCCATGGTTACTCCATAGGCTGACCTACTAATCAAAAAAAAAACATAGATAAATGTAATATAATGTCAAAGAGGGATAAGTAAACCACAAGTTGGCTAATACTATCCTCATACATGTGATAGGTTAGGGGCGTAGCATGCCCTTCCCCTTCAAACCAACGTTGTCCTCAACGTTGAACAACTCTGGATGTTGTTGCAAAAAATCTTCACCTTCCCAAGTTGCATCTTCATTGCTTTGGTTTTTCCACTTGATCAAATATTTCCTAATCTCTCTGGTTCTCAACCTCTTAGTACGTGTTTGAAGGATCTTCTCTGGTTCCAAAATGACTCATCCTTCTTCATCTAGTTATGGGAGCTCTATCTGGGCGAAAACTTTCTATCCAATGACCTTCTTCAAACAAGAAACATGAAATACTAGGTGTATGTGAGATGAATGAGGTAACTTGAAATTGTAAGCCACACTTCCAATTTTTTGTAGAACCTGATAAGGGCCATAATACTTAGGACCAAGTTTGTTGTCTTTTTCCTGTTGCTTCAAGGACATCTGCTTGTAAGGCTGCAAACAAACAAATACACAGTCACCCACCTCAAAATTTTGCTCACTACAGTGTTGATCTGCTTGTTGCTTATGTTAAGGTGTGGAGCCTAAAAGCTTCACCAAGGAGCAGATTTGGCAGTTTGCAGGTTTACACAGTCATCGGCGTCGATCAAGAGCAACCGACGTCGGTCAGTTTCAGTTCAAGAGACGTCGGCGTCGGCAGGGATCGGTCGACGTCAGTCACAGGCAAGCAGTCAGGAACCAGCGTCGGTTACCTGTGCATCCAAAAATCTATTTTCGAGGACAAAATTGAGTGTTTGCATGATGAAATTAAGTTGTAGTCTTAAGTCCGCGTCTCTATTATTAGTAAGATTGTTTTTAGAGCCCTTATTCAAGAGGCTTAACTGTTGGTTGTAAGTGCATGCTCAAGTTTCCTAATTCTATATTAGAATTAGATCTTCTTAGCTTATTTGTAGTTTATTGTATGTGAATGTTGAAGAATAGTATAGAATTGTATAGGTGAATCAATCCAGGTTGTTGGAGTTGATTGTACTTGAGAGAGAGAGCTCTTGAGGTAAAGAGATCTAGAGAGAGATCTGTACATCTAAGAGAGGTGTGGAAGAAAAAAGTTTTTTCAATTATATTCCTTCTGTAAAAAGTTTAATACAAGTTTTTAGGGTGGTTTCTTGTATCTCTTGTTATTTTCTATATTTATCATTCTAGTTACTTATCTATCTGATTTAATTCCGCGGTTTATTGCTTTCATAAGTGTAATCAAATTGTTGGTTGATCCCCAACAAGTGGTATCAGAGCTTGGTTGCAGGTTCTAGAGATTGATACCAACAAGTGGTATCAGAGCCTTGGTTGTAGGTTTCAAAGCTTGATATCCACAAGTGGTATCAGAGCTCAGGTTCACTAACAGGTGGTTCAGATCTGTGTAGTGTGTATTGATTACAGGTTGCTCACAGGAGTTTCTGCAGGGATTTTCGTTTGAGTGGGAGAAGCAATGGCAGAAGAAAGTAAACTGAGAATGGAGAAGTTTAATGGCAAGAACTATCAACATTGTAGAATGCAGATAGAGGATTATCTGTATCAAAAAGATCTATACTTACCGTTAGGTGGGATTGCAAAGAAGCCCAAAGACATGGATGATGAAGAATGGGAAGTTCTTGATAGAAAGGCTCTGGGGTCTATAAGACTGAGTCTAGCATCTACTGTGATATCTAATTTATCACAGGCAAAAACAACGATAGAGTTGATGACTATTTTAGCAAATTTGTATGAAAAACCTTCAACTTCTAATAAGGTATATCTTATGAAGCAGTTATTTAATTTGCGTATGCAGGAAGGTGGATCTGTATCTAATCACCTGAATGATTTCTATGGAATTGTAAATCAATTAAGTTCAGTCAATATTGTGTTTGATGATGAAATTAAAGCTCTTTTAATATTATGTTCTTTGCCTGAAAGCTGGCATAGCTTAGTAATGGCAGTTAGTAATACTGCATCTGCTTCAAATATTTTAAAAGTAGAGGATGTTGTTAGTGTTATCGTGAATGAGAAAATTTGCAGGAAAAGCACAGAGAAAACATCAGGGAACGCTTTAAGTTTTGAGAGCAGGGGAAGGCAAAAAGAGAAGAGCAAGAGGAGATCAAGATCTAAGTCTAAGGTGAGAGGTAGATCCAAATCTAGAAATGGCAGGAGGCCACAATGCTGAAATTGTGGAAAGATAGGGCACATAAGCAGAGATTGTTGGTCAAAGCCTAAGGAGGACAATCAGCACGAAGGAAAGGAAGAAGCAAAGGTTGCAGGTATTGCACAAGATGCTTTAATATTCTCTTTGCATAATAATATAGAGTCTTGGGTATTAGATTTTAGTGCATCTTTTCATGCTACCCCTAATAGAGAATATTTTAGTGACTATGTCCATGGAGATTTTGGAATAGTATATCTAGGGGATGATGAGCCTTGTAAAATTATTGGAAAAGGTAAAGTGCAGCTGAAAATGCAGAATGGCAACACATGGGTGTTGAGAGATGTTATGCATGTTCCTAGCTTGAAGAGGAATTTAATTTCTGCAGAAAAGTTAGGGGATGAGGGTTGTACAGTAACTCTCACAGCTGAATCTTGGAAGGTGACCAAGGGTGCACTTGTTATGGCCAGAGGTAAGAGAGTAGGTACTCTCTATTTATGTAATTGTGTTACTAACAATTCTCCTTCTGTATTATCTATTTCAGATGTAGATGCTAAATTGTGACACTCAAGGCTAGGCCACATGAGCGAGAAGGAAATGTCAATTCTTAAGTCAAGAGGTAAGCTTTCAGATTTGAAAAGCATAGATCTGAAATTTTGTGAGCATTGTGTGTTTGGAAAACAGAAGAGAGTGAGTTTTCTCAAGACTGGGTCAACAAAGAAGAAGCATAAGTTGTAACTTGTTCACACAAACGTGTGGGGACCGGCTCAAGTTGCTTCTATTGGAGAATCACAGTACTATGTTTCGTTCATAGATGATGCTACAAGAAAGGTATGGATCTATTGTATTAAGAAGAAATTTGATGTATTTGAGACTTTTAAGATTTGAAAAGCTATGGTTGAGAATGAAACAGGCAGAAAATTGAAGTGCCTAAGATCTGATAATGGTGGTGAGTTCTGCAGCTATAAGTTCAGAGATTATTGTTATATGCATGGAATCCGCAGGCAAAGGACGGTTCCAAGGACACCTCAGCAGAATGAAATTGCTGAAAGGATGAACAGAACAATAATGGAGCGTGCAAGGTGTATGAGATTGCACGTTGGTTTGCCCTTAGAGTTTTAGGTAGAAGCTGTTGACACTGCAGTGTATCTGATTAATGGAGGACCCTCTACAGCTCTGGATGGTGGAATTCTAGAAGAGGCATGGACAGGTAAAAAGGTAGATCTCTCATATCTCAAAGTTTTTGGTTGTGAAGCCTTTGTGCACGTTGATAAAGAAAATAGAAAGAAGCTGGATGCTAAGTCTATGAGGTGCACATTTATTGGCTATGGCTCAGATGATTTTGGTATCAAATTTTGAAATCTAAGAACTAACAAGATAATTAGGAGCCGTGATGTAGTTTTCAATGAAAAAGTGATGTATAGTGATCAGCTGAAGAAGTTGAATCAATCTAGGCAGAGCAATGGTGAATTGAACGAGGTGACGGTCCAAAATGAGCTTACGGGAAAAAGAAATAATCACTTGCAGGAAAACACAGAGACCGACGTCGGCAGGGTAGGAACCGACGTCGACAGAACAGAAATTGATGTCGGTCATACAGAGATCGACGTCGGTAGGACAGGCACCGACGTCAGTCAAGAAGAATCGGCGTCGGCCAGTAATAGGCCTGAAAGTGACCGAGGTCGGTCACTGTTAGAGAATTTGGGCAGACAGCGTGTTGTGGATGAGTCTCAGACGCCCATCAAGAGGTCAGAAAGGGTAAGTAAGCCTCCAATTAGATATTCCCCTTCATTATTCTATTTATTGCTAACTGATGGTGGAGAACCAGAGAGTTTTGAAGAAGCATTACAGATGGAGTCCAAGAGTCAGTGGGAGCGTGGCATGGTTGAGGAAATAGAGTCCTTAAAAGAGAACCAAACATGGGATTTGGTTGAGTTGTCAGCTGGTAAAAGGACACTAAAGAACAGATGGACCTACAGGTTGAAAGAAGGTGAGAATGGACAGATGAGATATAAGGCCAGATTGGTAGTGAAAGGATTTGCACAAAAGCCAGGTATTGATTTTGGTGAAATTTTTTCTCCTGTTGTTAAAATGACTTCTATACGGGTTGTATTATCTTTGGTTGCTATTGAGGATTTGCATCTTGAGCAGCTAGATGTTAAGATAGCATTTCTTCATGGAGATTTAGATGAGAAAATATATATGGAATAGCCGGAAGGATTTAAGGTCAAAGGTAAGGAGAAGTTAGTGTGCAGATTGAAAAAAAGCTTGTATGGCCTCAAGCAAGCTCCTAGACAGTGCTATTTGAAATTTGACAGGTTTATGACTGAGCATGGCTACAGTAGGTGTCAATCTGACCATTGTGTGTATTTTAAGAGATTGGATAATGGTAGATATATTATCTTTTTGTTGTATGTAGATGATATGCTGGTTGAAGGATCACACATGCAAGATATCTCTGAGCTTAAGGTGAAATTAGCTCAAACGTTTGCCATGAAGGATTTGGGAGCAGCAAAAAAAATCTTTGGCATGAGCATTAAGAGAGACAGAAAAAATCACAGGTTGATTTTGTTTCAAGAGGATTATGTGAACAAGGTGTTGAAACGGTTCAACATGCAGGATGCAAAACCGATAAGCACACCTTTGGCTGGACATTTTAAGTTGAGTAAAGAATAATGTCCCAATTCACATGATGAGGTAGAGTACATGAGTAAAGTTCCATATTCTTCCGCAGTAGGGAGTTTAATGTATGCAATGGTGTGTACTAGACCGGATATTGCCCAAGCAGTGAGACTTGTAAGTATATGGCCAATCCAGGGAAGGAGCACTGGAAAGCAGTTCAATGGATCCTTAGATATCTGAGAGAAACCAGCAGTAGGCATTTGTGCTATGGAGGTTCAGATACTTCTCTACATGGTTATGTAGATTCAGATATGGCAGGTAATTTGGATGGCAGGAGAAGCACCACAGGGTATGTTTTCACTATTGGTGGAACGGCGGTTAGCTGGATATCAAAGTTGTAGAAGGTTGTTTCCTTGTCAACTACAGAAGCAGAGTATATTGCAGCCACAGAGGCTAGCAAAGAGATGATATGGATGACACGGTTCATGGAAGAGCTTGGAAAGGAGCAAGAGAGTTGCAGACTATACAGTGATAGTCAGAGTGCCATTCATTTGGCTAAGAATTCGACCTTTCATTCAAGAAAAAATCATATATAGCTTAGGTACCACTTCATAAGACAGGTATTGGAGGATGGTGAGTTGAAGCTGGAAAAAATCCATACAGATAAAAATTCTGATGATATGTTAACCAAGCTGGTTACAAAGGAGAAGTTGAATCTTCATTCAACTTCTGTTGGTCTTCATGATTGAGTTGAAGATGGAGGAGCTAGAAGATGTTGTACAGGTACTAGTGCAGCTGTTTATCTCCAAGTGGGAGATTGTTAAGGTGTGGAGCCTAAAAGCTTCACCAAGGAGCAGATTTGGCAGTTTGCAAGTTTACACAGTCACCGGCGTCGGTCAAGAGCGACCGACATCGGTCAGTTTCAGTTCAAGAGACGCTGGCGTTGGCAGAGATCAGCCAACGTCGATCACAGGCAAGCAGGTAGGAACCAGCGTCGGTTACCTGTGCGTCCAGAAAGCTATTTTCGAGGACAGAATTGAGTGTTTGCATGATGAGATTAAGTTGTAGTCTTAAGTCCGCGTCTCTATTATTAGTAAGACTATTTTTAGAGCCCTTGTTCAAGAGGCTTAACTGTTGGTTATAAGTGCATGCTCAAGTTTCCTAATTCTATATTAGAATTAGATCTTCTTAGCTTATTTGTAGTTCATTGTATGTGAATGTTGAAGAACAGTACAAAATTGTATAGGTGAATCAATCCAAGTTGTTGGAGTTGATTGTACTTGAGAGAGAGAGCTCTTGAGGGAAAGAGATCTAGAGAGAGACCTATACATCTGAGAGAGGTGTGAAAGAAAGAAGTTTCTTCAATTGTATTCCTTCTGTAAAGAGTTTAATACAAATTTTCAGGGTGGTTTCTTGTATCTCTTGTTCTTTGTTGTATTTATCATTCTAGTTACTTATCTATCTGATTTAATTCAACGGTTTATTGCTTTCATAAATGTAATCAAATTGTTAGTTGATCCCCAATAGCTTCATCCTATTTTGTGCCAAGGCCAAATTCTCTCTCAAACTAGCCAAAACCTCTTGTTGATGTTGAATGTGCTCTTCCACATCTCGAACCTTGGTGTGCACCTTTAATGAAGAAGTGGGAAGGTGGATGGTAACCATATAGTGCTAGAAATGGAGACATTTTAGAAGAGGTATGGAAAGATGTGTTATACCACCATTCTACAAGTGGTAGCCATTTAACCCAATGTTCTTGTTTATCTGATACAAAACAACGGAGATACCCCTCTAAACATTTGTTAACCACTTCAGTTTGTCCATCAGATTGGGGGTGGTAAGATGAGTTATGAGCTAGCTGAGTACCCAAACAAGAAAATAGTTCAATTCAGAAATTACTAGTGAAAATAGGATCATGATCACTTACAATTATTTTTGGGGTTCCATGTAATTTGAGAACTGCTTCCATAAAAATAGCCGCTACTGTACTTGCTGAAAATGGGTGTGAGAGAGCACAAAAATGGGCATATTTTGTAAGCCTATCCACAATGGCCAAAATAACATTCTTACCTTCAAAACAAGGCAACCCAATGATGAAATCAATGGAAACCTCCTCCCACCTTTGACTAGGAATTGCTAACAGTTGTAACAAACCTGGGGTCTTAATTGTTTCACCTTTATTCTGTTGGCATATCAAGCATTCTTCCACAAAATTTTGTACATCTCCCTTGAGTCCTTC
Source organism: Torreya grandis (assembly GCA_037957365.1). NCBI lineage: Eukaryota > Viridiplantae > Streptophyta > Pinopsida > Cupressales > Taxaceae > Torreya > Torreya grandis. Next base: position 772,692 of record JARHVA010005276.1, on the reverse strand, counting down.
CCAAAATAATTCTTTCTTAATTCTATGATAAGTTTTCAAGAACCCTGAGTGTCCCCCAATTGGAGATGCATGCAACTCTGCAAGAATCTTATGCTTAAGCTCTGAATTTTTGCAAAAGTATAACCTACCCTTATACCATAGGACATTACCTTTCCATTCATATGTTTCAGAGGATAAATTACCTTGCTGGAGATTCTGAATCAAAACCTATGTTTCCTTGTCTTGCTCCCATTCTAACCTAGCTTCATCCACCCAATCTGCTTGCAATATGGACATTGCACAAAGTAATGCTTCTGTGGATGCATCCCGTCTGGATAGTGCATCTGCTACTACATTATCTTAACCTTTCTTGTAGATGATTTCAAAATCATAACCCAACATTTTGGTTACCCATTTTTGTTGTTCCTCGGATGATAATCTTTGCTCCAAAAAATATTTGAGACTATCATGATCCGTTTTCACCTTAAAGTGTCTACCCATCAGATAAGGCCTCCATTGTTTAACTGCATGAAGAATAGCCATCATTTCTTTCTCATAGACAGGTTTTTGTAGATTCTTACCTTTGAATTGATGACTTTCAAATGCAATGGATCTTCCTTCCTGCACTAGTACTGCCCCCAATCCAGACCCAAAAACATCACATTCAACAGTGAATGTTTATGAGAAGTCTGGAGTAGCCAAAACTAGAGTGGTGCACATAGTTAATTTTAGTTTCTCAAATGCTTTGGTGGCATCATCATTCCAATGGAAAGCATCCTTCTTTAGCAATGCAGTGAGTGGAGCTGTTATGCTGCCATAACCTTTCACAAATCTTCTATAGTAACCTGTTAGTCTAAGGAACCCTCGAAGGTTTTTGAGAGTTTTTGGCATGGGCCATTCCATTATTGCTTTGATCTTCTGGGGATCAACTTTGACCCCTTCATGGGAAACAATGTGACTGAGGTACTCTACCTCCTGTACTCCAAAAGCACATTTAGATGGCTTCACATAAAGTTGGTGCTTCTCCAAAACTATCAACACCTGTTTCACATGTTGCAGATGTGCTTCCCATCTCTGACTATAAATCAATATGTCATCAAAGAAAACTAGCACAAACTTCCTTAAAAAAGGCTTAAAAATAGTGTCCATCAAGCTCTGAAAAGTAGATGGTGCATTTGTAAGACCAAAGGGCATTACCAAAAACTCATAATGGCCCTCATGTGTTCTAAAAGCAGTTTTATGAACATCTTTAGCCTTGATTCTAATTTGATGGTACCCCGAGCAAAGATCCAATTTTGTGAAATAATTAGCACCATGCAACTCATCAAATAAATCATCAATTACTGGAGTAAGAAACTTATCTTTGATGGTGTACTTGTTGAGTTCCCTATAATCTAGGCACATCCTCCATGTGTCATCCTTCTTCCGCACCATGACCATTGGTGATGAATATGCACTTTGGCTATGCTTGATGATCCCTGCCTCCAGCATCTCATGGATCATCTTTTCAATTTCACTCTTTTGTGCATATGGATATCTATATGGTCTGATATTTGGTGGTTGACTACTTGGAATTAGTTGAATGGCATGATCATGTTCTCTTTTTGGTGGTAGTCCTTTTGGCATGGCCCCAAAAATAGATGAGTGGTCTTCAAAAATTATTTGTAGATCAGGATGTGTAGATACTTGTGTGGGTTGAACTTCTATGGAGCATAATCGTGCAATAATTCCCTCTGCCCCCTTTTTTAGCATCTTGGTCATCTGATGTGAACTAATCAATTGTAGAGATTTTGCATGTAATCCATGTAGTTCAATTTCTTACCTTCAGAATGAAAGCACATGAATAGTTCTTGGAAGTTCATCTCAATGGTACCTAAAGTTGTGAGCCATTGGACTCCCAAAACAATGTCTGTGTTACCCATGGGAATAGAAAACATAGGAGAGTCGAGATTGTACCCACCCATAGTAAGCTAAATACTATGGCATTTGCCTAAACAATTAATTGTGCCACCATCTGCAATCATGACCTAAAATTCTGGTGCTGGGTAGATGAAACAGTTCAATCGAGTAGCCAACTTATGGTTTATAAAGTTATGTGTGCTCCCTGAATCAATCAACACTATCACCTTCTACTTCTTGAGGAAACCCACCACCTTAAGAGTTTGTGGAGTGCTAATACCTGCAAGTGCATGACAAGAGATTGTAGGTTGGGAATCTTCAGGTACCTCCTCTATATCTTCCTCATCATCATTGGAGGCATCATCTGCTTCTTCATATTCATTTGGTCCTTCAATGTAGAATAACTTCTTCTCAGCACATCTATGTCATTTACTTCACTTGCTATCACAACCAAAACATAATCCTTTTGCACGCTTCTCTTCAATTTGTTGAGGGGTCAATCTAGTAGGTGGAGGAAATGTTGGTGACGATATGCTACGATCTTTGAAGTGAGTGAATGGTTGCTTCTTGTTGGCTATGAATTTTTCCTCAGCTCTCTGTGCTAGGATAATAGAATCAGAAATATTAAGTGGATTAAACATGTGTACCTCATGTTGAATGTGGTCCTTGAGTCCACCCAAAAATAGGTCATTCAAGTTTGCTTCAGAAATTGTCTCCACACATAAGGATAGATTCTGAAAATGATGAATATAATCCTTGACGGAGCCAGTTTGTCATAATTTTTTCAGTTGGCTAAAGTAATTCTCTGTCACACTATTGCCATAGTGTAATTGTAGCTCCTCTGTAAAAACTGACCAGGTGACATTGAGAGTCATCTTTTTCTTTTGAGCACACAACCATCAATACCAAATGAATTGATCGAGTTCAAGATACAAGGATGCCATGGTAACCTTCTGTGCACTTAGAATCTGATGTAGGTCAAAAAAACTCTCCATTTGGTTGAGCCAATTTAGTGGATCTTTTCCATCAAATTTGTGCATATCCACCTTTGGTAATAGGTTCTTTTGTGGCCATGGAGTTAGATTTGAAGTAGACTGGTTAGGAGAACCACCCTGGTGGATTTGTGAAATAGAGTTAGCTTGATGATTTGACTGATTAATGTTCAAAGCCGTCATGATATCTCCCAAACTATCTTGTATAGATTGCATATTAGATTGTATGTCTTGCACCTCACTCTGAATGCCTTACACACTATAGTCAAGCTGGCTCACTTTGTGATCTATGTCAGAAAACCTTGGTACAAAGGGTCTAGTACATCCCCCTTATGACTCCATCTCTTCCTTGTTAGGAGTTTTACCTAGAGTTTTAGCACCCTTCCCTCGGCCTCGAGTTTGTGGACCTGCCATAAAAGGGTTTTACGATGTCGACCCTTATTGGCACTTTTGACCCAAATTTGACCAATCGAATTTGGAATTATGTCAGCCTAAAATCAAAACATACAAAGAACATACCGTATCCAAAATTTTCTAATCTTTCCAAAAATGTAAATAACTCAAAAAAATCCTTTGAATTGCGCACTATAGAGCAATTTTATGAAAAACCATAAAATAGCGATAACTTTTGTAAAACAGATCCAAATGAGCTAAAATTTTAAGGGAAGCTTAATTTGATTATTTCACACCTCCAGTAAAAATTTTGTAGATAAATTCACAACCATTTTTTATATATCGCAAAATTTAAAAATTTAGTGTTTCACCCATAAGATTGCCCAAATCGCAGCACTGATACCACTTGTAATGAAATTACTTCAAGAATTAAGTATAACAGTAGAATTATATCCAAATATGACTGAAATATATCCAAATATATGATAATAGGATAATAGATAAGCCACTTCGAGGGGGCAACCTCCACAAGCTTCAATAAGAGCAGAATTCACAATATGATGATAAATGATTACCCACTACCTCCTATATATAGTCTATCTAGGCCATGGTTACTCCATAGGCCGACCTACTAATCAAAAGAAAACATAGATAAATGTAATATAATGTCAAAGAGGGATAAGTAAGCCACAATTCGGCTAATACTATCCTCATACATGTGATAGGTTAGGGGCGTAGCATTAACCTTATCTTTATTTCTATCTTCAGCATTGTTCAGCCTGGTAGGAGAATTAGCAAGGGCCAAGTGTAGAAACTTCCCTTCCGGTGGTACAAACCACCCAGAGAAGCCAACACCACCCCATTTGTCATCCCCATTGGTACCTTGTTGCTCCATCCCATCCATTGCCACTAGCACCTCCATGGCCATGAGCATGAGATCCCAGAGATGGGAAATGTCTATGGGGACGATATTTATATTGCTACCTGTATTCACCATACATACACACTCCACCTTATGAGTCATAACTTTCAAACTTTGATATATATATATATATATATCCTTGGCATAAGCACGATTTTGGTAAACGATAATCTAAAAAATAATTATATAATTTTAATGTAGTTTGAAGATAAGTTAACTAAGTAATTTCTTATAAAAATAAAAGTATATCTACATAAAAAAAATGTATCTAAATATTACCAACTCGAAAGTCATATCGCCTTTACCATAAATAAAAACATATATACCTTTTAATATTAAAGCTGGAAACCTCAGATTTTAAACGTAATTAAATATTAATGAAATAATGGTTATGATCAAAAAGCTTCAAGTTTCAATCATCATTGTTTTTTATTGTATCCTTGCTTGCAATAGCGCTCTACTTTTTGTTTCTTTTGTTTTTCTTTACATCATAATTTTAAAATCCTTGAAGATTTTGTTTGCGGCCTCCTACCTCTTCTCAAATGTCATTTATTACAATGAGAGAAAAGCGAGATAAACCCAAACAACATACAGAGATAAATTACAAGCCCAAAACTACTACCATTAAATGATTGACTTAAAAGGAACATGAGCAACTAAGTCCCAAAGATATGGTGATTCTTTTAAATTAATGTTGCTTCTTATTGAAATTTTCATGAGTAATCTAGATGTGACATCAACAATTGGTTAAAACTATAAGAGCATCCACCTTCATGACATACATCTTAACATTCAAAATAAAGTTTAATTGTTATAAAAATTACAAATATTCAACAATTTAATTATTTATTTATTTTAAATGATGCATTTAAAGGATAAACATCCACTAGGTTTAACAAAGGTGAAGGACAGTGACAACCTTAATCTAAGAGCCCTGGAATTAGCAATTTGTTAAAACTAAAAGAGCATCCACCATCATGGGTGTGCATCTTAAAGTTCAAAAATATATTTAACGCCTACAAAACTTATAAAAACTCACTAATTTTTTCCTTCAAAAAGTGATGTTTTTGAAGGATAAACATCAATTAGGTTTAACAAAGGTGAAGAAAAGTAACAACCATAAAAACTTGTTTAAGAAAATCCTAATGACCATTCACAACTAGACTAAGGATTAAGAATCCTTGAACATTCGTTGGAAACCAATTCATGACCTACCTTTTTGCATTTCTTCAAACCATAAGATATAGTACTTACTGCGATTAGGGCCCAACTCCTTACCAGTAAAGATATCAATGCTCCTTTAGCAACTACAAAACTTTAAGTTTCTTTTAACTACATCCTTGCATTTCAAATAATTTAATTGACCATTTAATAGGTATGAGTTTCAACGACTTTGTGATGCATTTATTCTTGTTCTAGGATATTTTCATGGAATAATTATAAAAAAGGGATCTATTGTTTAAGGAACCCATTGTCTACCAGCTAAAGTTTAAGACATTAGTACACCAATCAATAACCACAAAGTGTAAAGTAGCCTCATAAAGTAGAATGATAGCAATACTTATTTTTAGTATGGTAGGTTCAAAGTTTAGAATGATTTGATAAAAAGAAAGAGTAGTCTCACTCACTCGTACAAAATTTGCACGATCAAGTTGAAACCTTTAAATATGCCAAGAAAATGGGGCACCAAAGATACTCTATCTAATTTATTTATATAGATGGGACTGTGTTTTAGTTATACATCTCTAAAGATCAATTGATTGTTATTTGTCCTAATTGTCAATTCATAATACCCCTAACATTCATTATCGATTTTGTGTACTTTTTTTATATGGCTCACAGTCACAATTTCAATGTCTTTGTCATAACAATTGCTTCAAGTTCTCCCTTTTTACAAATTCATAAACTAATTTATGTTTGGACAATAAACTTACAATGTGAAAGTTATCTTAATACCCAACCCATTCCAATTAAAGAGTTTTAGTTCTTTGTGGAGCATTGTTCAAATAAGTCAACTAACATTGTCACTAAGCTATGATCCTTTGTTAAAGTTAATTTGCAATATTATAAATCCTCGATGTGTTTAGAAATCTTTTAGTACGTGTTCCTTACGATACAAATCTTTCCTTTGAAAAAAAGTTATACCTGCTACTCCGACATTATTAGAGTAATTTAATATTGAAAAACTTTTAACTAGTATAGAATCTATATGCTCGAGGTCAAGTCACCTAGATAGACAAAGGGGTATGGGGGGAGGAAATCAAAAACCCTCTCCGCCAATGGGGTATATATAGTGGGGGACTATCTATAGTTAGTTATGCATGTGGATTTTTGCGCCATGTATATATAGAGGGGTGAAGGTTGAGCGCATATATTACAATGTGATGCAAGTGGTCAATCACTCATCACATCCAAAACCAAACCCAGGGTCGACACATGTATGGACAAGCCATCTATATGGGATGGGCCTATATAATATATATATTGGGGTATTGGGGGCAGAAATCAAAAGCTCTCTGCCAATGGGCTATATATAGTGGGGGCCTATCTATAGTTAGTTATGCATGTGACTTTTCACATTATGTATATATAGAGAGGGGTGAAGGTTGAGTGCATATATTACAATTTGATGCAAGTGGTCAATCACTCATCACATCTGAACCCAAACCTAGGGATATATATATATATGGGCCCATCCCATATAGATGGCTTGTCTATAGATATGTTGACCCCAAATTTAGGTTCGAATATGATATATATATAAACCTATCCCATATAGATAACTTGTTCATATATATGTCGACCCCTGGTTTGGGTTCGAACATGATATGAGTGACCTACACACACACACACACACACACACATACCCTTCAAATTAGATAAATTATAACAACATTATTTTAACTAAATAGTATAAAATTACTTTGTTTAAAGTAAAAATAACATTAATATAAAAAAAATGTCAACCTTTGTTGTTTCCTACTCATCTATCCACACAAATCAAAAGTAAAAGATTGTGGAATGTAAATTGTACCTCTCAACACAAATTACACACGCAAATTATATTAAAATTACAAGTTTCTCTTTCTTATTTTAAGATTAATAAATTAAATTTAGAATTATAATATTATTTACACATCTAAAACAATAGAAACAATTCTATAGTCTCTTCTTCGCCAAGCCTATACAATGCAGTACACAAATTGTATAGGCGATTTTACAACCCTTAGCAAACAAGTTCTTAATTTGTTTAATATGAAGCTACAAGCCATCAGGACACTTTCAATCCTTTAGTTGACCCTCTCAATATGTAAAATGCAATTGCAACCTTATATGAAACCAAATTTTTATAACCAAATATGATGCCCCATTTTTTAAACCATTATGGAGTTTGTTAAAAAAAAATGAAAATAAATAAAGGCACGAACCTAGCTTATTAATGCTCATAATGAAAAAAAAAAAATCTTTGAACCATTTATAAAGTGTTAAAAGAGAGGATGATGATAGAAATTTTTTTATATTAAAACCCTGCTTTACACAAATTAGATGTATAGATTGTTTTTTTGGCTTAGTACCAAAGATTGAGGGGTATCCATTCCACAAAATTCCCCGGTCTCAGCTTCATCCCCTTTTTTGTATCCCCTGGAATTTGTACCTTGGTAGATGGTTAGGCACTGCCTTTTACACCATCATCCTCATCATAAGAATATTGTGGGACCTTATTTCAACCTTATATATATAAACTTCAACAATAAATTTTGTATGGATATGCACAATTAACAAGAAGCCAAATAATCAGACATTAGCCCCATAAATTCCTCATATTGACACAAATAAATTTAATACTATTTTGGCCTTGTTCTCCTACATCCTTGTCTTATGGTGCATTCCTGGCCTTGACTATCCTTTGGTGTGAACTATACATTGATACGTTCAACCATACAAAGTATTCTATGAGACAAATAACATATGAATCTAATAAAAGAAAACTTAAAGAAACTGCTAACATTACGCCCGCTTCAATAATAGCAGTCACAAACCTTTTTCAGGTTGTTGCACTCTTATGGGGCCAACATCAATATGTCCATGAGTTGTAGCTCAATTGATAAAGGGCGTGGGCTCCTTTTTTGCCTCCTCTCAACCTCCCAGCACTTGTATGGAGGTTGTCCAGGTGGACTTCTGTAATACAACGTATAGTTGACTATTGAAAAACATCGAATACAGAAACATCAATTGCCGTCTGTTTTATTTTCTCAAATACTAAGGAGTCAAAAATGATGTCATAATTTAAATCAGAAGTTAGAACATGTTCAGATGCTCCCATTGTATGTTGAATGATGTTTTATTTTCCTCATACTGAGGATTAAAAAATGATGTCCTAATTCAAATCAGAACATGTTCAAATGCTTCCATTGTATGTCGAATGATGTTTTATTTTCCTCATACCAAGGATGCAAAACAATGTTCCAATTTAAATCAGAACATGTTCAAACACTCCCATTGTTTTTCCAATAAAGGTAGTGAGAGAATTTGATGAATTTTCAGGAAATTTCCGCATAACCAGGATGTTAAGCATCCTGCTCAGTGCATTGTTTTAGTTTGGACGAATGCCTTTTTCTACTTTTGCAATTTCAATTTCCCTATTGAACCATTTTGGAAGATAGACCTCATCTCAAATGACTACATTTCAATTATACAGAATCTACAGAACTTACAATTCAAACTACATTTTTCAGACAGATAGAGATCTTCTTTTACACTTTATTGCCCAATGTAGACATGACCAACACATTGATTACCGTGTTTCATGAGATGATGCATATGTTGTAGAATTTTCTAACAGTTACATGAACTTCTCTTCAACCACTCCCTTCAGAATCTCCAGTCTTTGAATGACCATTGGATTCATCAATTTCCTGGCTTCTTTGATCAGAGTTCCTTGTTTGCTCATGTAGAAAGCATCCAGCACAGTTTGTATCCAATGGTATAGTTCTTTAGGTGTCCTGGATGGCAAATTAAGATACATAGTATTAAGCCAACGAAATAGGCTCTATAAAGCTTGCATAAAAAGCATAAAATAAAGATCTTTTAACTAAAACTTTGTTCAAAGCTTAGCTCTGTTATGAAATAAATACTTCAAGACTACTCTTTTATCGCAAACTTGGTAACAATATATTAGCAGACATGATACTTACGTTGGACATATAAAATGGATTAAAAATAAAATGTACATAATCAGGAGATTAGCATCAACATATTGTCTCGGGAAAAACATAACCTGATTCTTATTAGACATCTCAGAAAAAACATATAAACAATGCAAATCAATTAATATGCCAGAGCACCTCCCCATTGGAGGACTCCTTTTGCCTTTAGGCCTAAGGTCCAAGTCAGATGGGTACAGGAAATTTAATGCAGAATGCATAATACAGATTCAAGTAGGGCACCAAAATTGTCACTTTTAATTGGATGATGCTAATGGCTAGGCTGCCTCCATAGAGTCCTGATTGCTCAGGGTGAATGGGACAAAACAAAATATTGTCTAAGACAGGCGATGTAAACTTGGTTAACTCTTCAAAATAACAATTCATTGAAGAACCTTAAGCAGTTGGGCAGGGACCAATCAATATGCAGGAATCTGGATAATAGGCTCTTTCATTGCCCCATGAAGGACCACCAGGTTGGATCCTGCACAAATGACAAGAAAAGGTGAAGACCACATCTTGGGAAGCTACAGGAAACCTTGTAAATTTTATACAATATCTGGATGGATAGCTTCAGAAGAGGCAAACATGGTGAATTATGTGCGATTACATCGTAAAGGGTGTCTCGGAAAAATTTATTTGTTGAATTCCAGATATGCCTTGGACAAAAATTGATATAGAATGTAAACCAGTTAGTTTCTCTCATAAACATTGTGAAGAAATGACATCAGCAAAGGAATCCAAAGAAATGGTGATATAAATAGAGCCAATATATGATCAATAAAATCTACATAAAATACCCTGGGTTTTAATGATGCAAAATGTCATGTTGGCCTTTGTTTATCGTTTATTTTGGCGGACGTTTCAAGGAAGCATCCTCGGTTGTATTTTGGTTGTTTGCGGTTGGTTAGAACTGTTGCCAGGTTTAACTTGTTTGTTGTTTTTGGCATGTTGATCTTGGTTTTGTTGTGCCCACCCCATTGCCACAGGTAGAGGCATCCCACTTGTGCGTAAATGACACATCTTTCTCTCTTTTGTAATAAATTCCAAGATCTTCAAAACCCTAACTTTTACCCTGTTAAATAAAAAAATATTAAAGGTAATAATGAAATTCAAATCAGATATTAAAATATAAATTTATTTTTTAATCTCTACATTATCATATATTTTATTTATTATTTATTATTTTTTAAAACTATATATGATAATGTATTGTGAAAATGCAAGTCATTTTAAGGTTTAATTGATATTTTAATTCATTAATGTAATAGTTATATTTTTATTGGAAACGTATCCAGATATTTGTTAATTAAAAAATTAATGATAAAGTATACGCATTCCAACAAATTAAATTTTAATTATATTTTAAGATATTATCATGTTAAATTGTAAGGTGGTTGTAATTAAATTATTAATGATAAAGTATACGTTGTTATATGTTGATTTGTCTTTATTTTTGTCCATACATTGTAACATTTGCACCATGTACTTGTTATAATAGTAGCCTAATCTAAGTTCGAGTTCAACCATTGAATCTTATGATATTTCGCATTGAATTGTTAGTATGTTTTGTGGTTATTTAACTTATTTTGTTTTCTCTATGCATATTATGTAGTTAATTTTGCTTATATGGCTATATTTTTATATTTTTTAATTTTTAATATATATTTTTGTACGGTTGTATCCAAAACGTATCCAAACCCCCAAAAAAATCCCCATATCTACGTATCCATTCTCGTACCCATATCCATATCAGCAACCTAGTTCGGTAACCCTAGTTTTTCTTTAAGATGGTTGTTCCTTCTCCTATTGATTTGAGTTAACATCCCCTCCAACTCTTCTATTCTTGTCTCTTCAAATAACTTCAACGTGGCGTCAACAAATACTTGACATGGATAAAATTGTAGGTTGGGCATTCTAGGATGAATTTTTCTTTTGTCTTTATTGCCCCTATGGTGCAAAACAAACATATCCTTTGCTCCCATTCTTTCTTAGAGGTCACCCATCTACCGGTCTCACATGTAAGCCTATGGGAACTAGTTCTTATCTAAGCTACAACTATCTTCTCCCTCCATTTGATTTTAGTCCCTATGTATGTTTTCTCGTGATGTTTATAGATTGGTATGAATATTGTAAGATAGTGTTGTCATGTCTAGCATGCTTTCTTTCTCCACCTGATTGTTCTAAACTTCTCATTCACATAACCTTTTACTTTTTTGTTAAGGTTTGGACATTCCTTTATGTTGATATCCCATCTACTCATTCATGTGTGGTTTTTGTTCAATCACATGCTATTTCTTCTATGTAACTCTTCTTCCTTTGTTGTTTTAGGCTACCTATCATTCTCCAAGTTTTCTATTTTTTTCAAGTAGCATAATGTTATTGCCTCTAAAGAGAAAGTGTTTGTTTTTGCGAAGAATATTTCATAAGGAACTGAGGCCTTGATTTTGAAGTTGATTGTAATTAAGCGCTTATTGATCATTTCTATTTGCCTTCGTTTCAAACCTGAAGTGCTGCTGCCCCATATCTCACACCTATATCAGACCACTATGATGACAAGTAACCCAAACAAGACTCTGTTGTGAAATCCTAGACTAGGGTGTTTGTATTATGATACCACATCAAGCAAGTTTCCCTCAAATTTGAATTGAATTGTTCCTTTTTATTTATAAAGAGGAGACCAGTATCTTGGTTTTGTCAATATTAACTTGCATCCCTACCTCTTCACAAAAATGCTCTTGAACTTGTAGGTGGTCTTGAAGGCCTTGAATTGTTTCAGCAATTAGAATTAGATCATCTTTATATAAGAGGAGTTTTATTACATATTTGGATAAATAAATTCCACACCCCCCTTGCCCCCCCTCCCCACCATACTTGTCTATCCATTGTTTTAACCTTTTTATATATAGCCCAAACAAAGTGGGAGACAAAAGCAAGCCTTGTTTGACTCCTATATCACTCCCGAAATGTTCAGACAATCCTTCTTGCATTTTGCTTTTGGCCTTAACTTGTTCATATAGCCTTAGGACTGCTACTCGGTATTGCACTGGGACCTTTAGCTCTTCCATTTGACTCCAAAATTTGCTCCTCAATACCATATCAAATCTTTTCAAATCTATAAAACAATAGTAGGCTTTGCCTTTTTTTGTCCCAAACCTTGTCAACTAGGTGTCTTAATGTGGCTTAGTTGTCTATTGTTGAATGCTTTGGTCTAAAAGCTACTTGACTTTTTTCTCCCTTTCTATTTTCTTCAACCCACTTGTTGATTTTACACTCTACCATGCTCCCGAAAAGTTTTGCAAAGGGGATTGTGGTTCGTTATTTTGAAGGGTTATTAGTGTGAAACCCAATCTTCAATGTGCTACTTTTGGGACCTTCCACTATTTTGTACTTGTCCTGATATGTCGTGATGTATTTACTATTTGAGGCATGAGATGCCTATTGTAATATTATGTTAGACAATGGATTTTTATATATATGATGATCCAAGTTAGCTTACATCAATACTATTCACATGCTAATTATAAATGATGTTCCTAGTAGGTCTAGATGGTTTAATCTTTCTCATTGATATACATATTTGTGTGATCTTACCAGTAGAGCTAGCACCTCCTTAACATGTTATTTGAGTATATGGGTGCTTGAACTTTAACAAGCTCATGTTATTTGAGTATATGGGTGCTTGAACTTTAACAAGCTGATATTACCTCATTGAGATATTGAGATGTGTTTTTGAGATGCTTCTATGTATGCATTGTGTGTTGATGCATGTTACTTGACATCGTTACATTCAGTCATTTCGACTATCCTAGGGTAGAGTAATGTTATGTGTGCAACGATGGGCAGATTACAAGAAGTCATGTGAGGGAAGTGGGACTAAGATAAGCACGGGTGACTACTTGTATTGTATTAAATGTGTAGTGTCCTATTTGATACCCTTGATCAAATTTGAGTCCGAGTTATGCTCTACTAGCTAATTTTGAACTTTAGCATTTTGGGCCAACCTAGCACCATTCATACCCCCTTTACCTATATCTTAGGAGTTCTTGAACCTTCTAGTGAGTCAAAAGAATCAACAGGGGGCCAACTTGAGTCGCCACTTGCCAAAACTCGGATAGAAAAAGAAAGCAAAGTTTAGAAGGTTGTATAGAGTAAAAAATAGATATGTTTAAGTGAATTTAGAGCCTTTTGACCAAAAGGTAGGACTAAGACCTTTTTAGGAGTCTTAAATGAGCCTTTAGGACAGCCCATGTCATCATTTATGACATGGGAAGGAGGAGATATTTATTGAGCGTGGGAGAGCCATGCTTGCACTCATAATTTGTAAGAGGGGGTATGGACTTGTAAGAGAAGTAGATGGATAGGAAGTCTTTTGGTGGAAAGGCCAAGGAATGAAAACGGATAAGTGTCACTTTCCCATTGGTCAAGGAGATGAGTGTTTTCCTTACAAAAGAAGGGAAAGGCTTCCTTGTAGGAAGCTTTTGCCATTATTTTTTTATTTTTGAAGGAAAGCTTGAGCTAGAAGGTGGAGGAGGAGCTTGACGTGGAGGAGGTTTCCTTGTAGCAAGGCATAGTTAAAGGAGGTTTTGCTTACGATCAACAAGAGGAACCAAGGTAGGCTACCTCACTACACCCATAGATATCTATTTGTTATTTGATTTTCAAAATCTTGTTCCCTTATTGCTTTGAGCTTTTCGAAGGGTTTACATGGCCTTATGGCTTGCCTTTTTGTGGTTGGTTGTTTGTCATAGTTGGGCCTTTGACCACTATTTTATTTTTGGCCCTCTAAGGACATAGAGATGTAAAATCCCTCTTATTTTATTTGTTGTTTTAACAGTCTTTTAATCGATCTAAAGCTATATTATTATCCTGTCCAAATGGGCTTATCTTGTAGGTCTATGGTGTCTTCCTTGTTAGGGTTTGGGCATAGGAACAAGGTTCCAAAGTGCTTGAATTAAAAAAATTATTTATAATATGCCATCTTGCTGGTTAAAATACAGTAGTGCAAAGAAAATATTCAATTTTTTATTTAAATACTTGAAATGGCTTGCAACCCCTTAGACTCTAAAGGGCTAGTTTGTTTTCCGTAATTTTTGTGATTTCTAGAACTAACCTAAATCTTACCAAAATAAGTTTTATGCATAGTGGACCCCACCACAATTTCACAGCATTTCGCAGAATCATTTTTGGAGCCACGATTTAATTTTAGCGAATTTTTTAAGTTGGAGGTCCTAAATGGCCCCAAATCCCTTTATAAAATGCATGAACTTTCAATAATTAATGCGTCTAATCCATAAGGCATCAAGTGCCAAATATAATTTTAGATTTTGAAATACACAATTTTCTAATCCAGCAGGATCGTGTTTCACAATTTTAGGGGTTATCTAAACCCCGTGGCGAATTTTCAAAAAAATGTTGTTTATAGGGCACTTTTTCATTGCACAGGCTATTGCCTTGTAAGGCAGCACCCTTTGTGTAGGGTAGTTGGCAGCTTAAGCCGGAAATCTTCCATATGACCGCCCAAGCAGGCCGGCGGAAGTGTCCAAGCACGGGTCTAGCTACAGTGACCCTACCTATGGCTGCTCCAGGTGAGCAAATAAAGGGCAGGGTGTTTGTGTCTTTGGCAGTTAGAGGGGAAACATTGCACAACTAACCCTATACACCACTCCCTTTGCTTTATGCGCAGTCAACTTTTGTTGACTGCCACCTGCACTTAATTGTGGCTAAAATTTAGCTATAGTTGGTGGTTTAATAATATTTTTTATTATTATAATATTTGAGTTGCTCAATCGGTTTTTTATATAGTTTTTGTCTGTTTATTATTTGCAAAACAAGAGCTTTTGCATTAACCTGCACTTTTTTTGTACAATGGTTTCAGGGAAATAGAAGCCCTGAGGGTGGGTAACCCAAAAGGGAGCCCCCCTTAGAATTTTGCCTTCTTCCATAAGGAAGTGGCTTCTAGGCCTCAAACCTTGTAATTTTCCAGAAATGACACGTTTTTCAAAGAGAAACTGTTTCAACTTTAATGGCCTTTACATGTTCCTAAAAGTCTTGAGGCGGGTTGACCAAGAAAGGAACACCCTTAGTTTTTCACCCTCTATTGCGTGAAATGAAATATGAAACTTGGAACTAGAAATAAATATCACTTTCTAAATAACCCTGGACATAGGCCGCTATTAATGGTCGGGAGGAGCTTAAAGCTTCATAGCACCATTTTGAATACCATGAGAGCCTGAGACCTCATGGAAGCATTCCAAGAAGCCCGTACTTGCAAAACTTGCCCAACCAACATTGCATTGAATCAGAAAATTAAAATGAAATAAAATAAATTATGACAAAATACTAGAGACTGCATTAATGGAAATCATCCATGGACTATGTACATGTCATCTTCCAAACCTTTCTTCCCTTTTACCAAATCCGAATTTGCAAACTTAGAAGAGTGAAGATAGGACCCTTTTATTGCCTTTCATAAGGATTCCTCGAGAATCCTCAACCTCACCTTATCCAACGATCAAGATAAGAGAGATCTAATAGTTGAGATGGAATTCTCCATCCTCAAGGAGCTAAGCAAAGATATTTTAAACCCATTCTAATAGTTGAGATCTTTTGTTTAGCACTTTCTATAAATGTAACTCAACTTGAAAATATAATTAATTTACAAATTCAGGCTAGTTTTAGTCAAGCATTTAGTTCAGGGCTCAAGGTCATGGGGCCCACCAGTTCCATATAGGCATTTGTAGGCTAGTTGTGGGCCTATAGGCCTATTAAAGCAAGTAGGGCCCGCATAGTGGCATAGCGACCATGTGGCCACTAGTACATTGCAATTCTTGTCGTTTAGATGTTAGTTTGCGTCAATACATTGTTCGTCTCATGACATAAAGATGGCTAGCCTATTGGCGGTTTGGGTGTGCAAAATGTGCATTTTACCTTCTTAAAAACACATTGGCATGTTTTTTGTTTGTTCTATTCATGCATTTTTGGGAGGCATGTCATTTTCGTATAAGATCACGGTTCAACACGGGGAACTCTAGGTAACTGTTGGCCATTTTTTTGGCCCGCATATCAAAGTTTACCTAAGAATGGAAAAGGGAGCTTTCAGGCAAGAAAATGGTAGGTTTTTAGGAGGACTTCGGGTTTTCTAGCAGTGACAACTTCGGGTTTTTTGAAGGCATAGTGCAAATCGGGTTTCCAGCAGTGCTTAGCTTCTAAATGTTTCATAAGTAGAAGTAATTCGGGTTTACAAACCCGAATTACTCATAGACAGTGTATTTCGAGTTCTCCAGGGGGAACTACTTGGCTACTTCATAAGTTGTGAGTAGTCAGAAACCCGAAATAAGTAAAGGGGCTTGACAAACCCGATTTGGTCTTGAAAAATGGTGCTTCTCAGATTCTTCAAGAGACGAGTCTTTTTTTAAAAATCCGAAGGGCATTTTCAAAATGCCGAAGGGTCCTTTTAGGGCAAAAGGGACCAGTCAACTTTCCCAAAAGTACACTTCAACTTTTTCGAAGGGCTTTTTCTTCTCCAAGTGGACAGTTGCAATTTTCTCCCAAAGGGTATGTTACCCTTCGGGAGGACCATTTTAAAATTCCCTAAGGGTATCTTTCCCTTCGAGAAGATCATTTGCGGGAATCCGAGGGGACATGCAAAAAGCCCAAAGAGTCTCTTACCCTTCAGGGAAGTCCATTATGAAAAACCCGAAGGGTAGTTTCCAAAGACAGACACGAACAAAAAGTCCGAAGGAATTCCTTCGAGAGATTTGCCTGAAAGAAATTAGCCAAGAAGGAAACCCGAGACCAAGTGTCCAAAGGATATGACGGGCCAATGGACGTCAAAATCAGGATAAACGACTAGCCGTTGGAAGTAATTGGGTTTTAAAAGCCCGAAGTGTTAAGGCTTGGGAAGTAGCAAAGTGAGAAGACTTCAAGATGGACAAGTCTGAAGTAAGTAGGCTTAGAAAACCCGAATTACTCTGCATAGAGAAAATTGGGTTTCTCAAAGTACTCTACTTAAAAGGCTTTATAAGCAAACGATCTGAGAAAGTCCGAAGTTAGAGAGGCCAAAGAACCAGAATTACTCTGCATAGAGTAAATCGAGATTCTCCAAGGGCTCGACTTAAGCTTGGTTTGGCAATGCTAGAATCATGATGTAACAAATGGAAGGCTGCCACGTGGCGCAACTGGAGCAGAAAGGGCTAATCAGTAAAAGACAAGTGGCACAAGGATGTTCAATAAACATGGAAGAGTCTGAGCGGCTGGTAGCTGGAAGTTATGAAGGCTCCCCTCCGCCATGGTGTTCATTGCCCGCAATCGTCGTTCGACACTTAAATGCGTCACGCCAAGAAGTAACATTCCAGCTGCTCACAGCATGACTTTTCAGACGTGCCAAAGAAAGTCTTAAAGACGGGAGGGGCTCGAGAGTATTGGGCGATGATCTGGAACGACGCATTTATGAACATCATTGAAGGACAAGAAAAAGTTCCAGCCATCGACGACTTCCTCTTTCCTCCCTTTCTCTCTTCTCCCTTTTCTTATATAAATAGAGGCCTTGGGGCCTAGAAATGTATCCTCGGACTGGTGATAAAATCACTCTGCGAAAATCACATAGTAATGGACCTTTGAAGCAATAAAGATTATTTTTACCTGTCTCTTTGTTTGAAAATTGCGTTGAGTTAGCTTGTGCACTAATAACATTGTGAAGAAGCATCCTTCCAACCTTATTGCCCTTCTTTCTTGCTTGTTTTCAGGTGCTTTCCAGTTAATTGCATGTCTGAACTCATGCTTTTCGGCCATTAATGGATGCTTGACGTGAATTTTGAAATTCCTCTTTGCCTCATGTGTGGTTCAGTAAGCCTAGTTTAAGAAATACTTATGCAAGTTAGCTGGTTAGGAGGTTGTATAAGCCAACTTGTCTTATGTTGAATTAGTCTTTCCCAGGCCAGATGGATCACTTACTTTTGGTGCATCACCTCCCTTAGCTTAGTTTTCCTTTCAAGTAATCTCTCTCCCCCCTTTTTCCTCAGCCATTAGTAGAGTTTAGCGTAGAAACCCAAAGAGCTGAAGTGAAGCAACTGAGGAACTAGCCTCATAAAAAAGTCTAGAGGTTCAACCTCGCCATAGGACACCCACATCCTAAGGTTGTTCCCATGCTTATAGCTGGAAATGAGAGAGCCTAAAGAACTTCTCACAAGGGTGCAAATCCAGTCTATAACAGTAACATAGTTTTTTGTTCATTACTTCCACTTTGATCTGACATTCATCTTTTCTTTGTCCAGTATGTCTCACAAGGGATGGAGATTGATTTAGGATGATGACACCCCTAGTGACCCACCTCCAATCCTGCAGGGCCCAATAGACCTTAGACCCTAGATACTACAGACCATGTAGCAAATACTAGGCATATTACAAGAGCGGTTTCCAACTAGTCAAGGGATTTTTGAGATACATTCCCCAAAGCATTCACGAGGTGCCCAGAGGTCAGTAGAGGGTGCAAGGCAGAGAACCCACAACTTGACACAACAGAGCGAAAAGGGAGAGAGGGGCTTATATCCCATAGCCCCTCGCACCAACGTGCAAAGGGAGACAACACAGATTCATAGCAAAGAGAGGTGGGGTTATGACTACCCTCCTAGGCCAGCACCAAGGGATCTGGTCAAGGACCTAATCAAATTCCATCCACCGATCTTTGATGGTGTCACAAAGGGTTGCATAGCTAAGGCATGGCTAGTAAGTGTTTAAGGATGCTTTACCCTTTATGAGTGTGATTCCAACAACAGATTTCATTTGGCCACTCACCTACTTAGAGGCATGGTGAAGATGTTGTGGGAGTTCGAGGAATGGAAGCTCCATTTGACCCCAACCACCACCACCTAGGAGTTGTTTAAGGAACAATTTAGAAAGCATAATATTTCAATGCACTACATATAGATGAGGGTGGATGAGTTCCACAAATTTTGATAGGGGAATAGTACAATGACACAGTATGTGTGTCATTTCCTTGCCTTATTACAATATGTGGGGTATGTGGCAATGAGACTATTCAAGTGAAACGTTTTACTAAAGGTCTGAATGCAAACTTGGCTAGCGCAGTATGCATACTCTCCCCACTGAACTTAGCGGTTGCAGTGGATAAGGCTTACATAGCAGAGAAGGGGAGTCCGAGGAGGCTCGAGAGAGGTTTTGGAACAAGTTACAATCTCGACGTGATGCCAAGTCACATGGTGGTAGCTTTCACCTAAAGGCGGCTAGAGACCTACCTAGTAAGCTCTTAGACCATCACAACAACAATAGCAGAGTACCCATCCTAGTCGCAATACTTAGAGATGCAGGTGTGGCTGTCAAGACAAAAAAGAGGGGATGCTAGATAGACAACGTGACAAACAGCAGACTGGGCGAGCATGAACTCAACAGTCTATACAGCCAAGACCTTCAGGGTCTACAACTATAGTTGGACAAAGGACCACTGGAGCCCCATCGGGTCAAGAGCAGGTCAAAGGTATATCCTCCACATGTGGATCAACACAACACCATGCGTAGGATTGTAAAGATATTAACTACCGCATGGCAGAAGGCTCCAATGTCTAAATAGATAGTAGGTGGTGGGTTTTGCCCGTAGGATGTAGGCAGCGATGGAAAACCACAGGATATAGAACTCTTCGGTGTATTCTTTGATCGACAACTCCTACCCAACATTTTGAATCCTCTTGAACAACTCTTTTGGTAATCTCCAAGAAAGAATTTCCCTTTTTAGTTTAACAACCATCCTATCCAATCTTTGTATCTTATCCTTCCCTTTTCTGCACTGCTCATTCTGAACTTCTTTCCACCATAGTATCGCATGCCCTTTTAACTTTGTTTGTGCCATCCTGATGCACTGTGGATCATCAACATCTTCGTACTCAAAGCACTCCATGTCATTGAGCCAATCAACAAGCTCCTCTAGATTCAGACTTCCCGAAAAACAGGGTAAGTCCATTTTTGCGCCCTTGCCAATCCGTGAAATAGATCTCAAGAGCCTCCCTTCACCAGCATCAATTTGCTCCTCAACACCTCCTCCACCTTCAAGGTCGTCTACTCCCTCAGCACGTTGTCCTTCCCCTTCATCATCACTTGCATAATCTCTTGGGATGAATCCTCATTGTCGGTCCTCCTCAACAGCATCTAGGCGTGTTTGCA
Organism: Torreya grandis; assembly: GCA_037957365.1. Lineage (NCBI taxonomy): Eukaryota > Viridiplantae > Streptophyta > Pinopsida > Cupressales > Taxaceae > Torreya > Torreya grandis. Next base: position 752,128 of record JARHVA010005276.1, on the reverse strand, counting down.
TAACATGCAATACATCTAGGACTTTGTCCAACCTTCTTGCTACACTTGCAGCTACCACAACTCTACTAATAGTTCTCTTCGGCGACATCAAATTTGTGCTCTAATGTTGTAAGTCCTCTACTCACAATCCTACGTAGGCAACCTTTCTCCACACTCAGCAAAGTTCGAAACCTATTCTAATGCCAACTAATGTAGGTCAAGGCTTGAGTTCCCAATGAAGGGATGCCAAACCACACAACGAGTGATTCTCTCACCCTTGAATCTAACACACACACAATGACAGAAAACTAAGAAAAGCTTAAAATCTTTTTCAAAGCAGAGTACATGTGATATCTCACTCAACATGAGTTACGGGCTATGTTGTGATCAAGTTGCTATAGGCAAATCTCGATATTACAATGGCTTAGTCCTCAAACTTTCATGCAAGGCAATCCCCTCAAGGCTTGGATCTTCTTCTCACTACCTTAGTCTATAAAAATTTGGTAGAGTTCTTCTAAGGTCTTGTTCTTCTTTCCTCTCTCTACTAGAATGAACATCGACTCCCCCATTTATAGGCCTCCAAACAAGTCGAATATTGCTTCCATCCAATTAAACAACTACCAAACCAATTAGCAGTTCATGAGTTGTCTGTGTAGGTTTACAAGTTGAGTCATCTAGTGTACATCCATATGCAATCAAGGCACAAAAATCCCAACTAATTGATTCTAGACAAATTCACTTGGATTGATTTCTAGGTTCCCACCTTTTATACTGGTGTGTTTCATGTCCAATTTTGGCGATCATGCAGACATGTTAGAAATTATGTTGCATCCGGCTCAAACCTATTGTCTTCCTATTGTAATATGCCCTATTATATTCTACACCCCTGTTCACGCATTTTGTACCAAAAAGGTTCTTGCACTGTGCTAAGGAGATAATTTCTTTGCTTGCCAGAGTGATGCACGTGTGCCCTTGGTTGCGTGCATGACTCCCTTGTCAATAACTTGCATGTTTTTTTTGATTTGGACATGACTACATCGATTAGCCCTCCCTTGCTTAGGTGCATTCGTGCACTTATGAGTTTCTCCATAAAACTGTATTTTGCTATCCAAAACGATTAAAAATTGCTTTGCACCTGGGATGCTCCTACATCTTTGAAGTGTTACAATTGAAGAAGCTTATCCTACTCTTGCTCCAGCAAAAGATGGAACCAATTCCAAGTGTTCCTTTGATGGTGGAGCATAACTTTGGAATTTGGGAATCCATGATGGAGTTGGCTTTGATGGTGATGATCCCAAGTATTTCGCTCTAATCACTAATGGATTCTTTATTGCATTTTTTGGAGAGAGTGTGTAAACTTATGTAGGTAATCCACTTACATCAAGTTACCACACGTAGTAATAAGCTCACATAGGGTTAGATTTACCTGGATACGTAGAGTTTATATTTGATTTATTTGTTAGTTGTATTGTTGTGATTTTCACAACTACTGTTAGCACATAGGATTGTGTGCAAACAAATAAAACAAAACCGAATATTTGGTATCTCCCTAATTTAGTGATTGCACTACTATAGTTTGTTTGTTAAAAACAAACTATTAGTCTTATATATTCTCATTCCCATAGTGTAGATATAAGATAGAGAATTCATGGTTATTTGACACTATTGTGGAGTGAATATATGAGCATTGTTTTGTGAAGCAACAATATTATTTTCCAGCTTGGTTTTCCTGTGCTGAGTTATTTGTCTGTGCAAGGCTTGTGTTCAATGATTTTGTCTTCCAGATTGATCCTACGGATCATTTGTGCCTCCTTGGCAATTCTGACAGCATTCGATGGATGAGTGTCTTTGTGAGGAAGCCTTCCCATGGAGCCAGCATTATTATGATTTCATCTTTGCTTCCTAGAGTTGGTTTGGGAGGATGTTGGAGGTCATGTAGTCAAAGATTTGGTTTGCTCCCTATGAAATTTAATTATGTGAACAACGAAACATCAATGTAAACAAATCGTTATATTGCTCTTGATGAAGAGTAATAAGATGGTTTGTTCACATGGTTCTTGAGTTTGAATCAAATGCTGACCTGTTCACATGGTTCTTGATATATGAACCAAATGTTGATTTAGATGCTCTTGATGAAGATCAATATGATGATTTGTTCACATAGTTCTTGAGTTTGACTATGACCATTAACTACTTTCCTATTTTGAACTAATAATATAAACCTATGTCACAACTCATTTAATATTTTGAATTATCAATTATAATTTATCAAAGGTGCTTTTTTTGTTTTTTTGTTTATTGTAAGCATATAACATCAATATTATGGTTTATTTTGTTCAATTTGTATTTTGTTTTTCTATTTCCTAATTATTTTTTGAATGGACATGCCCAAGCCGTACCATACCCAACACCCAAAAATAATGTCGATCCCCGTACTTGTACCCAAACCCAAACCATTAACATAGGTTTGGCAAGTAAATGCCACCTTGCATGCTTCCTCTTTTTGGGGGGATTTTGCAAGGAAAGTTTGGTAAGTAAATACCACCTTGGAATGGGAGTGGGTGTGGGAGGCAGGGTAAGCATGTTACAGTTGTAAAACTAATCTTATCGAGTCCATAAAATTACCAATATTTGTGGTATTCTTTGGCATTGATTTCACCATACTAGGCCATAGAGTATTTACTTTCCCTAAACATCAAGAAAAAGTGCATAAATAGAGAGCTTTGTCCCACCTATATCCACACAATGAGATGGCATATCAATATTTCTTTTTGATTCCATTTTGAGTATATTGTGTTTAGGGTGCCCTAATGGCATCCACCATATCTTGATGTTCTTGTGTACTGATCTATTTATGTGTGGGTTTTCTTTTCTATCGATTGTGGGTTCTTGCACATAATCTTCACATACAACTGCCATGAGAAGTATTCTATTGTTTCAAATTCCATCATATTCAGCCTGCCCTGTAGCATAAGTGTTAGAAGGCCTTGACACTGTCGCGTATATCTTATTGACTTGGAACTGAGCTAGCATTATTTATCTTCAGATAGCATAGCTCTTCCCATTCAATCTAATTAGCTTCACTCATTAAAATGCTTTGAGATAATGTCATTGCTTTGGCTTAGACTTTATGATCACTTCCCAAACAATTGGTCCAGTGACGCCTATTGAGGATCTTGGCCACTAAAAAATACTTGAGACAATACAATTGCAAAGGTAGCAAATACAAATGCACTTAGATCAGTATCAAATATTTAGATAGTGTGCAATAAATTGTTTAAAGGGAAGGCTAAATAATATTGTCTCTGCAACTTTTGAAGCAAGGCAGCAATATTTGATGAAGTTTTATTTTTAAGAGCATTTTTTGAAAACCATTGAAGCACAGCACCATGTACAAATTTGACCACCAGTATTTTAATTTTTTATTTTATTTATTTATTAAGCTAAACATACGAGTATCTAGAATCAAAAGTCATGCACAACAATTGAGTCTTAAAACCATGGTTGACATTCATGCACAGCAACCTCAATTTAGCGATGACATCTAAATTTGACAGATATTGGCTAATAGGGCGTGTGCATGTTTTTTTGGACTTACAAATAGAAATGCAAACAGAGAGTAGAAGTCAACATTTCCATTCTCGCTTTTATTCAGCCCAAGAAACAGATGGTCAAATCAGAACAAGAAAAAAAAAAGTATCTCTTACGTGTATAACACATCCACATCTTTCCCTTGTATCTCATCTCCAGGTGTAAAAGCCTGTGCCAAAGTTGTCAATCGCAATTCTGGATCTTCAATTGTTAGTAGATGTTTAATTATTCGGACTTCTTTTGGTACTTGTTTCTGAAGATTCTGTCTTGCAACCATATATAAGTGGAACAAAATATCTTTGACCTGCATAGGTAAGAACATCAATCATCATTTTGTTCACAAAACAGAATTTTTATAAAAGTTCATACCAGAGTGACCATTATTATACAAGGCCAAAACATTGACATAAACTCTTATTACCCACATTGAAATAGCCTTTATTTATCTCGCCACAGAGAAAAAATCAAAACGGTTACATTTATGCCCAAAGATGACCACATGTAATTGTTTGAACCCAAAATTGGTCAAACCTAATGACTGCTTTGGTTCAAAATGAGTAAATTTCAGATTATCCTAAGGTTCAGTTTGCAATAATATGCAAGACAATAATAAAATTAAACAACAACCAAGTGAACCTGACACGCCAAGGAAAAAATGAATAAAAAACCAAAAACAGATTGTTAAGAGTCTACACTACTTTAACAACATAATGCAACGATTCAAATAATGATACTCCAAAAGGGCACAAAGCTTTGTGCTTAATATGATGCTCATAAGGATGAGCACGTGGCCTGGCCAAAATGTACTCAAAATAGATAATATGTCTCAATTTAATATATTAAAGGCCAACATTACAACAATATGGACTCTCACTCATTTAGTTTGATCGATGATACCAAAATATCTCATTACTGAGAAAATAATCAATGAAAATTGGGTCCATAGAGGTAGTGTACGTTGGATTTATACCTTAATGGTTATAAACTTATATAACTATTATTAAAAGAACAACTCATTGCTAAAGGTTACAAGCATACTCTCCCATCAGTCTTGCTGATTTCATCCTGTGCTTTGTTGACACGTAAAATACTCTGAAAGCAGAGTAGAGTGATGGCAGAATAATGAGTTTTCAGTATTTTATGTTACCTTTCAATTGAAGCATTAAGGCATTATTCCCGGCTTATAAAAAGTTCCTATGTTTTGGTAATGTACTAGAGGAAAAGAGTGTCTTGCAAGACTCAATAGAGATTTTCACACAATGTCCACGAAACTTGTAAACTATTAAAGTCATTCTGATGTCCACAGCTGAGTGGTTCAAAAGATTCATAAAGAAGGCAACTTGGATACAATTTTTTTGACTATGGTCTTTGTTAATTAAGATCATCAATCCTAAATATAAACAGAGAGGTGTAACAATTGCGCAGACTAAAGAAGAAAAATGAATATGTAGACTACATTCAACAAGCTGGCATTGACAGCCAGGAGATTTCAGTACGAGTGTCAAAAACTGAATATGCAGACTACATTCAACAAGCTGGAATTGAGAGCTGGGGGATTTCAGTACGAGTGTCAAAAAGATGGTGCAGATGAGACTGTTTTTAAGCATAGTTACCATGTTCGACCGAAAATGGCTCATGTTCGGTTCGAACCGAACAAATGGCATGGACCGAATTTGTGCGGTCGAACTTGACCGAATAACCTTTTTTTTTTTCCGAACACAACAGTATATATATAAAATAAACATTTAAGTATAAGTGTACATTTATAATGGACATCTAGTTTCTTATACTTTAAGTTATATTTTATTTATATACTTTTTCGATGTTTGAGAGGGGTTTCGAACCGCTAGGAGCTATAATGCAAATTCTAGGTTTTGGAGGATCCTATCATATTTCAGAGTTAGTCAGATTCCAGGGTTTCAAACTTAGCCATATTTCAGGGTTTCAAGATTTCAAGGAGACATCATAGGAGGTATGAAGGCTGCATGAAGGGATGTATGCGTGATAGAATAGTATGAAAATATCTCTCGCAAAGTGCCACAAGCCGATCCCACCCCATTCCTAGTGCACCCCTTAAGGCATGCACTCTGTGAGATTCAATGCACCAATGAGCCCTTGTGAGAGAAAGTGTCAATAAATGATCAAGTTGAAAAATAATGGGAGTGGCATTCATGATTTTGTGGGCAATCGAGATGATTTATTCTAGATTTGAATGTACATTTTGTCTTTGAAGTAATGAATGAATGAATGAACGATGGTGCTAGTGCTAGTGCTAGTTTTGATTTTGAAGCTGGGTTTGATGTTGCAAATGTTTGAAACTTAAGTTCTATATCAATTTTGAGCTTAGGCTCTAAACTATGAATATTTTGCTATCTTTTAATGTAATTCAAGTTTGAAATTCTTATGCATTTCTCATTTTTGCAAGTGTTAAACTTAAACTAATGTTCATTCCTTAGTAGATTGAAATATTTTGCATATATATATATAATTCCGAACTTCCAAACTTACCGAACCGAACTTCTTTCAAAATTCTGAACTTCCGAACTTTTTCCCCCTTCCGAACAAACCGAATTTTTCGAACATGGTAACTATGTTTTTAAGAGAGTAGCCAACCATTTGAGGGATATTTTATGTAGACAAAGCAATGCTCAGTTTCGAAAAGAATACCATTTTCCTGAATTTAATAAAAATGCTCCCATGAAGAGAAATGAAGTTGAATTAATAAAAAACACTTTTTTACATAGTGAAGTCGAAAACAAAGCACAAACAAGCAGTAACAAGAGAGTCAACTCTTATCAAGAAAAATTGTAAATTTATAAATTAGAGAAAGATTTGATCATATGAGAAAACCTACTGCAAATTGTTAAAAAAAAGAGAAAGAAAAGGAGTGACTGATTCTATGGCTGTCACCCATCAATCCAATCTCAAACTTTAAAAATCTGTCTTTTTACAAATTAAAGAAAGACATGTTAATGAAGGAAAAAGGAAAGATGGCAATGGCAGTGACCAGAATTGCCAAGAGTACCTCGAGTAAAGCAAAATGTAAATGCAGAAGGGAGCCAGGGCTAGGATAAAGCTAAAATAAGCTGAAGTGCATTGCTAAGAGTACTTTGAAGTATGACATTCAGCTTGCAGATTGAGAAGCCCCAAGCTTAATTTGATGTTTCATGAGTAGTCCTCATAGAGAGAGGTCCCAGCAGTTGATATAAACTCTGAAAGTGTTCAACTAAAAGTTAGCAGAGAGAATAGATGCAAATAGCAAGAAAACAAGAGAAACATCCACCAAACAAAGATTGTTGTACACTCTTCATTACCATGGGTTGAATAAATTTATAAGGATGAGTATACATGCTAACTGGATAAGGGCAAGCACATGCAAACTACCCCAAAATTGGGCATGCAAACACACCTCAATTAGTCTAACTTACATGCAGGCTTCAGTGAACTGGGCCAAGTGTACACATGGACTGTTTACAATGATGTAGATAATTAAAAGGGGGGAAATAATTGAGAGAGAGATTCTCCATTTCCTCCCTGCTGAGAGGAAGTTGTCCCCAACTTCTAAATGAGATAAGGAAACTTCTCTGCAAAAGCTGATTCGGAGGACCCACTGTGATTGTTTGGCCAGGTATGAAATATCCCACCCCTGGTGTGATATCTACTAACTGAAATCTGCCTGTGAGTTCGCTTGAGGTTTTTAAGTTTGTTTGCTTGTTTGAATTTTGAAGAAGTTTTTGCCAGGGAAAATATGAAATTGCATATAAATTAAACAAGAGATGCCAAAGCAATGCTGGAATAATACGAACTGATTTATTATAGCTTGCAATTACAATAGATTTCAAACCAGATTTATCAAATAAACTAATGCTTTTACATTCTATCATACCCCGAGTCCTTAGCTCATTTAATGCAAGTCTGAAATTTCACATCAGCAATTATAAACACCATGAAATTCAATGCCCAGCTCATAAACCTGATTTCTCCACCTTAGAAACAATATCCAATGGCAGCCATGAGTGTATCAACCAAAAAGAAGGATAAATTGAGCTCCAAAAAGAATCACTCCACTTCTTGATTCACACGCCCAGCCAAGGGCATCTGTACGGCCTGCTGACGTAAATATGATATGGTCTATGTAAATCCCACGTGCCAAATAAGAATGGTCTTAGCAGCAAATAAATGTCTCCTTGATAGCTCTCTTTCAATCTGCTCATCAAAACCCTTAAATCCTCTGATAATAATCCTCCAATAAGCTCAAATGTGACCTCTGAGATAAAGCCAGCAGTAACTGCAACCCTTGGGTGATCTTGCACCCCTGTAGGAAGCACAATCGAAGAGAGGCTACGTTCTCCAAGATTGAAATTGCAGAAAACCCTAAGTTTCACCTCCAAAGCCAAAGTACAAAGCCAAGTTGAGAGAAATAGACAAGAATGAATTGAAATCCCTTTATATACTTCTCAAGAGATCGATTTCATATGAGGCCTTTTAAATCATTAAAATATATTAAAATATACCTTTGTCATTTTTTAATCAAATCCTCAAAGTGGGCGCCCATCATAAAGTTATAATGACTTGACTTTATAACATTAAATGCACCCTTATTATAAAATCAATATAAGTCATTAATATATACACTTTATAATTAATTATTATTCAAGCATAACTTTAATAATTATTATAATATTATAACTCCATTAATAAACATCATTTATCAATTCCGTTGACACTATAGGCTAACCCACTGCATACTCTACCCATCTGAATGCCATGCTAAAAATAGTAAGGTTGGCCCCGTATCAATTCACTGACTTACTATAAATAGTATGTATATACAAACGGAGCCAAAACACCCCGAATTACATTGCCTTTGAACAAGCTAAGGATTTGGAGATGAAAACACTACCAACTGAGGAGCTAGCTAACTCCAACACTGGGCCCTCTAAACATCATTATTAGCCTACGAGGACCCGATGATAGGCTAAACCACCAACTCTGATTCTCGATCAAAAAGGCGACATTACAAGGTACTTTCGGTGTTGCCAAGGTAAGTAGGGGTTCACTTCTTTCGGTTCATGCAAGTCCAAACAATAAGCAAAAAATTGTTAGCCAATGGATGTTAAAAATTTAGAATGGTAGCTTCATCACAAGTGATAAAAATCACGTCGTCCAAGTGAGATAGCTTGATCAACTTGAGCTGCCTTGCATTGATATCAATATGGATGCCAAGCTAAGTTGAAAGATCTAAGTGAAAAGCATTTTGTGCATTTTCTTGGATAATAGCGTAAGGGTCAAATCCAATGGATATCAGCTCATGATATTGTTTGTTCTAAAACCTCTACTTATCCTAGAGTATACCATAGTGTCACCAAGAGACTCTAGTATAGGGATGGGCACCATGCCCTTTTCCCTATACCCACACTTCGGGGGACTATTTATATATAATATAGATATACCATTATTCATTTCCTCACGTATCTTGATTTAAAAAGATGGCCCCATCCTTGTCCACATACCGGTTCTTCCATGTCTCCAGATAACTATGGTGTAGAAAAACATGATCATCAAGTTGGAAAGAATAAGACACTCAATGCCAGTCGTGGAGTGTGTTGAATTTTTCTTGGATCTTTTCAAGAGTGTCTTGATTTTTGGCATTAAGTTTGGCCAAATGTTGCATAAAGGAGGAGGAAACCTTGTCCCACTCCTCTTAATAGTGAAAAAAGCAACCTGAATCTCAAAGTGTTATTAACAAACCTTAATCAAACATCAACTTGCAAATGAAATAAAGTAGAGAAGCACTACCGACAACCAAGAAGCTTCCACAACAATCTCCACCAATCAACCTAGAACAGAGGCATGCAATTTGAAATGATGGTAAGTGGCAAGCAAAAATTGCTCAAAACATGTTTGAAGAACAAGTCAATAGCCTATGGAGCATCAACTGTCTTGGTGCTCAACATAAAGATTGTAATTTTGGAAAACCAGCACAAAATCTTAAAGATGAAATCATGCTAATTCCAAGTGTTCCGCATACTTCTAATTAAGTCTATGGAAATGGAATCTCGTGGTCGCTAAAGTGTCAATAACGGCCAACACAATCCAAGCTTCCAATTAAAAGGCTTAGAATAACCACAGAAATTGAACTCCGCAGATGCCCAAAGTGGATCATGAAAATTATGGAATTCAGTTCAATTAATGCCACCAAGTACACTTACTAGTTCATATGACTAAGTTAAGAGACTTGAGATACCCGCACTCACTCCTAAGACACAATCTAGTAAGAACATAGTTGCATAATAGTACAGAGACAGAATGAAGCAGATGAAAAAGGTTCTACAATGATCCACACATCTTGGGAATGTAAGCAGATGAAGAAATTTCACATTTGATGGGTTCGGCTCAAGACGAACTCGCGAAACAAGTTTGGCTTGAGACAAACCCGTTCTACACAAAACAAGACATACAAACGAGTTTGTACCTAGTTGAATCCATCCACATATGACAAATTAGTAAACTTCAACAAATCCAAAGAAAGATCAAACACTTTGAAATCTGTCTTTTCAAAGGCTCTTGTAGATTGAGTTCTTTCTTCAGCCCAATCATTGAGTTTGTGTGTAAATACACTTTAGCAGTTGTAATTCATCTTGGTTCAAATTTTTGGAGTCGTAGTATGTAATTGCAGCTAAGCAGAGTAGGAAAGTGAGTTGTAGAAGAAATTTGCAAACAAATAAAATTAAGGACAGCATTATAGAAGCGATGTCAAGTCCCACAATGTTCATGGAGGCATCAGGAGGGAAAATTGGCTTCTAAATCTTGCATGGAGATAGTAGCATGAGGAGGCATAGGCCCACTCTTTAAGATTTTTTCCACATTGGATTCCTCCATAATAATCTCATGTTCATTTCTTTTTTATTGCACATTTCAGTTCTTGATTTGAATTCATGTATGCAACTACCTAGAACAATTTCCACACACATCACAATTCTAAGGCATTTAATTGTTTTCTTCCGCAAATAAACTTGGATAGAAAGCATAATTCCCTAAGACAATGTAATGTCCCCAAATGGGACGATTTAACAAAAAAGGGTTTTCCCCTAAAATCCACAAAATTCTGAAATTCTAAAATTTAAAATCAGCAAACCCTAGCTTGCAAAAAATGCTCTGAAACCCTTACCAAATCTCAATACACCCTAGACGCCAATATGCAAGAGATATATAGACAATTTCCAACAACCAATTTGTCCAAAATTCACCTTAATACTTTCAAATATAGGCAACAAACTAAAAATAGAAAAGATGTACCTTTTTGTCAAATTTTGAGGATCAATTGCTATTTTATGATAGCTGAAAAAATATGATTTTTATATCAAATATAGTTGTTCCTTGCTTAATTTTTGCTTCAAACCCTTGCCAAAAATATGCCACATGTGCCAAAAATAAGAAGAAAATTCCAAGGATCCCCTGGGACATCTAAAGTGGCCCAAAAATCCTTCCAAGCCAATCACCCAAGTTGCCAAGGTATAGAATAAACTGTAGAATATTTATTAGGCAAAATTCCACCTTCCACAAGTGAATTTGATCAAGAAACCCTATCAATAAATTAAACAATAATCTGAAAATTATTATTTAATATCATAGCAAGTTAGAGCCTCAAATCTTCACCAAACCCTAAGTCAATATTCAAAATAATTATTAATAAATTCTAGAATATTAAATTGATCAATTAGACCCCAAAAAATATCTCAAAACACTCCCAAGAGCCTCCAAACCAAGTCAACCCACTTGCAAAATTAATGCAAATAATAATCAAAATTATTATGTTCAAATTGGACATCAAATTGTCCACCAAACCCTTTTAATAAGCACACAAAGCAAATTGCCCCTCTAGGGCAAGTAACAAATCCACCTTTAACAATAGGTGGCATCAAAAGACACCTTTTGTAGAATAATCAGCTCCAAATCTGCGAACACTTATTGGGCATACATCCCAATATCTTCTTCAAGCATGAAGAAATAATATCAATTTTCAACATATCCCTCAATTGAGATCTTTATCATGTATTTGTACCCTCCAAAGGGGGGCAAACCACCTTGTCGAGGGAGCGGGGGAGCGGGCGGGCGAGCGGAGATAAAACACCTCATAACCCCTCCTTGTCCACTTTTTAAGATATCTTTCCTTTCTTTATTCATCTCCCAAGCCAACATTCCTTTTATTTCACTTGAGGCCTTTTTGAATTAATTAAATAACTTGCCTCAATAAATTAGTAATTAAAATTACTTTTTGGCAAATTAAATAATTATTTTATATTAGGTCCTTGCTTCAATAATTAATTAAATTGCTCTAATAATTGAAGTGATAAAAATTATTTTTCAAGCAATTTATTAATTATAAACCGCCTTAGAAAAATTATTAAAATTACCATAATTTTTCAAATGGTTAAAACTATAGTAACCGCATTCGACGAATTTTATTGGAAAAATTCGAAATTCGGCGAATTTCAACAAACAATAAATTCGTTTACAATCGTGATTAAAATCGTACATATTTCATCATGAACTCCAAAAACAAATATATAAAAAAAAAACATGATTAGATTCGTCGAAATTCGTTGACATCCATAAATTTTTAGGGTTTGATAGATATGTTTCGTTTTGTTACCTGCCATTGTTACTTTGTCGATGCAAACACGAACCCTTAACCTTTGGTTTTTGATAGGGTTCTCTGTCGGCCCTAACCGAATCTACGGTTCTGCCTTACGCAATGACTACTCAAACACTCAACAGTGTTGTAGCAACGTTTCTTGTAGCAACGTATTCTGATAGTTCAGTGTGGATATTGAAGTGATATGCTGCGAAGGGAATACAAAAAGTAAAACATTAATATAATATTGTTCATTGTTTATGCCATTCATTTTAAGAATTACGAAAAGTAAAATACTAATATAATATTCATTGTAATACAAAATTTAGTATCCACAACGAACAAACTTGCGAGAATAAATTTATGGTTCATAAAACAATAATATATTAATATAATATAGTCTAACTCTATAGGTATAATATATATAACTATTGATATAATATATTATTAATTATATTATATATATATATATATATATATATATATATAATTATTTTTAAAAATATATTTTTTATTATATAGATTTAAAATATATTATATGTATATATTTCTTTCAATCGAATTTAATCACGAATTCTACCATTGATTTTTTTAACAACGATTTTTTAACGAATTTTATCCTTCATGAATTCGAACACAAATTCGAATGCGGTGACTAGGTAAAACTATTTTTTCGATAATTCAAATAATTATCTAAGATAGTTCTATTTTAATAATTAATTAAATTGTCTTATATTTTCGAATGATTATAATCACTATTCGAGCAATTTTATTAATTCCTAAAATTATATGCAAATGGGACATTACAGTGCTCTCTCCCCACATTTGTTTGCCCTCAAGCAAATGCAAGCTCATATGCCCAATTACCATGTCCAAGTGGTAAAACTTGTAGTATTCAAAAAGTCTTACTCTTGTACCTGTTAAGTGGAATAACTTTTGCCAAAAAGCATAGCGTGGCATTTTCCAAATAGATAATGAATGCCATTCCACCTTGCCAACATGTCCCACAATGCAAACCCCTCCTGTATGTTTCCCAAGGGGAAAAAAAGTCCAAATCAATTTTGAACTTATAATACTTGTATTTTGGGGAATGCTCCAATGTATCCCAAATCATTGGAAAGCCATCCAATGGCTCACTGCACTTGTATGCCCCTATCTCACTCAAAACCGAGTGGGGTATGAAGAGGTATCCAATCATGTTGCCCCAACTATGTCCTCCAAAAAGTATCCAGCGCCATACTCCAATTCTCAAATTAATCTTCCAAAGATGCAATGTAGGAAAAAGAACCATATCGTGGAAGCAACTTACCCTTCCATGAAGCCTACTAGAATAGGTCACTCCCATGCAAAAATCATGATCAACCCAAAGCTGCCCCTCCTTGTGAATGTTGGGTGGGAAAGTGACCTAAAAAACAACCCAAACATTCCAAAAATACCATGTAGAAAATTGTTGTACCTGTACTTTAAAATCAAAAATGTACTTGGAAAGAGGCTGTAAAAGTAAACATGAACTTGATTTTTCCTCATGCCATAGGGACTGCTTGAATGGTGCAATAAAATCAGTCAACACATGCTCTTCAAAGGGCTGCATACAAGAATTTTCCCCACCTTTTTCATCCTTATTAAGTGTCTGGAAATTCTCTTTTGACTCATAATTGTTGGAGGCAAGATTTTCACGTATTCCAACCAAATTTTCAATATTTGATGACTGCTGTAAGCAATAGAAAAAATCAGACTTTCCATACCTATGAAGGGGCTGGAGTATTCTCTCTTTTTTCTCCTCTTTGTCCTCAATCGCTGGTTGGCAATGCTCCCCATACTCAGAAATTTCTGAGGCAACAAATTCGAACCTTATCTGCAAAATTTCAAAGCTTTTACTTGGCTGCTCCATGCCAAAAGAGTTGCCTTCTATGTAGGATTTGAGCCATGAATGTTGCAAAACATCCTCAAAAAATTTTGACAAGAAGAGAAACCAAAATTTGCTCAAAAACATACCTTCCATCCAGTTGTGTGCCACTTGGGCTTTTGCCCCATCCAAAGGGATCTCATGCCCCTTGAAGCCAAGCTTCCTATCCAAGTCTCCAAAATATAAATGACAGAAATCAGCTTTGTTCATGCATACCACGAAATTTGTAGGGGATCTCCTAACAAGCTGGTCATGATGTCTCATGGTGGTTTTTCCTCTACCTTCAAACCTCCCTTTCCCTTTTCTCATGCTCACAAAACCATTACCAAACGTAATGTTAGATGAAGATGTAGGACTCTCTTCATCGTTTAAGTCATGCCAAATGACTTCTTTGCTTGCCACCTTTACAAGGGATCTCCCAAATAAATCTATACATGGAACAAACAAATTATGAAAATCATTGGTATTTAATAACACCCCTTTGATCCACTTGTCAAGTTCTAAGTTCTTTCTTGATGTCTTGATCCTTCTTTCCTATCCATTTCACACAATGGATTGCCTTTTATATTCCACAATAAGTTGGAATCTTGATCTTCTCCCATATCCATTTTGATTGTATGTAAGTCTATCATAGAGTTCATTTCCTTCAAGCATTCCCTCGTCTCATTGTGCATTGATCTATCAAGAAGTCCCTTTGTGCCATCCAACTTTGTCAAGGCTTGCACTCCTTATTTGTGATTAGGAATTGTTCCTTCCAAGCTCTTTCATCAAATCTAGAGTCATGCAACAAATTTGAACAATTATTAGATACCAAACAAAAATCATCATTCAACACATACCTTTCTATGAATATCATGGTTTCTTTGACTTCTTCAAAATCATATTTTTGAATACCAAAGTTTGGGGTACTTGGCTGCCCCAAAGCACCTAACATCTCATCATTTTCATCCATCATTTGCAGTCATATTTGCTGCTCCAAAAACTCATATTTTTGGTTCTCACAATTTCCCACTCTAGGCTGCCCCAAAGTGTCATCTTTTTGTAGCTCACCTTCCTCCTTCAAATCTGATTTTTCTATTTCATTGGCCTCTTCATAGGAACCCTCATGAAGGGTTGTCCCTTCATTATTTTTCTCCAACTCTCCATGTAGTTCAATACTCTCTTCCTCTACATGCTCCACTATAAAATAAGGCCTCAATTTTCCCTCACAATTAATTGCAACATTTTCAAATAGCATATGTGCAATTGAAATTTTGTTTTCTAGCCTCAAACCTATCGACAAGATAGATAATAATGGCTTGAAAAGATTATCACTCTCATTGAGTGTCAAGGTTAAGATTCTTTGCATAGAAGCTACAACATTTTTGGTAGGATTCTTATAAGCAATTGCAAGGAAATGTTAAAACATTTCAACAACAAGCTCATCACATTCCAAAGCTAACATTAAAACACATGCCCCGATTTCTGCCATAGTCTCTTCACCTATTTTATACTATTTCTTTCAACACTGTTTTTCTTGTTTTCAGAGACCTTGTTTGGTTTCCTGCTTTTCCCCGACACTTTTATGTAATTTGCAATCCCTTTGACCTACTTTTGTGGTCATTAGTTGGGCATTAATATATTTATCTTATCTTATCTAGCAATGTGACCCTTCTAGCAAAGGAGACTCCCTTGTTATCCACAAGACCTCGAAAACTCCCCACGATCAACTGAAATATCTCCCTCATAATTTTGTCACTGTAAGGAACCTTGGGAGCAGTTAGTCTCAAAATTTCATTGACATTAGTAACCAAAAATTTTACCTCTTCACTTATGTCTATCAAAAGTTGATGTTGAACCAAGTCATTGAGGGTTGTACTGCCCATTTCATGGACTCATATTGTGATTGACTCACCTTGGAGAATCTCTTTTCTACTTCTTTCAAGGAGTTGATTACACTTTCCACCGGTTGGCATAGATTCCCTAGCTTTCTTCCTACATTGTAGAGCCTTTCTCCATTTCTTCCATGGCTTCTTCCTCTTTTCTCATAACACAATCATTTTACCTACTTGTATCCGAATTAATATCAAACCTCACAGGGGGACAAGATCGGTGTTCTGATACCACTGTAATGTTCCCAAATGGGACAATTTAACAAAAAAAAAGTTTCCCCTTAAATCCACAAAATTCTGAAATTAAAAATCAGCAAACCCTAGCTTGCAAAAAATGATCTAAAACCCTTACCAAATCTCAATAAACCCTAGACACCAATATGCAAGAGATATATAGACAATTTTCAGCAACTTTGTCCAAAATTCATGTTAATACTTGTAAATATGGGCAACAAATTGAAAATGGAAAAGATGTACCTTTTTGTCAATTTTCAAGGATCAATTGTTATTTTATGATAGCTAAAAAAATATGATTTTTATATTAAATACAGTTGTTCTTTGCTTAATTTATGCTTCAAACCCTTGCCAAAAATATGTCACATGTGCCACAAATAAGAAAAAATTCCAGCGATCCCCTAGGGCATCCAAAATGGCCCAAAAATCTTTCGAAGCCAATCACCCAAGTCATCAAGGTGTAGAATAAACTGCAAAATATTTATTAGGCAAAATTCCACCTTCCACAAGTGAATTTGATCAAAAAACCATCAATAAATTAAATAATAATCTGGAAATTATTAATTAATATCATAGCAAGTTAGAGCCTCAAAACTTCATCAAATCTTTACCAAACCCTATGCCAATATTCAAGAAAAATATTAATAAATTTTAGAATATTAAATTGATCAATCAAACCCCAAAAAAGATCTCAAAACATTCTCAAGAGCCTCCAAACCAAGTCGCCCTGCTTGCAAAATTAATGCAAATAATAATCAGAATTATTATGCTAAAGTTGGACATCCAATTGTCCATCAAACCCTCTCAATAAGCACATGAAGCAAATCGCCCCACTCTAGGGCAAATAACAAATCCACTTTTAGCAATAGATGGCGTCAAAAGACACATTTTGTAAAATAATCAACTCCAAATTTGCGAACACTTACTAGGCATACATGCCAATACCTTTTTCAAGCATGAAGAAATAATATCAATTTTCAGCATATCCCTCAATTGAAAAGAAATAATATCAATTTTCAGCATATCCCTCAATTGAAAAGAAATAATATCAATTTTCAGCATATCCCTCAATTGAGATCTTCATCATGTCTTTGTACCCTCCAAAGGGGGGCAAACCACCTTGTGGGGATGAAGGGTAAAACACCTCATAACCCCTCATTGTCCACTTTTTAAGATATCTTTCCTTTCTTTGTTCATCTCCCAAGCCGACATTTCTTTTAATTTCATTTTAAGCCTTTTTGAATTAATTAAATAACTTGCCTCAATAAATTAGTAATTAAAATTACTTTTTGACAAATTAAATAATTATTTTATATTAAGTCCTTGCTTCAATAATTAATTAAATTGCTTTAATAATTGAAGTGATAAAAATCACTTTTCGGAGAATTTATTAATTATAAAACCCCTTAGAATAATTATTAAAATTACCTTAATTTTTCAAATGGTTAAAACCACTTTTCTGGTAATTCGAATAATTATCCAAGATAGTTATATTTTAATAATTAATTAAATTACTTTATATTTTCGAATGATTAAAATCACTATTCGGACAATTTTATTAATTACTAAAATTATATGAAAAGGGGACATTATAAACAATCTCATACAAAATAAAATGTGTTAAGAGTTACGAACTATATTGGTATCATAGCAGTCTTGATCCGTGGTTTATGCGGTTTTCTTGTGGTGTAATCAGCTTTCTAGAATTGATGCCCTAGACTAGGAACAACTAGTCCCAAAGGAGGAGGTGATTTAGTCCTTTGCAGCCAGAAATATCCACAAAGAAGTGAGAAGCATGGCCCATGAAAAAGAGAGAGTGCCTTCTGGATGTTTCCACATAGTGTTCCTCTAGGGCAATCTCGTGTCCATTTCAGTTTTCTTGCATGTTTCAGTTCTTACTTGATCTGAATTCATGTATGCAACTATGTATAAAAATTTCAGCATTTAAGCATCACAATTATAAGATATTTTACTGTTTTCTTAAGCAAAATACTTGGATGGATAGCAACATTCACCAAGACAATCACATACAAGTTAAAATTTGTGTTAATGAGTTAGCTATAGAATAGCAATGCTAGTTACGAACTAATATCATATCATAGCAGTTTTGGTCCTTGGTTTGTGTGGTTTTCTTCTGGTGTAATCAGTTTTCCAAAGTTGATGCCCTAGACTAGAATAGCTAGTCTCAGAGGAGTTGAATTAGTCCCTTTGCAGCCAAAAATGAAGAAGAAAGAGTGCCTTAATTTGATAAAGCAAGATTCATGTTACAAGCATCTCCCACTCCATAGGGAAGCTTGATAGGATGGAAAAGATCATAGTATACAATACCCATAACCGGCGAGTACTCGCCAAGAGGAAATTTTGAATAACCGAAGAGTATTCGATAGGGGTGTTCGAATAACCAGGAATAACTGAAAAAGGCAAAAAATACCTAAATTTATCAAAAAAACATAAATTTTATAGAAATTACAATTACTTAATGCCATAATGTATCAAATGAGTCTGTAAAATGTTAGGAAAGTGTTCTATAAAAAGTATAGTTGCATAATGCCATAAATTTTATAGAAATTATAGGTGCATAATGCCATAATTACAAGCTTGCAAGCGAGTACTTGTCAGGTACTCGAAATTACTCGGCGAGTACTCCCCTGCAGGCAAAAAATGGTGATAAAAAAAAATTTGGTAAGTTCGAGCAATAGTTATTTGTTTCAGGGTTTTTCCGGCAAGTACCCGAGTAACTGGCGAGTACTCGCCGATTATGCAATCTATGGAGAAGATCCTGGACGCCCTCATGGGAAAACTATGCGTTGCCCTAGAGGTTCCTAAAGCAAATCAAGAGTTAAGAAAAGAGCAGCCCCAAAACCATGAGAAGTAGCAGCCCCGTGTCATCCAAGCACACCCAACTCAACCTCCATTGAAAGCAAAAAACAACATTGAAATTCAGCCATATGAAGGTGTCGTAAATGTTGAGTAACTTCATCATTGGCTAGCCTGACCTGAAGATTATTTCCGTTCGCATAAATATTAGTGAAGAACAACAAATTTCTTTTGCAAGGTTGAAATTGGCTTAGTTATGCTCATTCATTGGCTGAGTTATGCTCATTCATTGCCTTTAAATAAATTACCACCAATTTCTAAATGGACTGAATTTAAGAAGCAACTCTAACTTATTTGTCATGGAGAGTAAAGGTCAATTAAATGTCAATATTTTACGCAAAGACAAGGTCAACGTGTGTAGGATATACAAGTGAATTCCAAAAGAAAGGCATCCAAATGGGAAAAGGTGCACAATACTATGACATCTTGATGAAGTACATTGGAGGACTTTATAGTCATCTAAGGAGGCTCGTGTTACTAGTCAGGGCTAAAGACGTAGATGAGGCATCCTCTCAAGCCCAACATCTTGAGATGGACAAGAAGGGTCCATCATCCTCTTTATATGCACCCAAACAGCAAGGTCGTTCCACACCAAACAACAAAGTAAAAGGAAAGGTAAGGATAATGCAAATAAGGGTATTATGAATCATTTCAGGCATTGTAATATGAGTGGTCATACAAATGAGAAATGTTGGAAACTACATCTAGAATTGCATCCTTAAATCGCAATAAGAAGAAGCCCGTGACTTATTTTGAGGGGAAAGGAAATAGAGAGCAGCTCCAATGTAGAAATGAAGCTAATGACAAAGGTAAACATAACAAACTTTTTCATATCAAGAATCAAATTAAAACAAAAGTTTGGTGCCCTTTTTTATTCATGTTCACCAGCAAATTTAATTTCTAAAGAGTTGGTAGACAAGCTTAAGCTAGTTAGATATGATCATCCTAATCTCTACTCATTGGGTTGGGAGAAGCAAGGAGTAGAGATAAAAGTTACCATACAATTCAAAGTTAAGTTTGGGATAAAGAGCATTTCACTAACAAGATAGTGGTAGATATTGTCCCTCATATTGTTTGTGGTTTAGTATTTGTCAGCCCATACGTGTATGTTAGAGATGCCATCTTCATAAGAAAAGCCAACAAATATCGTTTGGTGAAAGAAGGGGAAATCTTCATCATCAATTCATATGAAGGTAAACTAAATATCTCCTTGGTGTCAATGAAGCCAAAAAAATTAATGCTAGTGGGGAGTTTGTTTTGTTTCTTTTGAAAGATGAGCAAAATAATGAGGTAGTCTACAAGGCTTTTTTCAGTATGTCTACTAACAAAGAACAAAATCAAATGGAAGAGTTGTTGCAGTTTCAAGGAAGTTTTTCAAGCGCCCAAAGGCAAGCCAACCAAGAGAGCAATGACCCAATTAATATCAAAATCTCCTTTTCTCAACATCGGTCTCTATCGGAAATAACTAATGGAGGCAAATAAGATAAAAAAATTAGTGTTCCACGGGGATCCGTCCCCCCAAAAAAACCCACGTTTCTGGGACAGGGACGACCGCCGGACGTGGGGACGTCAGGGGGACATCCCCCAAATGTCCCGCCACCTCTGCCACAAACCTCCATCATCCCTGGGACGTTTCCCTCTGAGAGGGGACGTCTCCAGGGCGTCCCTTCAAAAGGGGGACGTCTTGGGGACGTCCAGAAGTCCCCCGACCCCCTAGGAAACGCCCCAGGGTCCCCCATGCAGGGAGATGCCAAAAAGTGTTTTTTTTTTAATTTTAAAAATACGTCTCCAGAATTTTTTTCGAAGGCTCCGCCCCAAAACCCCCGGATAGGGGGGTGTAACCAGCGCCCCCTACAACCCCCCTCATGCCGGATGGCTTGTCGTACCACAAATAATATTGCCAAGGGGATTACAAGACGTCACACCATTACAATTGTTGGAGGTCTAGATATTCATTACTCCAATCTTCACAATGATTAGATATGGGGATGCTAATGCACCTACCCTTGGAGAGGTATATGAGTGCATTGATACTATGCTTGATCAACTAAAGGTTGTTGTACGAGAGGACCCCACATTGCAATTCTACACAAAACATACTCAACCGATCATTCATCACACATGGGAGAAGCTCAACACTCCCTTGCACATGGCTACCTATGCATCGAATCCGAAGTGGTATGTGCAAAGGCTTGGTAGACTTACACCTATACAAGATGTTACACAAACGGCGTTGGTTGGTATTGGTTTGGAGGATCTTGAGCATGTGGAGTCTAACAATTCTAGTGATGAGGAGTTTGGCGAGAACTTTGGGGATGATTAACCATTGACTCATTAGTATTTAGTGTTTTGTTTTTGAACATTATTGACACTTGATTGTAATCATGAATCATCATTATGAAATTTTAAAAATTCCGAATTCGATATTTTCATTTTCATTTTCAATGTTCAATGTTCATTGGTTCAAACTCAAAACTTCATTGTTAAAAACTTAAAACTTAAATGTTAAATTGGTGATGTTCAATGAAATATACTTATTCCTTATACATCTTTTTAAAACTATTTTTTCAAGTACTATATGTATTTGCACCGCTTCCCGTCGCCATCCCCCTATTGTCCCCAAACTTAGGCCCCCCGTCCCCCCATCCCCCCGTCAAGAAACTCCATAGAACTATGTAAAAAATCAACTTCAACTTTTTTTTAGATCAAAGTGTAATTTTTCCTAGCACTTCTCCATGTGGTTCTCCTATTGTAATTGTACCTAAAAAAGATAGTTCATGGAGAATGTGTATTGATTATAAAGCTTTGAATACAAAAAGATACCCTCTTTCACGAGTTGATAAAGTGTTGGACCAACTTCAACATGCTAAGCATATCACAAATTTGGATTTGAAAGTTGGATATCATCAAGTAAGAATCGAGGATATATGGATAACGACATTCATGACAAGGCAAGGTTTGTGTGACAGGCTTATGCATTCTTTTGGGTTGGGTAATGCTCCTACTACTTTCAAGAGGTTGATGAATGAAGTATTGAGACCACCCATAGATTCTTTCGTCATTGTATATTTGGACAATAAACTAGTTTTTAGCAAAACTTATGAACATATAATATATTTGAGACAATTTTTTCAAATTCTGAAAGAGAATAAACTCTTGCTAAATCAAAAGAAAAGTGAGTTTGCACAACAATCACATATATTTGGGACATATGGTTGGAGATAAGATAAGATAAATATATTAATGTCCGACAAATGACCACAAAAGTAGGTCAAAGGGACTGCAAAGTACAAAATATGCTAGATTAAAGCGGGGAAACCAAACAGTTTCCCACGAAGAAGAAAATGCAGAAAGAAAAACAATACAACAAAGAGAGGGAGCCAACAAACAAAAGAGGCAAAGAACAACCCCCAGCCAACGACCCCAACCAAACGGATGGGTGGGAAAGTACAATAAGAGAGAAGAACCAAGGGAAGCAATGCAAAAGGTCCATCAAGGAGTGGACACCACTCTCCTAACATTCGAAGCCGCCAAAAAGAAACTCAAAAGAGATGGATAACCAGTGGAGGAGGTGGAGTGTCTGGTCTGTCTTGTGTGCTGTTGTTTACAGGTGGTAGCTCGCTGCAACGATCTGGTGGGTCTAGTCTGACACCTGTCGCTGGGGTTGGAATGGTTATGCCGATGAGATCCCAGGGAGTTGTGAATGGTCCCACGGATCCGCACTAATCTAGGGTGTGAAGTTGTGTTGATGTCGGTCTGGTGCTTAGTACCTCTCCCCGGAGGAAGAACCGTAAAGGAGGAGGTAATCTGGTGGATAGACTGTGGTCTAGTAGGGCCCTGAATCGTGAGGTCACGGACTCTGAGGGCCTCCTGCATATATAGAGCCAAACAGCTCTGGTCTTCATATCTAACGAAGCCGAAGAGAGTCTGGGTCTCTCTAAAAAGGGAGTGAAAACTCCCTTTGATCTCATCGTAGATGGGGCAACGAAAGATGAAGTGTTCTCCTGTCTCGACCTCCTGAAGGTTGCATAACTAACAAATCTTGTCTGCACGATCCATCTAGTGATCTGTCTCAATCCAGAGCCTATGGGAACCCACTTGGAACTGTCCAAGGGAAATGCGAAGAGCATGTGTCCAATGGCAGAAAGTCTATCGACGACAAACAATAAGACCATCCCTCAATTCCAAGAAGTACTCCGCATAAAAAGCCATATTTGGGCATAGCCCCTCACAGGGGTTAACCCAAGTGTGAATAAATTGTCTATAAATATCCTCCCTGATAACCCTGTTCATTATTTGCCTAGTAGGTAGGTGGCTTGGAGCGTCTAAAGAGTACTGGAACAGAGGGAGATGGTCCATCCTAATCCCCATAGAGCCAAAGAGATCTGAGCCCCCAATGTACCAACAATGAGTCCGTCAAGGAGGGCCCAAACGAGCAATAGCCTCTGAAGAACAATAAGCTAAGTACGGGTATTTGTCACGTCCCTTTATTGAGTCAACAAAGCTCCAGATGTGGTGGAAAAAGGAGATTTGAAAAACATAGTCTCCAATCTGAAGGGACGGGCCCCAGACTCTGCAAGGATGATGTGCTGGGGAACAATCTATTTGCACCTGATAATGCGACAAAGGAGCATTTGGACTCTCTCAACCAAAGCCCAATCAGACTCAAGCAAAGAGGGTCCCCAAACCACGGACCCATAAAGAACAGTGGGCCTGATAAGGGTGTCTATGAGGGACATCATGGAAGAAATGTCCTGAAAATGGTGACAAAAACATTGTCTCCCAAGAAGGGCTAAAGAACCGTACCCCTTGTTGATTCGAGGCTAGAGGGCTTATCTCATGCTAAAGCGGGGCCCAAAGAAATGTACCCCCAAGTAAATGTAGGTGTTGGAAATCTCAATCTCCTCTCCTCTAAAGAGGAAATGGAGGTTTGAGGTCTTCAACGCATCTAAGATCATCACCTTGGTTTTGCCCAAGTTGACTGTCAACTGTCGAAGATCACATAAAAGAGCAAGGGCATCCAACTATCTCTACAATCCCTCAAGGGAGGAGGCTATGAGCACCACATCGTCTGCAAACAAAAGGATAGAAATCAAAACTTGGTGGTGAAGGCAACTGTCCCCGTCCTAAATATGTTTGCGAAGGAAGGTCTCTAACTCATGAATGTATATCCCAAAGAGAGTGGGGGATAGGGGCAGCCTTGTTTAACCCCAATGGTACTCCTGATAAAGTCTGACAGCCGATGGGCAGTACAGAGACAACCGAGGAATGTCTCGTAGAGGCGCATGATGGTTGTCAGAAGGGTCTCAGAAGTGTTAATGTCTCTGAGCCTCTGGAATAGAGCCTCCCGAGGAATAGAGTCGACAGCGTTCTGAAAGTCTACAAAGCAACTGTAGACTTTCAATGAGTGATGACGTGCTTCCTCGATGATGGCTCGAAGAGTGAATATTTGGTCTATGGTCTGATGAGCCAGACGGAATCCTGCCTGTCCCCTAGCTCTGAGGTGTCTCTGCTCCAACTCTCTTGAAAGCCACATGTGTAGAACTATAGCATATATTTTGGAGAATGTATGGCCCACCATGAATGTCTTGTAGTTATTGGGATCCGAGCTAGGGCCCAATTTGTAAATAGGATGAATGATGTGATGTGACCAAGATGGTGGAAAACCTAAACAGACCACACGGTTGAAGAGATCAGCCAAGTGTCTACCCAAAACCTCAAATCTGAGTTTGAAGAATTTTGCTTGAAAACCCTCCTCATCGACTGCCTTGCTACTGTTCATCGCTCTGACAATTTATCTGATGTTCCCACAAGTGAATAAGTGGCAAGAAGAGGGTGGGGAGGAAACATGGATCAAAGGCTGCCCCAGAATATCATAGAGAGTGGATGTGTGGGAGAACATCGATCTAGGGTTAAGCTCAGGAGGGGGGAGAGTGGCAGGGGAGGATGGTGCGCCAGAACTGTTTGGGAGTATGGATGAAGGAATCCCATAAGGTCTGTCTCCTCTAAGAAATAAAGAGACGTTTCTTATGGCGGAGGAGACGACGATAAGAGGATTTCAACATGGGGTAGGAGTGGTTGTCATGGATGAAAGTGTGACGAAGCTGGCGATGGAGAGTTTTGCAATCGTCATCATACCACTTGTTCATGGAACAAGTATCATGTGAGCTAGAATTATTAAGCTAACGTGAAGGGGATGTGGGCCTGGTGGAGCTAGGGAAGGACTAAGGGCAGCTTCCTGAATGATGGATGAAAGAAATGTATATTTGGTGGCAACACACTCAAGCGAGAAGAACTGGGACTCAGGTGGAAGAAGCTGGTGGATGTGGGAGATGTTAGAGTCCCCATCATCAAAGTGGAAGGTGGTACGAGGTAGGCTAGGGAAGGGGACCGTACTAGGGGAGGGAATGTGGAGGGTAACAATCTAGAAAGAATAGGAAAGTAGAGTGTGGTCCGCAAGTGGGATGGGGTAAATAGAAAAGTGACTGATGGACGGTAGTAGGTTCTAGCTAGAAAGGACATAATCCACCACACTCACACCCCCACCATGAGGTCTGCATGTGAAGAAGCGAGAATTTAGAAAGCATGCGAGCCCGTTCAGGATCAACAAGTCATTAGACTCTCCCAGCTATAGGAGGTGCCTACCGTAGGCCGTGAAAGGTCCTAAAACATCATCTGGCATCCTGTGAAGCCCAACTGACTTTGGATCTATCTCCTAGGTGCAAAACGCATCCGCAAAATGGTCGTGAAGGGGGGTCTGAGAAGCTCTGGTACAAGGGTTGAAGTCAACTAGAAGGATAACTTCGCCAACCACAAAATAATGAGTGATATTGGTATACAAATCTATAAAAGGATCCCCTTCAGGACCATTGTGGATAGCAAACGGGGACGAAGTCGAAGGGAAGTAACAAACTGCAATGTAGGTGTCTCTCGGAAAGGGGACACCCCCTAATCCGAACCCACATGAATCTGGCAAACTCATCAGAGGCAACTATCAAGACCCTGTACCAGAGAGTATCTATAGTAAGGCAAGGCACTCCACCTGAACCTCTGACACCACCAGAGCTCCTAGTCTCTTGTCTGCAAGTTGATAGCCAGTGATACCCTGTGACCCCTGGGAGAGGCCATACAGGGCTCTCATGGGTCTCAGTAATGAAAAGGAGATCTGACAACCTGAGAGCATCATATAATAGACCTGGTGATGACCAAAAAGAGCCATTACCATTCCAGCAGCTGATAGATATACCTGTACCATGTCCCCTCCCCTGTCAAGTCCGTCATTTAGTTTAGGATCTAGGTTACCATCCAGGGGGAATGCAGTCTCTAATCACTGCTTTGAGGTCCCTAACCACCCATTTCCCTGCCTGACATGCTGTCATAACTAGCTCTCCAAAGCGTTTGAGCTCTGTGCCCTATGATTTAGTGAGCTCTTCATCAAGGAAGATCTTGCTAGGAAAAGAAAATAACAGTCATCTAGCTTTAAGGGCTCTAAGTCGGTCAGCAGTAGACCTGAACAAGATAAAAAGTGTGAAGTCATATCTCATCCAAGCTCTGTCAAGAGTTATATCAGGAATATTCAGATTGTCTCTGAGGAATGCAGACACCACAACCATGGGGTCTGAGGAAGAAAAAGGTAGGGGAAGCCCCCTCACCTTGAGGTTTAGCTCTCTAGCGCGCCTAGTACGCTCTTCAATGAGCTTAGCTTGGACAATCTCCTCGACTACTGCCAAGAGGGGGGGGAGCTCTATCTGTGCCACTAATTACCTATGCCCACGACTAAATGTGTGTCTCAGTTTTCTATTTAAAGGAGGCCTGCTGGGATCTGATCTCTTCCTGTTTATTTTTGAGGTCGAGGATTTCTGCCTGTAAACTATCACTAGGAGGGCGGATATGTTCCTTGCTGGATTTGAACATTTCTTTCAACGAATTATTCTCTAATTCAACTTTGTTACCCTAGTTGTGAGGTCACAAATTTCCGTCCTGAGAGCTTGATTAATATTTTCATCTCGCTATATCCTATCAATCAGATTCTGGATGGTGTTATTCTCGTTGTCTACAAACTTACGTTGATAAGTTTGAGTTAAGGGAGGATGTAAATCATCCCTCAACGCCATTGTGGATCAGGATTCACAGACAGACAGGAGGGTCGGAGGGCAGATTGATAGGGCAGACGTGTCCCTGTCATGAATGCCTGTCACAATTATCCTCTATCAGAAATTTTCTATCTAAATACTCCTAGTCTACTCCCAAAAATGACCCCATGAAAGGACCGAAAAATCTTGACAAAGCGTGACTGTATTGTTTTGTCTGGTCTGAGCTTTATAATCTTCACTAGCAAACACTTCTGTAAATCGTGATTTATCTTTGTTCAGCTGGCACACACTTGCATTCTACTAATCCCGTCAGCACGTCTCGTGAAAATCGTGTTTCTTCTGGTATGTGGGTTACTTGGTAGTCTTGCTTGCAAGGATAACGCTTCGCCCTATCTTTTTGTTGTCTATCCTTCGCTGTTAACCAAGATTTTCTGTTAAACAAGAGAGTTGAGAATTGATTCAACAAAAGTGGAAGCCACTTTATTTGGCCCAAGCTTTCCAATGTAACCAAGACAACGAGTTTCACACGGCCTGTCCAATACTTGACAATGTTTATCACATCGTTCTCCAAAAGGGCAGCGCCTTTGCATTCAATAACAGAAAGTGGTATGTCCTTTATTTGGGGTAGAGATCAACAAAATGCATTTGTAGACTTGAAACATATATTAGCAATGCACCAATTAGGGGACCACCTAACATGCAACAACCACTTGAGATGGAGATGGATGCAAAGTGATCATGCTATGGGACTGTTCTATTGCAAGGAGATAAAACAGTTTGTTAACATTTAGAATTTTTAAATAGGGCAGTTTTAAAATATTGCACATATGACAACAAACTGTATGCACTCAAACAAGAGGTTAAGAAATGGAAGAACTATCTAATGGGGAAAGAAACCATTATCCACATCGATCACAAACCGCTCAAATATTTGCAAACACAATAATAATTACAATAAGCAAGGCATTACAAATGGGATGGATTTCTTGTAACAATTTCATTTGATTAAAAAATATAAAAGAAGTGTGACTAACAAGTTAGCTGATATGTTGTATTGACCAATTTTGATTTCAGCTTTGGGCACTATAACTCAACTTGAATTTTGGAGAGCTATATCATCTTTTGCAAGGGGCAAAGAGTGCAGATTTTGAGCATAAAGAATACTACTATCTTTAAGAAGGTTTCTTCTACAAGTTTGGGGAGGCTTTAGGTTCCACGGAAAGGAAGCTAATGAGGGAGGCTCATACTTCAAAATCCATGGGTCACTTTGGTATGGTAAAGGCCTTGGCACATTTGCAAAGGTAATGCACTTTGGCCAAACATGTCAAATGATGTTGCAAACTTCTTAAGGGGTTGTGTTTTTTGTAGCACAAGTAAGCCAAGTTATAGAAATTGGGCTTGTATATGCCACTACCGGGCCCTTCTAGACCATGGGAAAACATCCCCATGGATTTTGTAGGAGGTTTGAAGTTTTCAAAGAAGGGCATAATTACTTGTTTCTTGCTGTTGACCATTTTAGCAAGATGTGTGTTCTCATTCAATTCTAAAATACTCTTGATGGAATGATGCAACAGATTTATTTGTCACTAATGTTTAGGTTCAATTTGGCTTCTCTTGTTCAATCATTTCGAACATGGGTTCAAGATTATTGAGCACATTGTGGGAGAGAATGGGCATGAGGTTGAAAAGATCAGCCGCTTTCCATCCACTAACAGATGGCCAAACCCAAGTAGTCAACAAGACATTGATGAAGCTCTTGATAGGATATAACCAGAAGCATCTTAAGACTTGGGATTAAAAACTTGGAATATTACAGCTCACGTATAATAGGACACTTCAATTTTCCACTAATAAATCTCATTTTGAAACATGTTTTGGTTACTTACTTCAAAGTCCTTTTGATGTTTTGATGGGATGGCCACAAAGGCAACAAAGAGTGGATTCAGAAATTAACAAAGCTGAGAAATTCAGTGAGAAGATAAGGCAGATATACCTCCGAGTGCATGAGAGTTTGAAGGAGTCCCAAGCTAACTACAAAGCAAGACATGATTAGCATAGAGTTTAGCACAACTTCCAAGTTGGGGAAAACAAGTGGCTTTAATTAAGCAAATAAAGACTCCTAGGTATAGCTAAGAAGCTAAAACAACTCAGGATGGTCTATTTGAGATTCTTGAACAAGATGAGACTAATGCATTCAAATTAGACCTGCCTCTATATATGAAGTCATATTCAATTGTAAATGTTGAGAACTTACATCTCTTTGAGCCTTCTATATTAGATGTTGAAGATGGACTTGTGTTGCCTTCTATTGAATACCTTGCACCTAATGCTCAAGAAGAGTTGGACAATGATGTCTTGCAAAAGAGGGTGAGAATATCAAGGAGAGGAGTGCAAGAAAGTTGGGAAGTGGGGTTGAAAGAACAATTACCAAGCAAATCCAAGTGGTATTACAAAGATAAGTGGGGGAATTGTTCTCTCATGTTTTGATTGCTCGAGCTTTAGGGGACCAAAATCCCCTCAATAACGAGGTGTGGTCTAAATTGGATCATGAAACATGATGAATTCAGTTCAATTAATACCACTACGCACACTTACTAGTTTGCATATCTAAGTTAAATTGATTTAAGACATTCACACTCACTCCTAAGATACAATTTAGGAAGAACGAAATTGCAGAACAGTACCATGACAGAACGAAGTTGCAGAACAGTACCATGATAAAATGAAGTAGATGCAAAAGCTTCTAGGGTGATCCAGACACCTTGGGACCATCAGCAAATGAAAATTCATATTTAACAGATTTTGCCCAAGAAAAACTCACCAGGCAGGTTCAGCTTGACGAAACCCTTTGGCATAAATCAATACATACAAATGGATTCAAACCCAGCCAATGTCGTCCACATAATACAAATTCGCAGACTCCAATGGACCCAATGAGACTCAAATTCTTGGAAATTTGTTTTTTTGAAGGCTCTTGTCCATTGGGATCTCTGCTCGGTCCAATTGCCGAGTTTGTGTATAAATACACTCCTTGGGGGTCATGTAATTCATATTCGTTAGAATGCTTTAGAGTTAAAGCATGTAAGTGCAGCTAAGTAGCATTGGAGATTAAGTTGTAGAAGCAAATTTAAGCATTGTTGAACTATTATTTTTAAGTCCCACAATGTTCTTGGAGGCCTCAAGCAGGCAAATTGGCTTGTAAATCTTGCATGAAGATAGTGGCATGAAGAAGAACAACCGCATTCTTTTGTTGTTTTCCCACATTGGGCTTCTCCAGGGTAATATCTTGATTCCACTCTATTTTTCTTGCATGTTCCAGTCTATGCTCTCAATTCATGTATGCAACTAATTACAACAATTTCAGTGCCTAAGCATTACAATTCTAAAGCATTTTACCATTTTCTTAGGAAAAGTACTTAGAGAACAGCAAGCATAATTTGCTAAGAAAACCACATATACATTAAGATTTATGCTAATGAATTAACTATATCAAATACAATTAGCATTGAATAAGCTTTATGGTCTTTTGTAAGCCAAAATGTCCAACATAGAAAGATGAAGTAATCTCGTTGAAAAGAAATTGGTGAGGGGCTAATAGGAATGTAAAACTAAGTGAGCTTGTATATATAACCATCTCTCACAGTGTAGCAAAGGAATTGTAAATGAGACCACTATTGTTCATTGCAATAGGTCAAACAATTGGATCAAAGTAGGGATCCATAGAGTAGAGACATTTCCACTCATCAAATTTTGCACACCGAACCTACAAGATGGTTGATTGCCACTTTGTCAACAACGCCCTTCTTATACTTGATCATCAAATGAAATTGTTCAATGTAAGATGCCCACTTCAAATGTAGTCTAAATCTTGGATAGAAAGTTCAAACATCAATGATGTCGGGGATCGATATGCTGAATGGCCTTCTTGCCAAGATGATAATGGCGCCATTGCTTGGGAGCTTGGACCAAGGCATAAAATTCCTTGTCATAATTGTTGTAATTGAGCTTGGTATGTGAAAAGGCATTTGAATTCCTCCATGCTTAAGTACCATGCTTATGGCATAATTGAAGGCATTGCTCTCAAGCTCAAAGGGTCATTACAAGTTGGGGAGAGCAAGTACAAGAGAAAATCAAAGAGCATCTTCCAAACAAATAAAGGCTTGAGCAACCTGTGCCAATTAAGAGCAAGCCATCTATTGAGTGAGTTGATAAAGGAGGTGAGCAAAATGTGAATTATTATTATGAACAAAGCTCCAATAGACATTCATACCCCAAAAAAATTGGGTCAAAAATCCTAGATGTGGTGAGCCACCCACAAAGGAATTTGACTTTAAGAGGATTTGCATGTACACCATGCTTGTAAATGAGGAATCCAAAGTGCCTAATAGAGGCTTTCTCAAAGGAGGACTCTATCTTGGCTTAGAACAAATTTTGGCAAAGAAGATCTTGAACTGTCTACATATAAATTGCATGGTAATCCTAGGTCTTTATATAGACCTAGGTTTCATCGAGATAGACTGCAAAAAATTTCCCACGATGGGACTTGAAAACATCATTTATAATTTGAGTGAATTACAATTTGGTGAAGCAAAAAGGCATGACTAATCACTCATAGAACCCAAGCTTGGTCTTGCAAGTTGTCTTCAAAACATCATAAGGCTCCATGCAAGTTGGTGATATCCAAAAGTCAAGTCAAGCTTAGAGACGTCCTTTCCACCATACATTTGCTCCAAAAGATCGTCCATCCTAGGAAATGGCTAGCAATTCTTCACAATGATTTTGTTGAGATCACAATAATCCGTGACTAACCGCCTCTCACAATGCTCCGTCCTCAACAATACAATATCTAGGGATCCACAAGAATTGTTGGGTTGTATCTAGCTCTCTTCAAGCAATTGCTTCATTTGGTGCTCTACCTCAACACTCTCAACAAGTATAGTGCAATGGTTGATTGGGCAACTGAGAATCCAGCACAAGCTCAATAGACAATTGAATTGGCCTTAAAATAGAAAGTCATTTTGGCTCCTTGAAAACATCAAAATGTGCATCAATATGAGGTTTGATTGCTTAGGGTGGGAGCTTATCAACATAATTTGCCTTAACTTCTCAAACAAAACAAAGTCAAGAATTCATGCAAATTGACTTGTTTGACCACTGCCATGTTAGAGAGCAAAGGACTAGCAGAAGAAGCAAAAAGCCTAATAGAAAATGTGACCAAACACTTGTAAACATCAATTGTCCCTCCTTGAACCATCCCAAGTAGTATGGCATGATGCATTATACTTGGCAACTGAAGAATGTCCATCAACTTGTAAGACATTAGTTCTTCTAGCTGCCATTATCAAGGATAATCTCCACTAGTCTTAATTTGAATTGATATTTTTAAGAGGAAAGAGATTAATAATTGGTGACATAATAGACACTAACTATAAGAATGCGCTGAGAATTGGAAGCATTGGGATTGAATACCTGAATCCCTGGGTTCTGACTTCTACTCAACTAGAAGGGCCTTCGCATTCTTGGATTTAAAGGCAGCGCATTCCTTGGTGAGTGTCAAGTGCACCCATGATAAGCACAATACTATTTCACATTGTCAAATAGAGTCAAACCCTTAATAGGGCCACTTGAGGAACTCCCATTATGTGATGATGAGTTGGCAGGGTTAGAGGATCTAGCAAGGGCAAGAGATGTGTTCATATTAAGGGTTGCCAAAAAAACAATTGGACTTTAGATGTGAATTTTGCTGCTTCGCCTCCACCTTTAAAGCAAGGTGGAAAGCATGCTCTAAGGAAGTGATGATAAAGAACTCTAACTCTTTCTAGAGATGAAGATCAATCATGAGACAATCAAGATGTGAAAAGCCTCATCAACATCATGTACATCCAACTTGATGGAGAGGCAACTGAATTGATCAATATACTATTGGACAAAGTGTCTAGACGCTTAACAAAGATTGAACCAATATGCCGAAAACTCCTCTCTTTACTTGAGAGGATAAAAGTGCTTCTAGAGAGCCTCTTTGAAGACTCCCCAAGTGGAAATAGTTGGCTGCTTTGTTTCAGCAAAAAAATGGACATGAAACTGCACTTACGGCCATGAAACTACAACCAAGTGAGTGCTTGATCATTGAAAATGCATATGGACATTGAAAATCATAATTTGTGTGGCTCCAAGAGGGTTTTTGTGTCTTGAAGTACACCTAAACTGTGAACCCATGAATCTAACTTATCCCCGTCGATTGCGTCGTAGAAATGGGGAATGAATATCTTGGTGTTTACCTTAAGAGTAGGTTGGGAAATCAAGACAGGAGGATTAGAATTGAAGGCTTCTTGTTGACTTAGGATTTGCTGCAACATTTTAGTTAGATATTGCATAAGTTTGAGTTGAAACTCGTTCTTTGTTGCTGCCTATCATGTAGCTCTCATAAGAGAAATTGCATCATGTTAACATTTTGGATCGCACCTAATGAACTCTCAAGACTACTATAAACATCCATGACACTAATTTTCTTAAATAGAAAGAATGCTGCAAGCATTTAAAAAAAACATTTTGCTTTTTTTGTTTTATTGTGAATATATTTTTAATACAATGAAAAATGTTCCAATAACAATGAAAACCCGATGTAACAATCAAAGGAGTAATATTACAATGATAAGGGTAAAGTTCCCTCTCCCCCTTTTTCACTTAAAAAGTGACCCCAAGACACCTTTCTAAACAAGGCTAGGGAATGTTCAAAATGACCTTGATGAAATATGCAAGATCATAATCAATGAAGTTGTAAACTCCAAGGACACACATGTAAATGATTTCGAAAAATAAGTCATTTCCAAATACTTGACCTTTATAAATAGCCCTAGATTTTCAAGGATATTTCAAGGAATGTGCCAATTTTCATATATTTCCCAACCTTATGAGAATTAAACCTAATGTAATCATACTGTGATGGTTGTGATGCATAACATATTGTATATGTCTATCATATAAAATTGCAAAGTCATTGCGAGCACCTGACACAAACGAGAGGTCACATATGGAAGTAGACATGTCACGGGAAGCATGACAACCCAAGCAACTCATCCACCTTTGGGTGATTGATCTCAGGGAAGTACGTAAAGCATGTGCAAGTCATATTCTTGTGTTCATTAGACGAATGTGAGTAGGGAAAGGGCATTGTCAGCGCTTTATGGATCCCCGCATTAAAGTAGAGTTGGATACAATAGCTTTTGAGCTGGATACAATAGCTTTTGAGATGAATACAATAGCTTTTGTTAGCTATTTATGGATCACCATATTAAAGTAGGGTTGGATACAATAGCTTTTGAGCTGGGAAGCATGTGCAAGTCATAGCCCTGTGTTTGACAGGTGAATTGAGAATGGAAACGGCATTGTCAGCTATTGATCAATCAACACATTAACACAGAAACAGGAAGGTTTCATGCAATTGCAAACCCTACAATGTGGAAACAACGGTGGTTATGTTATATACCTAGGGATATGATATTATAGTGTATATGGGTTAATGAAAATGTTGACATGTCGCACACATCCCCTTAGTTATATTGGTCTAATATATGGGGTCAAATAGGTAGCTTGTAGAATTAGTATATTGGGTAATGAGTAGGCCTACATTGGGATTTGGAGTTTCCCATCCATTATTAGTGATAGACGCCTATTTAAAGGAGATGAATATCATTGTAAAGGATATCAGGTAAGTGGAGAGTCTTTATTTGATAAAGGCATATTGGAGGTTGTCCCCTTGAAGTGGCATTCCCAGATTGGGATATCTTGTAAAGTTATCCCTTAACAAGTATTGTATGGTGTTGCCCTACCTTAAAGCTAATTATTTATTTATTAATATATTGCATAATAGGGCATCTTAGCCCACCAATATCTCTTAGGTTGTGTTGCTCTTCATTATATTCTGCATATTATTTGGATTGTTAATATGATTATATGTGAAGAACTTACCAAGTGATATCGGAGCTTCGATTTGGAAAGTGTGGTTGAAACCCTAATTTTTAAAAAATCGCCTATATCTTGCAAACCCTTGCAAATTTTTCTACAATTTTGTAATGATGTTGAAAAATCATTCAAGGGAGCTGCAATAAAAAAATCTAGGGTCCTGTGAACATTTTTGAGCAAGTTATTAGGTTTTTGAGGTTTTTCCTAAATTCACTTTATGGGCAGCAATTTTAGGAACTTTTTTACTTGAAGTGGGAGAATCATGGAAGGAAGCTACAGTAAAAAAAATTAGAGTTTTGTGATCAGTTTTGAGCAATTTATTGTGATTTTATGTTTGTTCATAAATTCGCTCTACAAGTGACAATTTTAGAATTTTTTTTGCTTTCTATACATTTTTGGAAAACTTGCTAAAATCTAGAGGGGGTATGTTCTTTTAAGTTTTGGAATTGAGGATGCCCCAAGTTTGAAACAATCGGGTCAAAGTTCGGTCAAAGGTGAAAATCAAATTCTCTAGGATAGAAAAAGAGATACAATGACTATTAGTGTTTTTGAAACCCTATATTTTATATCAATTGTGGATCATGGAGTTACAATTGTTCTATGGAGAGGAGGATTTTGATGCTAGAGAATGGTGGCTGAAATTTAAGGAGAACTATTTTTAAACAAGATTGTGACAAATAAGTTTGTCACTTCAAGGGTCCCTGTGTTGAGATGGTTTGTTTGGCTAGGCGAAGAACAAAGGAATTTTTTGTGGGAAGAAATGGAATGGGTTTTTCATAGATTGATGGGACATAGAAGAAAAAGATTGATGAACAAGAAAAAGAAGAGAGAACATAATGATGAAGATCATAATGATGAAGATGGTAATGATGATAAGGAGGAAAAGGATGCAGATAATGAAGAAGAAAAAGAACAGGAACATAATGATGATGAGGCTTCAAATGATGCAAATAAAGAGAGAGGATCATGATGACGTAAGAGAGATGGAGGATAAAGGTTCAAAAAAATTAGCTCCCAAGAAGGAAGCTTCAATATTTCAGTTTCATGGATACTTTCAAAAGCAGGGTGTCAATATATGTGGCTCAACATCTATAAGTTCAAGCAAAGAATATCAAGGAAGCTCAAGTAGATGGTAAGAAGATTCATGTTTTTGAAGATTTAAAGTTTACTATGGACAAATATGTTTTGTATTCAATATTTTATGCGTTGGATATAAATGGTTTCGATATTGTTTTTGGATATCCTTGGTGAGAGAAATTGGAAAAAATCAATATTCTTGTGCAAAATAAGTTCTTGAAGCTTTGATACAAGAGAAAGAAGATCATTTTGCAAGATATCACACTTAGTGAGAAGCAGAGAAAAGTCAAGGTAGAGCATGTGTAATGTTCGCTTTTAAGGTTGAATATGCAAGAACAAAAAATTTCACAAATCTCAATTAGTTCTAAACTGAAAATCCACAAAAAAGTATGCCAAAAATCTGAATTTGCAGCCCTAGGAACAAATCGTCTCACTTGGCCTTGGCGCTAGGGTTTAGGGACTAAAATCAACACTTTTTCACTCAAAAATACTCAGATAATTCTCAAATATAATTTAGAAAATTGCAATTATTCTTCCAAATCAGAATGTGCCAAAATGCTTATTTTCAACTCGAAAATAATTAATTTTTACTAGATTTTCTGAAAACTAAAAAATTGCACAACTCCTTCAAAACTAAATGTATTGAGCCAAATAAATACTCAAAATGATCATAAAAATATGACAGATCAGATTACATAAATTTCAGATTTTTTCTAAGCAAGATAAACCTCCAAAAAATTCAGAAGTCACCCAAGAGGGGTGACATCACCTTTTGGGGGTGTGACGTCACACCCTAGGGAGGTTCGCCACACTTGGAGATGATCCGAAGTGCCTCAAAACTGATCAAAACCCTTCATATCTATTAATTTCTCAATTTTCCCCGGAAATGATGACCTAAAATGCAGAAAACTAAAAAATATTGACCAAATCAGCAACCAACAAACAACAGAATGTCTTCAATGTGATTTCAAAATAAAAACACCCTTTAAACAAAAGTAGCATTCATTAAGCATCCATCCCAATCATTCTTTAAGCATAAAGATTCAAAATATAATTTCAACATGTCCAAAATAGAAGCCCTCATGGCCATATATGGTATTCAAAGTGGGACGACCCACTATTTGAGGCAAAATACCCTTTTAAAAATCACTTAACTACTTTTCAAAATATTTTTTCTTCTTTTATTTTCCTTCCTAGCCAACATTTACTCTTTTTCCCACTTATAATATTAAATTAATTATCAAAATTGATTTAGTAATTAAAATTACTTTAAGGCAATAATTTAATAAATAATTAATTAATTTACCCAATTTATAGGAGTGATTAAATCACTTTTGGGCAAACAATAAATTAAAATACCTTCTCCCAATATTATTCAAACCCGAAAGTGCAATAGTGGCTAAAACCACTTTTATAAAATGTTTTAGTGGTAAAAACCACCTTTTAACAATATTTTATTAACTAACTAAAATTGTCTTATATGGTCAAATGATCAAAGTCACTATTCGAGCAATATTAATCAATTAATAAAATAAAATCCCCAAAAGTTCTCTTAGTCTATGGGGAAAAGTAGACTAAAGGTCTTCAATGCTTGTTTACTTGTGAACCAGAAATGAAGACATTACAGTCCTCTCTTCCAATAATTGTTTGCCCTCAAGCAATTCCAAACAACATTGATCCTTCTCTTCCACATAATCGTTTGGCTTCCTTGATAGTGCATGTGCTACCACATTATTTTTACCTTTCACATATTCAATGTCAAAACCATAAACTTGTACTTTGCTTACCCATTTTTGTTGTGGGTCATTCAATTCTTTTTGACTGAGAAAGAACCTCAAACTGTTATGATCAAATTTCGCCACAAATTTGCCACAAACCAAATATTGCCTAAATTTACTCAAAGCATGCATGATTGCCAACGTCTCTTTGTCATAAACTGAATACCCTTTTTCAGAATCTTTAAGTTTTCTACTCTCAAAAGCAATAGGGTGTTTATTTTTGCATTAGGACAGCCCTTATTCCTTCACTTGAAGCATCACATTCAACCATAAAAAGAGCAGAAAAATCTGGGACAACAAGTACAAGACAAGAACACATTACCTCCTTGAGTTTTTTTAATGCTATTTGGGTTGTTTTGAACCAACTGAAGGCCCATTAGTCAAATCAGTCAAGGGGGCAGCAAGTTGTGAGAAACCTTTCACAAATTTTCTGTAGTAACTACAAAGACCACAAAAAGCTCTCAATTGTGTGAGTGTAGTGGGAGTAGGCCAATCCATAATTGCTTCAATTTTTTGTTTATCAACTTGCACACCTTAAGCATTTATGGCATGTCCCAAATACAAAATTTATGTCAAACCAAACTCACACGTAGATCTTTTTGCAAAGAAAGAATGCTGCCCCAAAGTGCCCAAAACCCTATCCAAGTGTTTCAAGTGCTCCAAAGTTTTGCTATACACAAAAATGTCATCAAAGAAAACTAGCATAAACTTTCTTAGATATTTGTTAAACATGTTCATACATGACTGAAAAGTAGCTGGAGCATTAGTCAATCCAAAGGGCATAACCAAAAACTCAAAATGTCCAAAATGACATCTAAAAGCAATATTATGAACATCTTCTTCTTTTACCTTGATTTGGTGGTAACCGGATCTCAAATCAACCTTGGAAAAGCAAGTAGCACCATGCAATTCATCAATCAATTCATCAATCCTAGGTATTGGATACTTATTCTTGATAGTCTTCTTACTCAACAACCTGTAATCAATACATATCCCCACAGTGCCATCCTTTTTTTTTACTAAAACAACTGAAGAAGCAAAGGGGCTTGAGCTAGGCCTTATGTGTCCAATGTCAAGTAACTCTTTGATGGTCTTTTCAATTTCCTCTTTGAACGCTCTTGGATGACGGTATGGAGTAACAATAACTGGTTTGGCACCCACTTCTAGCTCAATGTTATGCTCAAAACCTCTATCCGGTGGCAACCCATAAGGCAAATCATTTAAAACATGAACATGCTTGTCTAAAATAGCTTGTAACTCGCCATGAGAGGGCTATTGTTATGTTTTTTCTGATTTCACTATGATAAGGCAACTTGTTGCCCATGCAATCTGACCTCTCGTAAAATCTCTTTCCATCCTCTTCAAGACACTTCTTGTGGAGCACCATTAGCTAAACTATTGAGGACCACTTCCCTACCTTCTTTGAAGAGATTTAGCTCCATAGTATTATAATTTTGAGTGAATTCACCTAAGAAATGCAACTATTGAACACCCAACACAACATCAATCCCACCAATGCCAACAACATAAAAATCATCTATTACCTTGTGCTTCCCGAGAGTGAGCTAAAGTTGTTGAATCTTTTTGAAACAGAGTGGTGAAACCATCCACTATAGTCACATTGAAGCCCTTGCAATCCGTGGTTTCCAATACCATCTTTTTTACCAAGTCCTCATCAATGAAGTCATGAGTGGCTCCACTATCAACCATGGTAGTCACTCTTTGTCCTCTTAATGTGCCTTTTATCCTGAATGCATGATACTTGAAAGCTCCTGTAAGAGAAGCAAGTGTGTTGCCCACTTCTTTTGTGTCCTCATGCACATGCTCATCAACAACATTTTCATTTTGTTCAACATTAGTATCAACAACATCAAAATATGAATCATCATCAATTACCTCAATGTAATGGACTTGTCCTTTGCCCATGCAATGATGGCCTCTAGTCCATGGATCTTTGCATGTGAAACACAAACCTCTCCTCCTCAACCCATCTCTTGAATCCTTCATGTTGTTATAGGGAGGCGCTTTATATGGTGGAACATAACGCTGAAAAGGCTTCTTTGGTGGCTCACTAGGTGTTGTCCTAGGCAGCCCACTTGGCGCTTTTGGCTGCCCACTTGGTGCTTTTGACTGCCCACTAAAATCAGACCTTGGTTGCCCGATATTTCCCACTTTTGGCAGCGAATGAGTGGCTGCCCCTTGCTGTCCTTTTGGCCACATATTGCCCCTGTAAGTTGAACGCTCTTGATCCAAAACTTTAGTAATTGCATTTTGCAAAGAAAAAGGGTTAAAAGCTTTTAACAAACCTCTCAAAAACTCAATCAAACCCTCAGTAAAAAGAACAACCTTTTTTTCCTTACATTTGGAACCATGACTTAAATCCTTTGAAAATCAACAACATACCTCTCAACATCATGATTTTGTTTGAGTTGTGCCAACTCACGGAAATGGATCTTTGTATCTCTTCTATCAAATCTCTCCATTACCCTCTTGCTGAATTCTTCCAAAGTAATAATAGATCCATGGCCTTGTGTGATCATGCCATGAAACCACCACTCATGAGCAATACCCTCCAAGTGTTGTGTAACAAACATGAGAGCCTCATCCTCAAACATGGGGTTGAGTGATAAATAGGTCTCCAATTTCTGCAACCATGATCTCATTGAAAGTTTATCAGTACTATCAAAAATAGGAAGAGAAATCTTACCCAACCTTTGTTGCAAGTCTCTACAGGGTTGCATGATTGGTACTCTTGGTTTTGATCCATCCTTCATCTCACAATAATCACAAAATGACAAGAGTGATTGCGTGTCAAAGCTTAGAGCTGCATACTCTTATTGACGTGTATCGTGAGGATCACACATCGGTGGCTCATCCTCAACAACTAGTTCTTTCTACAAAAATGTGTCCTTAAAGAATTTTTTAGGGGGGTTGGTAGAAACCCTCTCACCGCTATTTGAGCTTCCTTTTCCCTTGGGGTGATAGCTCTTGCTTGGATATAGTGTAGTATTCAACATAGCTACAAATTGTGCACTCAATGTATGTTGAAGATCACTTTGGCTCTCCTTGATCAAACCCTACCAAACTTGTTATAAAGGAATCCCTTGATCACCCATGGCTTTTCCTCTTCTCTGATAACACAAAATCTTTTTATCTCCTTGCATCCAAATCTACACACATAAGATCTCACAAGTGCACCAAATCGATGCTATGATACCACTGTAATATTTTTTTTTAGGGTTGAATATGTAAGAACAAAAATATCCACAAATCCCAATTAGTTCTAAACTAAAAATCAACAAAAAAGTATGCCAAAAATCCGAATTTGCAACCTTAGAAACCAATTGTCCCACTTGTCCTTGGCACTGGGGTTTGGGGACTAAAATCAATACTTTTTCACTCAAAAATACTCAAAAAATTCTCAAATAAAATTCAAAAAATTGCAATTATTCTCCCAAATCAGAATGTGCCAAAGTATTTATTTTTCAACTCGAAAATAATTATTTTTTACCAAATTTTTTAAAAACTAAAAAATTGCATAACTCCTTCAAAACTAAATGTATTGAGCCAAATAAATACTCAAAATTATCATAAAAATATGACAAATCAAATTACATAAATTTCAGATTTTTTTGAGCAAGATAAACCCTCAAAAAATGCAAAAGTCACCCAAGGGTGACATCACCCTTTGGAGGTGTGACATCACACCCCAGGGAGGTTCACCACACTTGGACATGATCCGAAAACACTTCAAAACTGATCAAAACCCTTCAGATCTGATATTTGCTCAATCTTGCCCAGAAATAATGACCTAAAATGCAAAAAACTGAAAAATGATTGACCAAATCAGCAACCAACAAATAGCATAATGTCTTCAATGTGATTTCGAAATGAAATCACCCTTCAAACAACATTTACATTCATTGGGCATCCATCCCAATCATTCTTCAAGAACGAAAATTCAAAATATAATTTCAACATGTCCAAAATAGAAGCCCTCATGTCCATATATAGTCTTCAAAGTGAGGCAACCTATTCTTGGAGGGAAAATACCTTTTTTAAATCACTTAACCACTTTTCAAAATATCTTTTTTTCTTTTATTTTCCCTCATAGCCGACATTACTCTTTTTTCCACTTATAATATTAAATTAATTGTCAAAATAGATTTAGTAATTAAAATTACTCTAAGGCAATAATTTAATAAATAATTAATTAATTTACACAATTTACAGGAGTGATTAAAACACTTTTAAGCAAACAATTAATTAAAATACCTTCTCCCAATATTATTTGAACCCTCAAGTGCAATAGTGGTTAAAACCACTTTTATAAAATGCTTTAGTGGTAAAAAGTATTGTATAAAGTTGCCATAACTTAAGGCTAATCATTTATTTCTAAATATGTTGCATATTAGGGCATCTTGGCTCACAAATATCTCTTGTGTTCTAATCTTCATTATATTCTACATATTATTTGGATTGTTAATATTGTTATATGCAAATATCTTACCAAGTTGTATGATGGACCATACATTGTAGAAATTGTAGGGGTTGTACATAGGAGAGCACACGTACAACAATATGTATGGAGCAATTCTTTAGCAATGTGTCGTACGATTAGAAGGATGCAGTCATACGATGAAGATGTGTGTGGCTTGGGCTTGAATGCAACGAAGGCTTGGATGTGTGGTATGTTAGGGGCAAACATCTTAGATTGATAAGCTAAATAAATAAACACTATTTTATTTATGCTAGGTTTATTAGGTTTGTTAATCACGTATGTATACCTTGAAGCTAATTTAAGCTTATGGTTTTGAGAATTTGTCGGTTCACTAAGTATTTTCCTTTGTTTACCATGAAGCTAATTTAAGCTTATGGTTTTGAGAATTTGTTGGTTCGCTAAGTATTCTCCTTTGTAGGATGTCTCTGAGCTATTTATATGGCTCTTCCATATTGTAATATTCATGGCTTGTGGCTTCACTCTAAATTTAGTATGGTTATCAAAGCCCATGGTTTGTAAACACTGGAGGAAATCTTTGTAGGGGAAGAGATCTTGTTAGGGAGAAGGTACCCAGTGGAGATCTTGTTAAAAGCACCC
Source organism: Torreya grandis (assembly GCA_037957365.1). Classification (NCBI taxonomy): domain Eukaryota; kingdom Viridiplantae; phylum Streptophyta; class Pinopsida; order Cupressales; family Taxaceae; genus Torreya; species Torreya grandis. The sequence continues at coordinate 709,024 of JARHVA010005276.1, read as the reverse complement.
AATGGAGTTGTGGTAGAATGTTCCAACAGCTTGGTGAGGCATGTAGCTTCAAGGTGGAAGTGTGGCATTCTAAGCTAAATCACTCCAAGCTGTGGTAAGGCGATTTTAGCATTTTTCAAACTTGCAAAGTGTGTGACAACCTAAAGAGAGGCAAAGAAAAGTGCTAAGGTGTTTTAGTCTGAAAGAGAAGCAAAGAAAAGAGCTAAGGTGTTTTAGTCTGAAAAAGAAGCGTGACAACTTTGGAGCAGTGAGTAGGAGGTAGTGTGGTGCTGCTACCAATCCGGAAGCAAAACGCATAGTTATTGTTTTAGTTATGTTTTTGGCGAAGAGAAGGAATTACAATCAAAATAAGCTTTTGTTGCTCTGTTGATGAGTGGTTCCGTCCTGGTTGAAGAAAGAAAGTGGTGTGGCAGCTTGAACCCTATGATAGCTGAAAATTGGCAAGGCATGGCAGCTGAAAATCGATATTTAGTCTGAGAAGAAGACACTATTGGTGGTGTGGCGCAGCCCACTCAGTCCAAGGAAGAGACTGGCTAAAAAAAGAGTGGAACAGCCATTGATTGAGCAAAGGGACGTCTTCTTTGGAGCTGATGCAACTGCTGCAAATTTTTGTATTCTGAGTTGAGGATATTAGCCTCTCAAAGAAGAAAGAAGCTTGGTGAAGGAAAATCCTAGTGAGGGAGGCATTGAGGAGCATCCAAAGCACCATCCATTGCTGCAAATTCATTGTCGTATGCTGAAGTGCATTGTTGCACTACTACATGGGTTATTTTTCATTGGTGGCTAATTTATTAAAATCATAAACCAAAGTTTTAATATTTTATACAATTCTAGGGCAAAAATATATGCATTAAAATTTATTAAAATCAAACCTTACTAAATTTTTAAGTTTTTTGCCTAGAAGGCCTTGAAAAGGCACGGTTAATTATGTTTTCGAAAAACTGTAGATCCAAAACCCCTGAAATATTGCCACATTGTTTGTTTTGATGTACTTGTCCGTATGCAACAAGAATTTTTGAAAAATAGTGTAGAACTCAAGATTTAATTGTTTTCATCATTTTTATGTATTTTGCAGAAGACGGATGATTTAATTTCTCAAAAACAGTGAAGAGTTTTTTGCTGAAAACAGGGGACGTTGACCAGTTTTAGGATAGAATCCGTGTGAAAAAATATTTTTTACATTTATAGTTTTTTCTATTTAATTGTTTTAGTGAAAAACTAGGCCATAATGACTAGTTTACAACACCTATGTTGCCAGATTCACAAAAATTGACAACCAAAAACTTTAGTTTATAGAGCCATAAAATACAATATGTGAGTATCGGAATCTTGATCAAATTGTATTTGCTAAAGAGGATAGACCAAATGTTCAACTTGATGACTATGATAAACGTCATCGAGAAACTTAAATGATGTTGAAACTTTTGGTAGATGATAACTTGGTACCAAAAGTTAGAAATAAAACCATTGCATCAGATTTATGAAAACACCTTAGAATAAAATATCAAGGTTTTATAGCCGACAAGGTATTATATTTAAATAATTTGTTGTTTTCCACTAAAATGCAGGAAGGTTGATCCATTTCTGAGTTTTTATTGCAGTTGAAAGGCATTTTTGACTAATTAAAAGTGGTGGAAAAAATTGTGGATGAACAAGACTTAATTGCTTGTCATGCAAAATTTACAATCATCATATGACTCCTTTGTGGAGTCATTGCATATGATCGCAAAGACGCAAACACTAGATTTTGAGAAGTTGTCAACACTTCTCAAGCAGATGGAAAGACAACATGAACATTTAGTTGCTTCGAGATCAAAGCCTACAAAAAGTGCGTTCATCGCATAGTCAAAAAGCAAGGGTAAACAATGGAATACTAACAGCAACGTAAGTACTTGTAAAACTAAATGGAAGTGTTTTATTGTAACAAACTTGGTCATATGAAGAAATATTGTCGTAAGCGACAATATGATTTGGAAAACAATTGAAAGAAATCACAATCTACAAATGTAGTTGAAAAAATTGAACAAATTTTTGTGGTGAGTTTGCATTTGTGGTGGCACAAAATCAGTCAGTAGAGTCAAGAATGTAGTATTTTGACTTAGGTACATCAAGACACTACATCTGTTACCAAGACTAGTATATAAACTTTGTAGAATATGATAGTTGAATCAAATCAGTTTCCTTAAGTGATGGTTGAGTTCATAATGTGAAAAGATATGAAGATGTTTTTATTTTATTAAATTATATTACTTACACTTTTTAGAATGTTCGGTTTGTTCCTGACATGAACAAAAATCTTCTCTCCATAAGTGAAATAACTATGAATCCTAACATTTGTGTGGAGTTTAAACAAAATAGATGCATGGTTAATAATCTTTATGCAAAGAAAGTCATTATTGTAGGTATTGGTAACAAGGGATTGTATAACTTGGTTGATTCCAAAATAGCAAAAGAGCATGCAATAACAGCGGTTGAAAGCACTAATGAGCTATGATATAAGAGGTATGGTTACCTCGGTTATGGGCATTTGCATACATTAAGTCAGACTAGCATGGTGAATGGAATGTTTTCTATTCAAAAGAGTCAAAATGTATGTTCAAGGTGTCAAAAAGATAAAGAATTTTCACATTCATTTGACATTGGTAAGGCACAAAGAGCTAAAAATGCATTGGATTTCGTACATGTGGATTTGCATGGTCCAATGCAGATACCTTCAATATCTGGAGTTTTGTATTACTAGTTAATTATATATGACTTTTCTAACAAAATGTTGGTTTGTTTTTTGCATAGAAAGTCAAAATGTTTCTCTAACTTTGTTGCTTAGAAAGCTATGGTAGAAAAACAAGGAGGGAAACACGTAAAAGCCCTTAGAACAGTTAATGGGGATATGTTTCTCTCTAAAATATTTCAAGAATTTTGCAAGAAAGAAGGTATACACAAGCAATATTCTACACAACACAATGAATTCATGGCAAGACAGAACAGGACAACCATGTAGATGGCACGGTATATGGTGGATAGCCAGAACATTCCACATCAGTACTAGGCAGAAGATGTGAATACAATTGTGTACACTCTCAACAGAAGTCCCACACAAGCCTTGTAAAATGTAACACTAGAAGAAGCTTGGTCTGGAAAAACACCGGATGTAAGTCATTTTCAAGTTTTTGGATCTCCTACTTCTATATTGGGCAATGTATACATGTTTGTTGGTTATTGTGAGCAAAGGGATGCATACAAATTACTAGATGTCTCTACATACAGAATTGTGATGAGAAAAGATGTTGCAAATGAAAAAGTACCATTCTTTTCTAATAATGGTCAATCTACTAATAGTAATGTATTGCTACATGTTGATGATGTTTCTAGAACAAGTTCTGGTACTAAAATTGAATAGTGTTCAAAGACGAAAAAACCAGATGAGTCAAGTTCTAGTGGTGAATAGAGTGTCTCATTATTCACAATCAAATCAAGAAGACCCACCACAAAAGACCTAAGTGGTACCATACCACGATGAAAAATGTAAGGAAAGATGAATTGCCTTAATGGAAGGGCAACCTACAAGGTCTGGAAAATAAAAGGTGCACGGTGAAGAGTAGGTAAATTTTGCTCTTACTACTGTTTCACAGGGATTGAAATCAAAGACAAGTTCAAAGACCAAAGTCAAACCAAAATGGAAGTTTTCCATGAAGGTTGGTGAAAGAGGAAGGGGCATACATAAAAAAGCATGAGTGTTGTGAACAATAAATATTACAACATTATTCAACAACAAAAAGTAGGTGTTTGGTTTTCAACAACTTGACATAGAAATATCCCTTAAGGGGTATGCTATGTTGTTAGTCTTGATGTATATTATGAACTTTTTGTTGGAATTGATTAATCTAATAAATTGGTAAAGCATGTCACATCCAGGACCTGACAACAATTCAAGGAACAACAGAGGCCAGTGAACCCAGTATTCAACACCATTTCCTTCTCTACTTGGCGGTTGCAGTGGCTCACTATTCATGTACTCTGGTAAGATGGATTGGCAACAATAGGGGCATTTGGATACATTGTTGCAATGGTAGTAGAACTACACCATGGGTTAAGTTCGTATACGGACTTAACCATTTTATTGTAATGATGACTAAAACATTCGATTTAGTCATTAAGGGAGTGTGTTAGATTAATAAGCTAAATAAATAAACAATGTGTTTTATTTATGCTAGGTTTGTTAGGTTTATTAATCACGTAGGTTTACCATGAAGCTAAGTTAAGCTTAAGGTTTTGATAATTTGTTGGTTTGCTAAGTTTTATCCTTCTTTGTAGGATGTCTCTGAGCTATTTATATGGCTCTTCTATATTGTAATATTCATGGTTTATGGCTTCACTCTAAATTTAATAAAACAACAATGTATCAAGGAGAATGAAAGTTATAGAAAAATAATAGCTTTTGCTTTTATCAATTGCGGTTTCACAAAATTTTATTTATTTAATTTGACATTCACATTTAATTTCACCTCTACCTTTATTTCAAATTTGTAAATTTTTTGTTTCTTTTTATAGGTTGACTTTCCCACTTAATAAAAGTACCTTCAAAAATTTTAATTTTTTCACCTTGTATTTTTTACCCATTACTACTTATGCCTTTGATTTTATTATTTTGCACTTCAAATTCAATGCCTTCAATTTGATTATTCCAAACGTCAAATTCGATCATGTTCACACCCTATGGCCAAAGTCCATATAATTTTGATTTAGACCCATTCACATATCATCCAAATTCACTAGTCGCACTACCCAATTATTCATTGTTTTATGGATTTTAAATGGCCATAGACAAAGTACTATAAAGTTTTTTGCTTTTATTTCTTGTTGACCATTACTTTTTAATATAAATATCTCAAGCTTGACATTCGTGTGCCTTAAATACTTATCAAGCTTGTGCTTCCTTTCTCTCTTTAACACAAGTGCCTTCAGGGCATGCGTTGCAAGTATTGGTTACGATAATACTTACTCTACCTCAACATGATCTCAGTCCACCGAAGTGCTATGACTCTTTATTCATCTAGGGTACTCATATTTGCATCCAGTCGTACTTCAAAAATAGTTCATGCTTCAGGGGGTTGTACATCACCTTCCATTGTAATTTTAACCTAAGACCCCACATTCATGCTCTTTGAACTTTATGTCAACTACACTTTCAAATTGGTGGGATAACATATCATCAAACTTTGCAACCCTAGCTTTGTATTCTATGATCTTAGGTGGAAAATCCAATTGTGATGAATGTGACATCGATATTTCAGGACTCGTAGTTTCATTGCAAGCCTTATTTTTATTTTATCTCCATAATTTCAATGCTATTGCAATCCAGCCAGATCACCTCATTGTCTTCCATCTACCAATGGAACAAACTATTGAGGGAGTTTGTCTTATCTTCAAAGCACAATTGTAATGCCAAGATGCCTTCATCATTCAGCTCCATAGTACCTCATTTTCCATCTTACAAGCACTCTTCTTTTGAATTTGAGCCTGACAAGTCAAATGAGGTTGGTTCCTTGCTTACTACCTAACTCTTCAACTCTATCGCATATTCCCAACCTTTGTTTTCAATGGAGAGGAGATTTTTCTTCCAACTGTGGTCAGCTTTGGCTGCTATCAACCAACCTCAACCCAACAATGCATCGTAGACCTTTCATAGTGAGATGACTACAAAATTCAACAAAGGGTTGGATTCCAATAAATACCTTCCATTCCATCAGAAAACCCAATACCTTTATGCCATATTGGTCTACTCCCACTAGTTGGAATCTTAAAGACCAAATAGTTGGCTTCCAAAAAAATTTGCAAATGTCCTCTAGAAGAACATTCGCACCTGAATCACCATCCACAATGGTGTTTATCAGGTTTCTCCCAAGTATCTCCATATGCACTATTGCTGGCCATTTGGCTAGATTCATTGTTAAGAGCATAGATTTGATTGCTTGATCACCTGACAATGGGGCCTTGACTATGAGTTAATTATTATGCTTCGTCTTCTCCCCATTGACCAATGTTACCTTTGGCATTATGAAATTTTGACGTTATCAAATGTGAAATATTACATTTCACTCTCAAAACTGCAAAAAGATGTGCAATAGAGAGCAGTCAAGGGAAAAAAACATCTTAATTTTGTCTCAAAGTTTCAAGGTAAGGACGGAAAAAAGATAAGGAGAATTTCCAACAATTATCCTTATCCTTGATGAATTATACCATTGATCTCCCTAGTATCTTGTAATTGATGATTCATCCTAGCCTTTGATTTACCCGTCTCCAAACAATAAATATAGAAGGGATGTGTTACAATATCTCATTCCTTTCCTTTTTATCTTGTCTTCTCCTTTGAGTTTCTCTTGAGCCTTGCTCTATTTCTTTGGTTGGGTTTGGTGTTCACCCTTTTGGAAAACTATGCAATTATAAGCAAAGGATTTCTTGCTTTTTAAGTGTATATCCTTTGTGTCTGCTCTAGATAACCATGTCATATATTTTTAGAGACACATCAATAGTGGAGCTTTATGAGATTCATTCAATACAAGGATCATATTTTTAGTTTGGATCTTTTATTGTTATGCAAATATAGTTGGAGATTAGTATGGAGACTAGTATTACCCTGTGTTGCAATGAAACGCCCCCCCCTCGTACCAAGCCCGAAAACGCTCTGGAAATGTCCTAGAAATGTCCGTAGGCAAAATAACAAATCAAGCCAAAAAAATGCAAAACCAACCCGAACCAGACAGTATATATATAAAATAAACATTTAAGTATATACTTTTACGTTATATTATATACATATCTTTTCGCGATGTTTGAGAGTGGTTTCGGACCTTTAGGAGCTATAATGCAAATTCTAGGTTTCGGAGGATCCTATCATATTTCAGACTTAGTCAAATTTTAGGGTTTTAGGGTTTCAAACTTAACCATATTTCCAGGTTTCAAGATTTCAAGGAGAGATCATAGTAGGTATGAACGCTGCATGAAGGGATGTATGTATGATAGAATAGTATGAGAACATCTCTCCCAAAGTAACACAAGCTGATCCCACCCAATTCCCTATGCACCCCTTAAGGCATGCTCTCATGGAGATTCAATGCACTGGCGCACCCCTACGAGAGAAAGCATCAGTAAATGATAAAGTTGAAAAATAGTGGGAGTGGCATTCATGATTTTGAGGGCAATCTAGATGATTCATTATAGATCTGAATGTACATTTTGTCTTTGATGTAATGAATGAATAATACTATATATTTTTAAGTGCTTTATCTTTTATAAACTAAAAATGAGTATTATGCATTGTTTATATATATACACACACAGAGAAAGCATCAGTAAATGATAAAGTTGAAAAATAGTTGGAGTGGCATTCATGATTTTGAGGGCAATCTAGATGATTCATTATAGATCTGAATGTACATTTTGTCTTTGACGTAATGAATGAATAATACTATATATTTTTAAGTGTTTTATCTATTATAAACTAAAAATGAGTATTATGCATTGTTTATATATATATATATATATATATATTTATTGCACGAACGTTTCCAAATCGAGGGTTTTTGAAAATCCATGTTTCCGCATTCCAAAATTGTTTATGTTTCTGTTTCCAAACAACGTAGGTATTATCCCTATGGTTATGATCATTCAAAAAGGAGTTTGGACAAAGAGTTGTGCAATTCGTGGAGTCTTCCACTTGTGCATTAGCTCTTGCCAAACTTATGGCATTACTTTGGATTGTGGCAACGAACTTGCTTCTTGGAAACTATTACAATTGTAATTTTGAGAAACTATGAAAAGTGTAAGGTATGCATTGAATGGAAGCAGTCCACTTATGCATTATCTCTTGTTTCGTTTGATACTGCTGATGGGAAGATGGAATGGTGGGGATTTTCAGGTAGAATAGACACTTTTGCTCATGCTTTCCATCCAAGATGGGGACTAAAATATCCACTAAATGAGATCCTGGTATTGATGTTGCCTCAGAAGGGGGAATACACAATGATTGTTAAGCCAACAGAGGGCCACCATCTCCTTGTTTGCCACCAAAATCTGTGATTGTCTGTGAGTACAGCTAGAGTAGGAGATGCACTTCGTTCTCCTCTAAGTGCCCAATAAATATTGCTTTGTGAGTGCATGCAGATTTGTTCACCATTCTACTTTGAGTGAATCAATAGTCATATTCAGTGTTAATATTACTAATCAGTGTTTATACTTTTCCTGGAGTGAGCTAAGAATTATTGATAGAAACACATTCCCATATGTGCATGGATCTATTTGAATACCATAATATTGTGTGGCTTAGAAGTGAACCTCTGCCAATAACGAACAGTTGCAAACAAAATCTTGCCATCTATTTTGAGTGTTGCATCAACTCATCTACTACCCGGCGCTTTCTCAACCCATCTGCTTTCATTTATTCTATTATTTTAAGAACTATCTTTTAGGTTGATAAAAGCACCATCCTCGACAGCGGCAAGTTGTAATACTTATGAATAAGGCTAAAATTTGGCAATGGTTTCAGTGAACCTTATGAGATCAAATTCACTTGGTTCTACACTTGAGTTGGCCTAGTGATGAAGAACTTCTGCTCTTGAAAGTGAGGTCAATATTCAAATCTTGCAAGGCGTAGGGAATGTACACCTCATATTTGAACCACAGTTAGGTGCCTCCTACATACTTGAAGTACAAGAGGGTCTCATATGCTATAAGCTAACCTCCAAACCTACAAAGGGCACCCGACATCATGGACCTTAAAAAGGGCTTTCCTTTCATTCCTTGTTGACTTAGTGCTTACGTTACCGGGTATCCCCTAGAGGTCCCTGTTGGTTGAATATTTTGTCGATCAGCGTACTGATAAACAAAATAGGTCTGATCAGCCAAAGTAGGAAGATTAGTCGTCCAAATGTGTAGTTTTACCACATCATAAGGGGACTGATCTCTCCTCTCATCAAGGGGAGGTTCCCTGTAGGTATGCTATATATATATAAACAGAAAATAATACTCAAGGGTAGGACAAACTATGCATCTCTCTTTCTTCAGAGATGAGAAGTACAAATCAAAGGAAAAGCTCAATGGAAATAACAGACAGCACTCCTCTTCTTTCAGAAGTACTATTCAGCAACCACAAGAATACTCCTGGTAGTAACAGCAAAAATGTAACAAAGGATGTAATAACCAGCAAATCGAGATGCAGCACAGTCTCCACCTGAATTACTTAAGAGTAAGATACGAAGGACAATGAGGGCACAAAGTCGTCCCAAAGTCCTTTACACAGAAATGGAAAGAAAACACACTAAAGGCAATTATGGGGGCACAAAGTCTCTCCACACTTGACTCTTCAAGACACCTTCTTGACTGTTGTCACTAATTCTGCTTGTTGAATTAAAAGAACAGAAAATATATTGAAGAAAAAGACATAAGAACAATTTCCTCAACAACAAAGATATTACAGCACAAAGTCTGAAAAACCATTTGCTTTTTTTATTTCAGTAATAAAATATGATCAGCAATATGAGCTCAAAGTCTCAATAATGCCTTACAATTTGGGCAAAGTTTCGTTCTAATTATCAAAAAAGAGATCTTTATTACAATAGAAGAGAGTCCCTTATATAGCCTCTTCAAGAAGAACTCAGGAACAGTAATACATCATGTTGCGTTGGAATCTGTTAAGAAGACACGCTGGAACTCAGGGGTGTTTTACCCATTTGATTTTATCAATGCAGGGAAACAAGTCGCGCTTATTGAAAGTTTGCAACTTTCAATGTCCACCTAGCGATCCGATCTTATCTTCATCGTTCCTCCTTTTCTGGTTAATTGAATCGGGTCCTGGATTCAGTTTGTTGTTCTGTTCCTTCCCCGCTTTCTGCTGATCTTGGCCTTGAAATCTGTGAATGTATTATGGTCTGTATGTTCAAAGGATCAATAGTTATTTTGTTGTCTTCAATTTGACGTTCGTGCGCCCGTCACTATGTTTCCAACGGCTAGTCGGCTGTGTTGAATTTGACGTCTTCGGGCGCTTCACCCCTTGGTCTTCTTTCGGCTTTCTGCTTGGCGCTTTTCCGGATTGGGCTTGCCCTTTCGGGCCTTGAGAAATAACCGGTTTTGAGTCGGAATAGCCTCCAGCAAGGGTATCTATCTTTTGGGCAGTCTTTAAATGGCCTTCGGGCTTCTTCGGGCGACCCTTCGGCTTCAGGAAGTGTCTTCAAATTGGCAGCCAAGAGTCCCCCGCAAGGGCACCTGCCCTTCGGGGTCCTTCGGCGGCCCTTCGCAAATTCCCCCCGGGCTTTTCCCCGGGCTATTCCCCATGGACGTTTCCCGCAAACATTTTCCCCGGGGAAAATTCTCGTGGACAAAAAGTCCGGGGAAAATTCCCGCGGACGAAAAGTCCGCGGAAATTTGTTCCACCAAGTCTTTGAACAAGTCTTCGGATTTTTTGCCCGCATTCACTTCTTTGATTTCTTTCGGACTTTTTGTCCGAAGGAATTCCTTCAGACAAAAATCCGAAAGAATTATGTCTTAGCCAATTTTAAATGCCTTAAACAAATCTGAAAGAATTACCTTTCGACTTCCTTGAAAACGACCCTTCCGAAGGGTGCTTTTGTCGATTAAGTGTCCTCCGCAAGGGCACTTGTCCTTCAGGAAGCTTCCTTTTGCATTGAATCGCCCCTTTGAACTTTGGCGATGAACCATTCTATTGAACCAATCGGTTGAACCAAAAATGGTTCAAGTCGATGGTTCAATTGAATGAACCAAGGCGATGAACTAAGTATTGAACCAAACATTGAACTTGCCTTTGAACCATGTCTTTGAACCAAAACGTTGAACCTTTTCATTGAACCAAGACGTTGAACCAATCGGTTGAACCAATCGGTTGAACCAAAAATGGTTCAAGCCGATGGTTCAATTGAATGAACCAAGCCGATGAACTAAGTATTGAACCAAAAGACGCTGAAACAAAGGGAATGAACCACTCGAGTGAAATAAAGCGTTGAACCGCTTGGTTGAACCGAGCCATTGAACCGTTCCTTTGGTTGAACCCGCCATTGAACCTTGAACACGTTGAACCTGCTGCTGGTGTTTGCCGATGGAGATTTCTGTTTGAGCCAAGGCACTGAAACAGTCCCGAAAAATGACTAAGTGTTGAAAAACTGATTCTTTTGACTGAAACCACCTGTACAAGCCTTTGAACCTGTAAAAATGAACCTGCCTGCAGAGTCCGTAGATTTTCCTTTTCCTGCAGAGTCCGTAGATTCAAGCCTGCAGAGTCCGTAGATTCAAGCCTGCAGCGTCCGTAGATTTAAGAAAAGCTTGAAAATTGAAGAATTTGAATGCCCAAGACAAATTTTGAAAAGAGAAGAGATAATTTTGGTCTGTAAGACCAAAATAGTTCAAATGTTGTCCCAAAAATGAGCTGATATTTTTGGGGGACAATAGTCCCCATACCCATACCGATACAATTATGGTACTTTTATTAGTCCAGATACCTCCGGATTATTCTAGTATCCCGAGTCTTTCCCGGGACATACCCGAGCGTACCAGATTGCCTTCCTATGAGATTGTCAAACAACAGTCATAATTAATAATAAAAACAAAGGAAAAAGAAAAACACAGTAAAAAAAACATAAAAAAAACTGTCGTTTGTCCTGCTACATCTGGTTCTAGTGAACCAACTGCTGGTTTGGATGCTTTCAATGAACATCAATTTGTTGAATTTTTCATGCAATTTTTGAGTTTGATATGACCATTTACAATTTTCCTATTTTGAATTAACTAATATAAACCTATGTGATATATTTTGTCATGGCTCATTTAATATTTTGAGTTATCAATTATCAGTAGTGTTTTGTTTTTGTTTATTTTATGCATATAACATTGATATAATGATTGATTTGTTTAAAAAAGTTTATGTTTTTAATATTTTTTATGAAATTTGTCATTTGTCCTGCTACATCTGGTTCTAGTGTACCAACTGCTCGTTTGGATGCTTTCAATGAACAACAATTTGATGAATTTTCCATGCAATTTTTGAGTTTGATATGACCAATTACAATTTTCCTATTTTGAATTAACTAATATAAACCTATTGGATATATTTTGTCATGACTCATTAAATATTTTGAATTATCAATTATCGGTAGTGTTTTGTTTTTGTTTATTTTATGCATATAACATTGATATAATGATTGATTTGTTTAATTTGTTTATGTTTTTAATATTTTTTATGGATGTACCACAGGTGAACCGAACTTGGGGTCCCAAAATAAATCACCGAACCCCCATACCAGTACCCTGGAAAGTTGGCAACTTAGTGCAGTGCATAATGGACTGACTTTCTGTGGTCTATATTGATAGATTGAATCGGGCTTGTTCACTTCTTTTTTTCCTCGCTAATTGTGGACCATCCATATTAAAAAGTGGCATTATGACTTAGTTTCTTATAGATAATTTTTCTAAGTGATAAGAATGTGGACTTGCTTCATTTTATGTCCTATGGTATCCCTCGCACGATTATATCCTCTATGATAAGACAGTAATTACACAGGGTCATTACAATTTTGGCTTTCTTATCTTTTTTTTTTCCTGGGCTATAAAGATATCATTCAATACTTTTTAGTTTTTATATTGACTATTCTTTACCATAACCAGAGACGGGTGCTAGTACTGGTACAGGAGACAGAGTGGGACTGGGTACTGATATGCCATTTTGCACAAATATAAAAGAGGGCACTGGGAGACACCAGAAATATTTTTTGGAAAAAATATCAGGATACCATTTTTCAACAACTTTTTAAACACAACGCATAAAAGCATTATAAATTTAAGGCACATAAATGAGATTAGAGCATAGGGTTAGGTGATAGTGATAGGGGCTGCTTTGGCCTATTTTTAATCATTTTGTTTTCCATTATTTAATAGGAGACTGCACAAGAGACGCAGGGAGACTCAGAATGAAGTCTCCAGCTATTGGCTCGGTACTGGAGTGGCATCTCAAGTCCCTTGAGGTGTGTCTCCTGGTAACACTATTCTTTACCAAATAAATATCCTTAATTCTACACCAACCTAATCATTATGGTCTTAGTTGAAGTATGGAAGATTTAATTTCCTCTATCACATTGTATCGTTTGTCTTCTATAGACATGGCTTCAGTTGTTAAAGCACTCTGTTCACTATTGACAAGTTTTTTAAATCATTTCTATCATAATAGATATGCTACAATTCCTTTTTAACATTTCTACTTGCTTAAAACAATGCGATTATCCTCCCCTTTGTGTGCAACCCTTGGTCAGCCATTTCACCTTGTGAAACTCTCATTACATTTTACCTATTTGTTGCTAGACTCTTGAATCACAATGCTTCAACCACACAAATATGCTGATGTTGGTCCTCAACACATAATTTTTATAGCAAAATAATTTGCTCGATACTAAATTTATTTCCCTCAACCAATAAGCTTGTTGTTTTGACTTTTTATGTTCCTTGTCAACAATTCCAAATAAGTATTATAAGGACCATTACAAACACTTAAATGGACTATATCTTGTAGCTCTATTTTACATTATAAAGTGAGACATAGTTTCCTCAACAAAGCCTCAACGCATTCAAAAAGGTGCTCAAAATTGTGCATAGCTAGCTACATGTATGCGTTTTGGCTAGTGAGACAATGTCCGGAAGGTCAGACAGTTTCTATTAGAAATACTTGCTGCCCTAGACAAAGCAACTAGATATATGTAAATTCAAGCAATGACTGCAACCTATTTAATTTCAATAACTTGTAAGGGTCTAACATGGCACCAAAATAAAAGTCGAGTTATATAGCATACAGCAACACCTAACAAGAAAAGGCCTAAAGTACTTCAATCAACTAAAAGATGTACTTTAGTTGATTTAAGTAATCTAGGTTTTTCTTGTTAGATGGTGTTGTGTGCCATATAACTCAACTAGAGATGCAATGGATGCAAGGAAATTTTATAGAATCATACATAATATACTATATTAGGTCTCAAAACTAAGCTTATGATATAAACTATGGAATCTCCAGATAGCTGACTAGATTAACATACTTTTTTTGTTACAGATTAAGAAATAAATTTATTACATTTTTCGAAAAAGTACCATCTTAAACAAAGGTGGTGGTCATCAATTTCTAAAATACACCAAGTGATCGTGTACAAATATTTTTTTATTAAAGCAATGCCAAAGCTTGCAACCCTTTCATACCTCATCCTTCATCATTGTTGATTCTTTGGCAGCTGCCCATGCTTTAGAAACAGTCAACATGAATGTTGGATCAAGTTGATTTTGCTTGGCCAAATTATCTATCTTGGTGCATGCAGCTTCCAAAGATGGTGAGTTGATTATGTCATCAAACTTGAGCTGAGCGCTACTCAATGCCTCATAATCTACAACTGCTTTATCATGCGCTTCTAATGCTGCCAAGCATTTAGCTGCTACCCTAGCCAGTTCTACATGAACAAAAAATGCCAATGACATTATGAATGTTCGTATCTATAATCTCAAAGAAAATTGCAAATTTAAGCTCTCGTTCCCTTACCATAATAGTATCAGACTACCGTGCACATAATTTCACAGTAACTTTGGACGAATGGTAAAGCATAGAAAAACTTCAAACACTCAATAAAGTTTGATACATACCATCCTGGGCTTCCAAATTGTTGTGATAACTATCATTTACAATTTTAAGATGCTCAAAGAAGTCCCCAGTAAAATCTTTGCGACGCCTAGCAACAATAGCATCAATTTCTAACGGATTATCTCGAACTTGTTTCAAAAGTTCATCATGCCTCTGCATGTCATCTTCAACCTAGAACCCATCTTTGAATTTAGATGTTATTCAAAGAGAGTAATTTTCAAATTTTAGTTATTAAATATGAAAAAACCAGTCAAAAAAAATTATATAAGTGTACTTGACTATAGACACCAGTTCATTTTCCAATGAACTCTCAGATAGATATGAACGAGTCTAAAACAAATATAAATTCCATTTACCAGTACCTTCTCTAATAGGTAACCAAATACACAATGGAGGAGGAAGAGAATAGAGAGGACATTAAATGTTTTTATTGTCATCTCTTCAGACAATTTAATGATGTATGGTTCCGCTGCAGGCAAGCTCATGCCAGCTAATATTTCTTACAATAGTGCATCTGTAAGCAGAAAGTGTGCAACAATGCACACTTGTGAACTAGAAATTGCCTTACCTCCTTCAGTTTCCTAATAAGCCTGAGTAGATTTTGTTTGTTTTCGGGATCATTTGCAACATCTACCCGAACTCTACACCATTTAAAAAAGTGAGGCCTAATATTGGTCCATTCCTTGCTGAACGCCAACAACTTTCTCCAATCACTTGTATTGGGTTTCTCAATCATGAAAACATCAATCAGTCTGTCACAAACACTCGTCATTTCATAACCTTTCTCTAGCTCAATATCTTCACCATCTTCAGTATTTGATATAATCTCTTGCTCATTTCCGTCCAGATTACCTTGAGTATCTCTTGCTGCAGCTTTCTCAGATGCCAAATTTTCCATGGAAGAGGATTCTAATGCTTGTATCACACCATATGACCGATACCTGTGCAAAGCTATTTCTGCACAATGGAAAGTAAAAAAATGAACAAACTTAGATGTGTTTCTAATAGAAGAAGTTATAAAACAACATCAAATTTGTGTGTAGATAAATGCCATTATATTTAATATTAAGTATATGAATAGCAATTTTAGTTATAACCTGCAGAAACCAATGGCAATGTTACACAGGTCAAGAGCTACAAAAGTGCCCTAATTTATCCCAAAATAGTCTCATGCACAATCTAAAAAAAAATGAAAAAAGAACACTGGTTAAACTAAAGCAACCCTGTTAAAGTGAACCTATTTTAGTGCACTAATCCCCTTAGGCCGAAGAAACTAATTTTTAAGCATCAAAGTTAACTTCATCAAATTGAATGATGAGAATCGAAGAACGCAGCCATAAGCACTTAGGAATTTTAGATTTGAGCTACATTCAAGAAAGGATAAATCCATCAACCTTAGTGTTGAGCACAACACAAGGGACTCAAGAGAAATGAGCTTCATAAAGATAATAGAAAGAGAACCCCATATTGAGCACATACAAACCTAAGTATGGCAAGGGTAAAACAAATCTATTTCTCATTGGCCCTCATGCATACCCACACAAAATACAAAGATACACCAAGGATTATTACTTATATTCAGAAATAGGGAAACATGGAGGATTGACATCATGGATGACCATCACTAGAACAGTTTTGTAGGCAGATTTTCCTTGATGTTCATAATCATTCCTATTGGAATACCATCGGAAACTAGTTTAGGTCTCCAAACAACTCATCACCCCCAACCATTCTAAATGACTCACATACCAAATACAGCAACAAGGGCATAATGTTGACCTAAACACCGTTCTTTGAAAGGAAGGCAATTTGACCTTAAGCAATTTAACAAAAATTAAATCTAGTTGAACCATAGGCCCTTCTCTACAAAGGGAGGCTATTTGACCCAGAGGCCCTTCTCCGCAAAAGAGGCCATTTAACCTATAAGTTCTTGCAAGAGCATCCCTGGCAAAGGAACTTCATCCTGCATGTAGACAATCATTTTGATGCATGGCATAGGCAACACCATGTTGGAGGCAATCATACTTCATCATGTTACCATTAAGTATTGCTATTACCAAATGAATAAAATAAATATTTTGTAGCTGACTTAGTTGTGTTGTTAATTATGGTGTTGTTGGTAAAGGTAGTGTGTAAATCACTTTTTGATTGTGTATGGTTGGCTCTAATGATTGTGTCTTAACCAACAATTGTATGGTCTCATAAATAGTAAATCAAATGTCAAGGTAAGGGCAGTGATGTGACAAGTCTTCCATGTATCAAGCATTGTATTGTACACTCCCTTATGTAATAAAGTTAATGTTCTCTTATATTCTCCTATGTTGTATTCATAGTATGTGATTCTATTTTTACAAGTAGTATTATTTGGTAGTCTATCATTTTGTTGTAAATAGCTATTTTGGTGAGTTATGTGCATGCAATAATTTTGGACATCTTATGGTGACCATGTATTGTGTCACACAAAGACACCATGTTTTCCATGTTATGGGATCACTGGAGAGACAAAATGTTGTGTATGTTATGGAATTACTAGAGAAACACCATATTGTGCTTGTCATGGTGTTGCTAGAGAGACAATAAGTTGTGCATCTTGTGTTGTTGCACAAGAGATGCCATGTTGACCATCTTAGGGTGTGACATTTCTAAGGTCTGGATATAGTCAAAAAATTCATGTATTGACTACTTGCATCCTTGTCAATGGCCTCCTTAGCAAATTATTCAAATCCCAATAGCCACTCCTTTGATCTTCTCCATAAATCTCATCATATACCTCAAAAGAAAGGTCTTTTGGAAATTCCTTATTAAAAAGTTTCTATGTGACTGGACATTGGTATATGAGGGCTTATAGACAATCAACTTTTTTGAAAAAATATGCTATTGTTAGGGCTTTACCATAAGGCAAAGAAAGTGGCGCTGATACCTCATCGACATTGTAGGGCCCAAGATGGTGGCACAAAGAACAACACGATAGCCTAGCTAGTAAATTACTATGTTATTAGGAATATGCAACAAAATATATAGATAAACCATTGCAAATTCATGCAAACAATGAGATGGAAAAATAATTCTCTTCTATTCACTTTGAATTGGGTTGGTACATGTGTCGAAAGAATGCAAAACACTGAGAATGAGAATTCTCATGAATAGAAACTCGAGAAATGTGTCCCAACTGATTTGACTTGCTGGAATGAGACCATATCCTATGTTGCTTCCTTATCAACCTTAGAGGCCTAGTACAAATGTATATGCCAATACAAGAGATTTCATTACAAACAAGAGCAGTTTAAATAACAGTTAAACTCTATAATGGTCAACAATTTGCCTTCATGTTTTTGTGTTAATTCATCTTCCGTGTGAGCACTACACGAGTTGGTCCTTTGACATGGCCTTGACCACGGGAGTGGGGGCAAGTGTGGCATTGAAAAGGGTGGCGTTCAAATTGACTTACTCCAAACCAAAAATGTACTCAACGAAGACCACAAAACAATGTTTTGAACATTCTAAGAGCATCTCAAGTTGTACTAGAGCAAATAAAGCCATTTTGAAGGTTTTCAAGCATTTCAGATTGAATGGGATATTATCATTGATCCAAAGTAAATAGAAAATAAAGTTGTAAGGACTAGACAAGGCAAGACAAGGTAATATGGGGCCCAACACAAGGGAAAACAAGTCAATAAGAGCCTAATTTGAACCAATGATCCAAAAGCATTTAAAACACTAATACCATTGCAAATAACTAGTTTTGTACCAAACTAGGTGCCTACATAATGCCCCACTTTGATGTGTATACATGCATACATATCAAAGTAAAACAAATGAGTGTACCTAGGAGGGCTTGAAGAAGTCACAGTTGAAACCAATAAGTGTTGCTTGAAGTTAATATTGGATATGATATGATCTAAAAGTCAAAAGGAGAGAGGTTACCTTATCACAGAGTACAACTTCTACAATTTGCAAAATAAAAGAAACCTAGGCTCCTCACAATTTGCATGATCATCCTAATTCCCACTAAGGGTCATGGAACGAACATCAATGCCCCTGTGTTTGGAATATGAAAAGCTTGGAGCACCTACAAACATGAAGGAAATATTTACAAGTAAAACAATGTCTATATAAATCAATAATCAAAAGTTACTGAAATCACTACGTAAAAATAAAAAGTAGGAACAACTACACTTGGTGGTATGCAAATTTCGTCACTATATCTATAGAATCTAAAATGTCCCTGGAGACTCCGTTCACTATAGAAGCTAGTAGAAGAATGCCTAGTGACCACCTCCAAATATGTGGGGGCAAATATGTGGGGGCAAATATTTTTAGGATGCCTATTAACCGCCTCCAAATATGTGGCGGCAGGCGCGCGGGGGGCGGGGCTCAGGAATTTGCACTATGTCTATTGACGGCCTCCAAATATGTGGGGACAAATATCTGTAACATATCGTCATGTAGTTGAAGGTAGAATAAATGGATCATATGCCCCCTTTTTGAGGTGTGGGATGTACTTGTGTATCACACATACCAAAAGAAAGGAATTATGTGTGTCATGTGATCCAAGAGGATCTCCCAAAAGTAGGTCCAGTGATACTACCAAGCCTACTCTCATAGCTTGTGATAATTACGGATTATGCTCAATGGTTTGTGGTACTCCAAAACACCCTCTAGAGGTTTGTGATACCTCCAAGATCATCAATCCATCTCTGACAGATGTCGCACACACCACTACAGTGGCACAGTGCAATCTCTGCAGATCAGACCTTGCACCACCTTTGCATGCACCAAACCTTATGCAACATCCACCAGTGGCTTCAGCAAGGTCTGACACATCTTCATGCCATACTACAAAGACCAACTCACATGGTGTAGTACCTAGTTGTTCTGAGCATCACACTTCTGACGTTAATCAACACAGTCCTTGTGCCATTCTAGGTGGCACTCCCAGGGCTTGCATCATGCCAGAGCCTCTATCAACATACTGCACACTTGTCAGTCAATCTACGTAACCATAGGAAGATTAAGAGTCACACATGGAAGCCTATAACGGTTCAACTACCATAATGTTTTTTCATGCCGACTCGGTGTTGTAATATGTATAGATATATGTAGTTGTAAGTTAGCAATTGGAGTAGAAGATAGATAGCCATACATCTTTCTCTACACACATTCAAAATTTCTCTACACACTTGCCAAATTTGGCCTTATCCTCCAAAACTGAATTTTCTAAGTAGGAAAACATTTGGGTTCGAAAATCTCATCAACTTGCAATGGTCAACCATTTTTGTCTTGTTGTGCAGGGGTTCACATGACTATAAAAGGAAAAGATTCTTACAAAGAGTCACAAGCTTTTACAACCTAATAATCAATTAACAAGTTCTAGGTGACAAGGTGTAAGATATGATTTTACTCAAACCAAAGTTAAGATCATCTCTCAATGTCAAGGTGGGACTAAGGATGTCCACAGGATAGGAACATCCTCATTGGACCCTTGTATCCCTTTTATTCTATTGGTTAGACTTATTTCCTACACACTAATTGCACCCATAAATATGTCCAATATGCATGCATGTACATTAAATAAGCAACATATATCGCACACGAGAATATCATACAAATGTCATAAAGGTTCCTCCCACAAAACTAGTGACAATCTCATAAGTGGTCGAACAACCCACAAGCAACCCATCATAGGGAACAACCATCAAAATCAATCACATGATTAATAACCCACAATGCCAAGCATTAATTAGCATGAATCCCTAATAGTAATCTATCAAGGTCAGATAATCAAAACCCACAAAATCTCCTACATCCAGTACATGAATCATAGTATGCATCTAACATCAATATCAGCATTGCATAAGATACTCAATGGGCTACATGATACCATCAAAATGTAACAAAACATCATCATATGCCAATCACATCATACGTTATCCAAACCTTATCCACTAGCATGATAACTATTCCATTTGCAAGTTTCACATTAATCAAATCATCAACACATCGCATGTAAAAAATCAAAACTAAAAGTTATAACATAATTAATCACAAGTCTTGGAAACACTTGCCAAATACATAATAAAGGGTCCAATAATGCATGAGATCAACAATGGGAGAAATAACCAATGAGTATATATTTGGCCTCACAATGATTGTTTGCAGTTTTGGTTCTTAGATTACTATTTATATTTCAGGTAGGATGACTACTGTTGCAGATGGCATGGTTGCAATCCTCGTCTGGGTAACAAGTTTGAAACTTTACTAGTCTTTGACCTACATTTTTTGGACCATTTGGAACTCATTTGGACATACGCTTGAGGAGCCCTCTCCAGGAATATTATTTTTTGTTGCTCTATTTGTTAGGAGGTAAAGTGAATATCCAGACCTCCAACAATTGTAATGGCGTGATGTCTTGTAATCCCTTGGCAATATTATTTGCGGTACGACAAGCCATCCGGCATGAGGGGAGTTGCATTTGTATGACGTGGTACAAGTCGTATGATGTAGTACGGTTGTATGACATTGGACCCACTATGCTATTTGATGTGGTTTTCCAAAAACGCGCTTCTGAAATCTTCCTTGTTTTTCCTATTTAAAGGGTACGACCTTGTTATTGTGATGTACCAAAATTATTTAAATCCAATAAAAGAGAGTGCTGCCATTGTCCCGTGGTTTTTCCTGCAAGTTGCAGGTTTTCCACGTAATATCTTGTGTCCTATTTTTCTTTATTTTCATTAATGTAGTACATTAAAATTGTCTCTTGTTCCTAACACTATTTTCTCATCTTTTCTTAAAGGTTGCTGCAGTCTAGATCCTCTAATCATTCTTGGAAAAAACAGATTATATTGCAGCTTTTCTTGTGGTTTCCGCAGTGAGCAGAGTTTGGTATATATGAACCTGGTCTTCAGCAAATGAATCATGGATTTACAGCAACTAAAGCGCTGATTTTTTGGGAGTGATGAGTTCTCATTTGTAATAGGGTTGTGCCTATTAGCAAATATGAATGCTGAAAGAATGAAGAGAAATCTAGAAGGCACTCGACACACTTGTGTGTCCTTTTTATTAAGCTGAAAGTGGTTACATTTAGTTGGGAAAGTTGATAAACACCCATTAGTTAAACATTAACTAATAGATAATTAATAACTATAATACCCTCTCTTAATGGCTAAACCAGATACTACTCCGAGTTTGTCCCAAAATTTTACAAACACAATGGGACCAAAGAGTTTAGTCATTACATCTGCAGACTGTTCTAAAAATATCAACATGAAATTTGAAATCCATTGACATTTTGTTGTTGTCCAATGTAGGAGCTTTGGTGTAGACAAAAACCGAAAAGGATATCCAACAATAAAACAAAGATCCAGCCGTGTATCAAGTTGTCCACCAATTCTCTATAGGGTGATTCATTGACAGGTGATGAATCATCATTGGTTGATAACTTCAGCTCGACCTCCATAATTCTGAATCTAGAATCCTAAAGATGTTGCTCAAACAAGTATACCAGGCTCGTGGATCCTAATTAAGTCCATTAAGGACTTAATCAACTAGAAAACTAAATGATCATGACCAATCCAAGAACCTTCGGGCTGCACCATGTAGACCTCCTACTCCAAACCTGTAAAGTGAAGCAACCAAAATGTGATCATCTTCATAGTAGCAGTGGAAGTAAAAACCAACTCCACAA
This sequence comes from Torreya grandis, assembly GCA_037957365.1. Lineage (NCBI taxonomy): Eukaryota > Viridiplantae > Streptophyta > Pinopsida > Cupressales > Taxaceae > Torreya > Torreya grandis. The sequence continues at coordinate 686,669 of JARHVA010005276.1, read as the reverse complement.
TAGGAGAAGAAACCATCTCCTCATCTATTCCCTCCTACTGGGAAAAGCCTTTCACAACAAGATGAGGGGTGTACTTATCCAAAGTACTGATTTTGTCCACCCATTTGCATCTGATGGATTGCTTAACCAACTATTTAAGTACCATACAAAGGTCAAATGTGAGAGCAAAATGACCATGCTCTGCTAAAGTAACAAACGTGTTTCCAGTCCTCTGAGCCAATGCCTGTGACTTAGGCATATCATCCTCTTGCATAATTACCTGTGCATTTGATTGAGATTGAGGAATTACATCCCCCTGCACATCCTTCAAGTGGATTTTCCCTCCACAACTAGTGCATGTAAGTTGACGGAATCAAGATCAACAAGCCTATAAGGAACTTCATCCTTCAACACATCCTATATGGTGGAGTTTCCCTCCACACATGCATTTACGTTGATTGTGGTCAGATCAACGAGCCTCTACAAGCCACCTTGACCAATACCCATGGCAATTATTCTATCTTGTTTTACATGAGACACAATACATTGTTTCTCAAAGAAATGTACAACAATGTTGGGATTTTCTATTAATTGATTAATAGACGATTTTTATTTAGGCTAGGAATATACCTAGCATTCCTTACTATGATTGTTTTCACATTATTCAATAGCAAACACCTCCTATCCCCTCTATTGCAAGTGACTCCTCGTCGGCTAATAAAACAAAATCAAAAAAAATTGAACTAGTAGTAAATGTGACATACCAGTCCTTACGACACATGAAATGTTTGGATGCATCAGAATCAATGAACCAACCACTAGTAGCACGATCATTCGATTATGATGCCACGAGAGCATAATCTTCCTCAGAACCCAATTCTTCTTCAATTTCTACCAAATTAGCCATTGACTATTTTGTTAGGAAAGTGCATATTGTCACTTCCGACAATCCTTTTTGAGATGCCCGACCTTATGACAGTAAAAGCACTTTATTTGATACTTAGAAGATGAATCAATGCAGATACATTTCCACTTCCCTTTTGATTGACTAAATATGCACTCTGCTTGTCCAACACTGGACTAATTTTGTGTCTATTTAGACTCCTTTTGCATCAAATAGGAACTACCCTGATCAAATGTCAAGTTTTGGCTTTCCGCCATCAAGTGTAGAGCCTCCACGAAATATTCATAAGAGGGTATCAAATTGTTCAGAACCAACGCCATAATATCATCATCATCCACCTTTTTATTGATGATGCCTAACATGTCTCTGAGATCTTTTATCCAAAGGTGTTCTGACAGAGACTCATACTCGACAACTTTGTGGGAAAGAGCAAATTCTTCAAGTACATAACCCAACTTTTCTACTAAGTCTGGTATTTATTTTTCAAATTGGTCCACAATACACTTGCTTCAATGGCAATCCAAACCTCAAAATCATGTCATCCAACACGGATAGTTACAATAACAGCAAAGCCTTCTTATGACATGTGTCATAATCAGCAAAGTTTGTAACAAGTCTTGCTTCAATGCCAAGAATGATTTTGTCAAAATCATGATATTCCGCAATTGTCAAAATCTTATGACTCCAAACATCATAATTTTGACCAATTAACTTTTGTGCTTCTGACAAAACCAAACTTTGATTGTTGGCCATTTTATACACAATGTTTTGACTTTGAACATTAAAAGTATAGTACAAAGTTGACCCAAAAATCAATGCAACAGAAAAAATATAGTTTTCTAACCTGGAAATCAATGCAATAAAAAAAGTATAGCTTTCTAACCCAAAAATAATTCAATAGGAAAAGTACGATTGTCTGACTCATAAATAGTGTAGGTCTTTGACCCATAAATTGATGCAGCAGAACTACAATTTTTTGAATTTGCTTATAAATGGAACAATAAATTTACTTATAGCACAAATGGTATATAATTTTGTATCCCTCTTGTATGTCAGGTTTGTCTTGTGCCCTTCCTGAACACTGGGTTTTCCGTGTTGTGATTTCTGCAAAATTTAAAATCATGTATGCCCTGACAAATTGCCTTTGTTGTGATTTTTGCGAACTTTCAAATCGCGTTTATGAGTTTGTCTTCTCATCTTGTTCACATTTCTAGGTTTTTGTCCTCATCTGATCACATTTTGGTCTTTTGGTCTGAATTGCAGATCCAAGGCACTCAAACTGTCGTGATTGTTTTTCACGGTCTATCATGGCTTGTGTATTGTCTGATGTGAATCAACTGTTGCTGACGCAATTCTCCTCTTGTTTGGATTGTGTTTGCTCGCATTTTCCTTTTAATTGGCATCCACCTCTTGGACTCTATGTGTGTTGGCCTTTCCCTGTTAGAATACTTTTTCCAAGCCACAACCTCGAACTATTTGTCACTCTTTTGTCCCATGCTCCTCACGCTAAACATTTTGTTCTATCAATATTTTTCCTACATTTGGCATTTCTCTGTCTGTGCCCTAACGTCACAAAACAACACGTTTTGTGCCCTAACACCAAATCATGATTGATACATTGCCTTTCAATTGTGTTTTTCTTCTTCAAACTATTCTTTTGCATTTTGGCCTGCTCACGAAATTCATTTGTTCTAGTTTCACCCTCTACAACACAGGTTCCCTTACAACTTCTACATGGTCCTCAAACTTAACCATGTGCCCTTGTCTCTGCTTTCAAATTGATAGAAACCTCTTCTTCAAAACTCCAAGGGCTTCCTCAAAAACCAACAACTTATTGTCTGTACCCTTCTTCCCATTGGCAAATATGAATGCTGAGGGGATGACGAGAAAATTGGAAGGCACAAGGCACACTTACACACTTGTGTCTGTCTTTTTATTAAGCTGAAAGTGGTTACATTCAATTGGAAAGGTTGATAACCGTCCATTAGTTAAACATTAATTAATAGCTAATTAATAACTTTAAGAGTACCCGATTAGGAATAGACTAAACTACAGTCTTTCTTGCTAGAATATAAACAACTTGTTTGTATATTTTGGCTTGTTTATTCCTTTATTTGCAAAAGATTGTCCCAGTTTATCATTTCTATCAAACCTTATTGGGGTTTCTTACAACATCAATGTGGAATCTCTCTCTAAAGGGTTGTGATCCCAATAGAACCCCGCTTTTTTCACCGTTAAAAGAAATGACAATCCAAGACAACAAATGAATAGCTACCCTGTGGCACTCTTAAGCTCCATGCCCATGCATCATCCACTACCCAATCTGGTTGTCCTGGGGTATAGAGTCTGGATCCTCCCTTGCTTCCAGTGTATTTAAGAAGCCACTAATTGTTGGAAAAATAAGAGACAACTTTCAAAGTATATGTCCCTCCTCCACAAATTGCATCTTTCCAATAGCAACTTAGAACCTTGTGAAGACTCGGGAGCAAAACTCTCAAGGGTGGCAAACTAAAACAAAAATGAAGAATAAGTAGGTGCCTCAAGAAGTTAAAACTTTAGGAAAAAATGGGTTCCTACCAAGAACTCTCAAATAAATAGTGCACTTGATGCTGGTAACTCAAGAATGAAACCACAAGGGACACATTTGAGTACACAAGATGAGTTTGGAGGTAATGACAGAAGTCAATCTTAAGGGACAGCAGTGGCAGCAACAAATGTAGAAATGAATAATTCCAAGTGGAACAATGACAAGGCCCCCCTCATTCAAACCACAGGCCAACCACCACCTCATGAAACATTACAGGCACAAGAAGTCTCTATAAAAAAATCTTTTGCAGTCCTCATGCAAGGACTTGATATAGATTACCCACAAAGCTGAAAATATCGGCCTGAAATGTTAGGGGAGCATCTAGAAGTGGTAGACAAGCTCTTGTTCAATCAGTCATGGCCAACCTTCATATAAATGTACTCTTCCTTCAAGAAATAAAGGTAACTAGGTTCTGAATACGATTGTTGATGAACAATTGGAATGGAAAATATACTGCCACCTCCCATGAGGAGGGTAAAGGAGGGGCTATATGTGTCATTGCCCCTTGGTTTAGCCCTCACATACTTGATAAAGGTGAGGACCCCATGTCAAGGTGCAGCTAGATGACAATCATGCTATGTGGCAAAATGTTGGGCTTTTGTTTGGTATATGCACCTAATGACACAATTGGTAGAATGCAATTGTGGGAGTGGATGGCCCACTCACTTCCCATTGTTGAATGCATTGTGGGGGGTGATTTTAATATGGTTGAGTGGGATGGAGACCAGGTTGGAGGACGTGAAACTACTCTTCGGCCTGAAGAAAGACAAGTTTGGAATGATTGCAAGAGGACACTTGGTATTTATGATATTGAGGGCAAAAGAATCTAGATTCAGCTGGTTGGTACTCTTGGTCTAATTGACAAGTGAGAAACAAGCGGATTCCAGCTATGTTGGATAGGTTCTAATGCAAACTCTCAAGATACCATTTTTTCTTCCTGTGGCAAGTGCTTACTTTTTGTGGATTCTTCTATTACCAGAACTGATCATTTACCAATTTCCACTCATTTGATAACTGGTGCTTATATCTAGGGAGAAAAGCATTCCTCTTACAAACTAAATGTCTCCATTTTCGAGTCAAAAGAATGCTTAAGGGCTATTGCTAGAATTTGGTCCTTGGTGCCTACCCCAATTGGTGATGGAAGGTGGATTCTCTGATGGAAAGCAGCCATTAAACGCACTACCAAGTTTCTTCGAGGGTGGGGTCAGATGATTGCCAAGACACGGAAAGGAAGAGAAAAAGAAGCTCAACTTCAACTTCAACAAGCTAGGCACAAGTTGGAATTGGAACATTTCAATGCAGAAAAACAAAGAGCAACTAGTGAATTGGAATCACAACTCAAAAAAATTGAGGAATATAGGGCAAGAGGAGCTAGAATTAGGGGGCGTCTTCATTGGATTGTAGAAGGCAATATGCCTCACAAATTTTACTTCCAATGCCTAAAACAAAAGAATAATGTAGAAATAATTCTTGTGATGCGAGACTCTAATGATAATCTTTTAGAAGATGAACTCCAAATCCGACAAATTTTTCAAGGCCACTTTCAAAAGTTTTTCACCTTTGTGGGTACTGCCCCTTCACGCGATACTTGCATGGATCTTGTCAAGCAAGTGGTTCCTAAAAAAGTGGAAAGCTATGAGAATTTTTCTTGTCATGTACTCATTTCCACATCATGATTAAACTGGTATTGAAGACCTTTAGTCTATTTCTCCATAGACTAAAGAAACCCTTTTGGGGAATTATATTTTATTAATTAATTATTAATTGTCAAAATAGTTATTTTTACCATAAGACAATTATTACTTAATTAATAGAATATTTGTTAAAGAGCGGTTTTTACCACTACGGTGTTTAAATGAAATAATTATTAATTTATTTGCCTTAAAAGTAATTTTAATTACTATTTTTATTAAGGCAACTAATTAATATTATATTCAAAAAAAAGAATGTCGGCATGGGAGCTAAAGCAAGAAAAGGAAAAGATATTCTAAAAAGGGCAAACAAAGGTTTATGATGTATTTTATATTCCCAAGGTGGTTCGCCCCCCTTTGGAAGATATAAATACAAGGAGAAGATTACAATTGAAGATATGCTGAATTTTTTATAATTGTTCTTCATGCTTAAAGAAACTATTGGGATGCATGTCCAATAAAAGTTCGTTATTTTGGTGTTGATCAATCTACAAAAGGTGTCTTTTCACACCACCTTTACTAAAGAGATTTTGTTCTTGCCCTAGAAGTGGGGCGATTTGCTTTGAAGAATTCTTGTGAAGTATTCTTGAAGGTTTTGAAACTCGTTTCTTGCATATTAACTTTGCTTAATATTTGTCCTATTTTTGCAAGTGGAGCAAACTACTTTAGAGGCTTAGATTGAGGGTTTGGAGGACGTTTTTGGTCCATTTTATGCAAATTAAATATTCTGAATTTATTTGATAATTTTCTACATGTTGGCTTAAGGTTTTGGAGGAGTTTTGTGGAAGGTTTGAAGCTCTAAATCAATAGAAAATTAAATAATAATTTTTAGATTATTATTTAATTATTTTGACTGCTTTTGAAGTCTTTTTCACTTTCGGGAGGCAAGATCTCACTCTCCTATTTTTTTGTTAATTTTCCTGCACTTGGCAACTTGAGTGATTGGCTTGGAGGGCACTTTTTGATCATTTTTGTCCTAGGAAGTTCGTTGGATTTTTCTAAGATTTTTTGGGCACTTGTAATTTTTGGCAAGGGTTGAAGTGGAAAAATATTCAGAACAACTATATTTTTGGAATTAAATCAAATTTTTTCAGCCATCATAAAGGGGCATTTGAACTTCAGTAATTTGGCAAAAAATGTACTTATTTCGTGCATTTAATTTTTTAATTATTTTTGCAAGTATTCAGATAATTTGGGATAAGTTATGGTTGAAAATCATCTACAAAACCCTACTATTGTGGTGCCTAGGGTTTCTAAGGCATTTTCAAATATTTTTGGAGTATTTATTGCAAAATAGGGTTTGTTGATTTTATTTTCAGAATTTCAAACTTTAGGGATTTAAGGGAAAACCCCTTTTGTATGAAATTGTCCCATTTGGAGACACTATAGTGGTATCAAAGCACTGATCTTGTCTACCTGTGAGTTAGTTTTTGGATTAAAGCAGGAAAAGAATTTATAGTTTATTAGAAGAAGAAAAAGACAATGGGGGACCAAGAGCCTAAAAGGTTCTCTTCAAAGCAAAGATCAAACAAAGCCAAAAAGATCTTCAACAAACATTGAGTATACAAATTGCAGTCATGTTGAAGGATACTACTATTCCAAGCAAAAACCACCCCTTCAATGGAGAAGGACACTTGAGTGATAATGACAGGGTTTCTACTAACCCCCTCATAAATTCTTCAAGGCCACTTTTTTACAGAAAGAACCAGTAATAGAGATGAGGATAGCAAGGGAGGATATTTTGGAGATTCGTCAAAGAGAGTATGCAGCCCTAAGCTTAGCCACGCAAGATATTGTCTTTTCGGGATTATTGTGAGATGAAGGATCCAAGCCGAAGGGTCCTAATATGTAGCCCCGCGGAGATTTGCAACAAAAATTGGATAAGATTTCTCTTCCTATTTTTGATGGTACTAATAAACTTCCTATAAGATCTTGGTTATAGAAGTTGGGAGACATATTTATCACTTAACCCCATGTTTGAAGACGAGGCTCTAAAATTCGTCACCCTACATTTGGAGGGTAGTGCTCATGAGTGGTGGTTTTATGGCCTAATCACACAAAGCCACGGATCTATTACTACCATGGAGGAGTTTGGCAAAATAATCATGGAGAGGTTTGATAGAAAAAATCCGGAAATACATTTTCGTGAGTTAGCACAAACTCAAACAAGATCATTATGTTGAAAGGTATGTTGCTGATTTTCAAAAAAAAACAGTTATGGTTCCCAATATTAGTGAGAAGAAGCTGGTTGTTTTATTTGTTGAAGGTTTGGTTGAACCCTTGAAATGTTTGGTTAAAGCTTTTAACCCTCTTTCTTTACAAGATGCCATCACTAAGGCCTTGGATTTAAAATGTTCAGCATATAGGGGTGATGAAGGGCAAAAAAGGCTGCCAAGGGCAGCAACTTATTCGGTGCCCAAAGGGACAAATACAGGGCAGCCAAGGACTGATTTTAGTGGGCAGCAAAGAGCACAAGGTTGGCAGCCCAAAGCACCACCAAATGAGCAACAAAAGAAGCCTTATACACTATATGTGCCACCTCATAGATTGCTTCCCTATAGCAGCACTATGAAGGATGATGGAAATGAATTAAGAAGGCAAATCCTATGTTTTACTTGCAAGAATCCATGGACCAAAGGCCACCGTTGCATCATTAAAGGACATGTATACTACATTGAGGTAATTAATAATGATTCAGATTTTGATATTGTTGATACTAATAATAGGCACCATGACAATGTAGTTGATGAGCATGTGCATGAAGATGACACAAGATATGGGCAGCACTCTTGCTACTCTTTCAAGAGCACCAAAGTACTATCCTTGTAGAGGAGGGACTTTAAAGGAGCACAAGGTAACCATCTTAATCGATAGTGGTGCTACACATAATTTCATTGACAAAAATTTGGTAGCTAAGCTTGATTTGATTGTAGAAGACTTCAAGGGTTTCAAAGTAACCATAGTGGATGGATTTTATCTTCCTTGTACCAAAAGAGTCACCAAGCTTTCTATTGCTTTGGGGGAGCATATGGTATGTAATGATTTCTATGTAATTGACACTGGAGAGATGGATCATGTTCTTGGGGTCCAATGGTTGCATTAATTGGGGATATTTACCCTCAACTATCAAAGCTTGATGTTCAAATTCAAGGTGGGTGATAAAGAGGTAACAATTCAAGGTATGATCAAAGGGTCACCTCAAATTGCTTCTATATTCAATAAGGTTTTACAAGAAGATGCAAAAATATGTTCTCTGTCTTTTATAACAACAAATTGGAAAGAGTTAATTACCTTGGAATATGCTAAAAATCAATTTACTAACAATTTGTTTGAGGAGGTGATTGTTGATGATAAATTCAGAATTGTGGATGGCCTTATACTTTACAAAGAAAGGGTTTATTTGGTACCCAAATCCAAGGTAAAGCACATGATTGTAAGGGCTGCCCATGACACTCCTTTGGTTGGCCATCAAGGGTACTTTAAGACCTACAAACTAGTGAGGGAAAGGTTCTATTGGAAGGGCTTAAAGAAGGAGGTTCTCAAATACATCTATGAATGTTTTGTATGCCAAAAGAATAGAAGCAAGCATGAATTTCCAACAGGTCTCTTGCAGCCCCTTCCCATTTCTTCACAGAAATGAGAGAGCATCTCTATGGATTTCATTACCGGATTGCCTATGGTTCAAGGTAAAAATTGCTTATATGTTGTGGTTGATAAGACTTACGAAATTTGCTCATTTTTATCCACTTTTAGCTAAGTACAATGCTCCTATGATCGTTGATGTGTTTTTTAAGGAAGTATTCAAATTGCATGGGCTGCCCAAAAACATTGTTAGTGACAAGGACAGCAGAATCATGACTATATTTTGGCAATAACTCTTTAAATTGACAGGTACTGAGTTCACTCCTAGCACTAGTTATCATCCACAAACCAATGGGCAAACAAAAACTGTGAATAAATGGTTGGAAGGATATTTGAGGAACTATGTTTCAAGGGCAGCAGTCAACATGGATAAAATGGTTACATATGGCCGAGCATTAGTACAACACAACCTTCCACATGTCTATAAGTATGACTCTTTTTAAGGCACTTTATGGTTATGATGTTTTTTCCTTCATTGATTTGGTGATGACAAATAATAGAGTGCCTGGGGCAAAGAACTGGGTACAAAAAAGTTATGACATCATGAGAGCACTAAAGGAGAACCTACAACATGCCCAAAATCAGCAGAAATTATATGCAGATCAGCATAGAGTGGAAAGGTCATTTGAGATGGGAGATTGGGTCTTTTTAAAGTTGCAACCCTATAGGCAATCTTCCCTCAAACAAAGTGGTTTGGAAAAATTGAAACCACGATTTTATGGGCCGTATAAGGTAAGAGGCAAGGTGGGAGAAGGGGCATATGAACAAGAGCTTCCAGAAAAGAGTAAGATTAATAATGTGTTTCATGTTTCTTGTCTCAAAAGAGTTCTTGGACAACATACTACCACTTCTTTGGAGCTACCCCCATTAGATGAGGATGGCAAAATAATATTGATTCCAAAGTCTATCATTGAGGTTCGTGAAAAAAAGCTATGGAATCATAGCATCAATGAGAATTTGATTAGATGGAAGGATTTACCACTTGAGGATGCCACTTGGGAAGAAGAAAAAAATTTAATGCATCCAAATTTGCAATTGTTTGAGGGCAAGCAATTCTGAGAAAGGACGATTGTGATGTCCCCATTTTCACATCATGATTAAACATGTATTGAAGACTTTTAGTCTATTTCCCCATGACTAAAAGAACCCTTCTGGAGAATTATATTTTATTAGTTAATTATTAATTGTTGAAATAGTAATTTTTCTCATAAAACAATTATTACTTAAAAAATAGAATATTTGTTAAAAAGTGGTTTTTACCACTAAGGTGCTTAAATGAATTAATTGTTAATTTATTTGTCTAAAAGTAATTTTAATTACTATTTTTATTAAGGCAACTAATTAATATTATATTCAAAAAAGAGAATGTCAGCATGGGAGCTAAAACAAGAAAAGGAAAAGATATTCTAAAAAGGGCAAACAAAGGCTTATGATGTATTTTATTTTCCCAAGGTGGTTCGCCCCCCTTTGGAAGATATAAATACAAAAAGAAGATCCAATTGAAAATATACTGAATTTTTTATAATTGTTCTTCATGCTTGAAGAAACTATTTTGATGCATGCCCAATAAAAGTTCATTATTTTGGTGTTGATCAATCTTCAAAAGGTGTCTTTTGACACCACCTTTGCTAAGGAGATTATGTTCTTGCCCTAGAAGTAGGGCGATTTGCTTTGTGAAATTCTTGTGAAGTGTTTGTGAAGGTTTTGAGGCTCATTACTTGCATATTAACTTTGCTTAATATTTGTCTTATTTTTGCAAGTGGAGCAAACTACTTTGGAGTCTTAGATTGAGAGTTTGGGGGCCTTTGGTGGTCTATTTTAAGCAAATTAAATATTCTGAATTTATTTGATAATTTTCTACGTGTTGGCTTAAGGTTTTGGAGGAGTTTCATGGAGGGTTTGAAGCTCTAAATCAATAAAAAATTAAATAATAATTTTTCAGATTATTATTTAATTAATTTTGACAGGTTTTGAAGTCTTTTTCACTTCTGGGAGGCAAGATCTCGCTCTCCTATTTTTTTGTTAATTTTCCTACACTTGGCGACTTGGGTGATTGGCTTGGAGGGCACTTTTTAGTCATTTTTGTCCTAGGAAGTTCGCTGGATTTTTCTGAGATTTTTTGGGCACTTGTAATTTTTGGCAAGGGTTTGAAGCAGAAAAATATTCAGAACAACTGTATTTTTTAAATAAAATCAAATTTTTCCAACCATCATAAAGGGGCATTTGAGCTTCAATAATTTGACAAAAAATGCATTCATTTCGTGCATTTAATTTTTTGATTATTTTTGCAACTATTCAAATAATATGAGATAAGTTATTAGCTGAAAATCATCTACAAAACCCTACTATTGTGGCACCTAGGGTTTCTAAGGCATTTTCAAGAGTTTTTAGAGTATTTATTGCAAACTAGGGTTTGTTGATTTCATTTTCAAAATTTTAGAATTTAGGGATTTAAGGGAAAACCCCTTTTGTATAAAATCATCCCATTTGGGGACATTACATTTCTAGAGAAATGGAGTTAGAGGAGCTAGAGGCAGAAATGAAAGACATAAAGAATGCCAAATCTCCAAGCCCTGATGGTCTTCCAGTGGAATTCTATAAGAAAATGTGGCCTATTGTTGGACAAACTTATTTATAATTGTGCCAGGAATCCATCAAAAGGAGAGTCACGAGGGAGCTAGTCAATGGAGGATTGATCAAACTCATTCTAAAGGGCTCCAAAAGGGAGCGGGTAAGTGGTTGGCAACCAATTATCGTCCTTAATGCTTCCTATAAAATTTTAGCAAAAACCCTTGCAAGAAGGATTAAGATATTGGTGGTACCGAATAGTCTGAAAAGAGAAGACTGGGTTTATGAATGGCAGGGTTATTCTAAATAACCTTAATATTGCATGGGAGGGTATGGAATGGGCAAAAGAATCCAGGCAAAAAGTTCTTTTTTTGAAGATTGACTTTGATAAAAGCTTATGATCAAATAGAGTGGGATTTCATTTTGAACATGTTGGATTGATTGGGTTTTGACTCCTTTTTCCAAAACGCAGTGGGGACCTTGTTTTCACAGGCTTTTGCAAGAGTTAATGTAAATGGTATTCCCTCGAAACCTATCCAATTGCAACAATTCATCAAGCAGGGATGTCCTTTAGCCCCCTATCTCTATGTCATTGTTGTTGATGCCCTTGGCTATTTATTGGAGGTAGTGAGAATTCAAGGACAAATTAGAAGTAATTTTTTACCAAACAACAGCCAGCTCCTTTATGTTCACTTTGCCGATGACTGGTCTCTAACTATTGAGCTTGTTCAACAATCCGTTGAAAACGTACAATGCTTTATTTAGAGACTTTTGTTGAGGTTGTTGGTGTAGTTGTAAGTGAAGAAAAAACGGAAGTTTTGCTCCTTGGACAAGATGACCTTCCACCCTGGCTTAACCAACGATTGAAGCTCATAAAACTAGGTGAAATTGTTTGTTATTTGGGTATTCCATTTGGTAGTCATCTCTCTATAGCTGATCAATGGCGATGGATACCAGAAAAATTCGAAAAGACGCTGCTAATGTGGAATAAACTTGACCTTCCTCTTGTTGGGAAGATTATCATTGTTGACAAAATACTATCAGTAGAGCATATGTTCTAATTTTCTTGCTTGTTCACAGCCCAAAGAATATTTAAAGCACTTGAGAGGGTTCTTAGAAGTTTTTTTATGGGGCAAACAAGGAGGGAGAAAAGGGCTTCCCTTGTTGCTTGGGATGTTTGCACTCTTCCAAGGGATTAAGGGGGGTTAAGGATTCCAGCCATAAGAGCGCAACGATAGCTCTTGCAGGGAAGTGGATTGTATCAGCAGTGGAAAGGGATACCCCTTGGCAGATCCTTATCCACCCTAGAATTCTTCATGCACACCATGTCCATAAAATCAGGGGACCCTTCCAAATTTGTGACATAATTGGTAATGCTAGTGCATTTACGATTGTCGAATCAAACACAACTTAAGAGAATATGGGCTGCATGACAAATACTTGTGGGTTTTCTCCATTGGCAATTTGAGAGCCCATGGGATGCTTGGGATTTAGCTGCACGTCCTATTTGGACCTTCAATTCACAACATGGACAAGTTGGGTTTCAGCCTTTCTTTGCAAGCAAAAGATTGGCAGGAAAGGACTTGTTCTGTTGGGACAATGGGAGGCAGCGATTGAAATTTTGGAGGGACTTAAACAAGGCTCAAGTTTTGTCACCAATGGACAAAATTGCTTTTCAAGAGCTTTGTAATATGATTCATGAACAATGTCTTTTCAAAATGCATTTACAGAGTGTAGGCCCTAATAAGTTTAGGACAGATTTGCACAATTTCAACACAATAAACTAATAATAATCTTCAATATTAATTCATTCGAGATATATTATTCACTATGAGAGTTTACAATATATAAGAGGATGATCTCCTTAATACAAGGAGTAAAATTTAATCACAAATCACTTATATCTGTCAACCCGTCCCTAAAATCTCTCATATTGTCTCTTAGCATCTCTCAACATATAGCTTTATTTTCTCCTAGGATATCTAGGTGATATTCACAAGTCACTTTATTACATTATTATTTATTATCTCACATACACTCACAAACATATAATATGAGCACTAAACATAATATTCCTAACATTCCTTCAATGCAAACATGGTAAAAAACATCTCGTTCTGGAACTACAACATGCTGCCTATGCTTGCTCATGATCTTGATACATGTGTGCCATCGCATAACTCTCCAAAACGGTATTCTCACAAGTGGTTTCAATGGATGGATACAGCAACCACCTAGGTATAAACAGAGACCCACACTTATGTTCATCCTCCACACCTGTTTACAAATGGTTTTAAATAGGCTTCGACCAACAACATTTACAAATGGTTTTACATAGGCTTCAACCAACAACCTTTACAGATGGTTTACATAGGCTTCTACTAACAACCTTTACAAGTATCATGATTGCTACAACAATATTTGATCAGTACTCTACTACATTTTTACAAAAGAGGATTACATTTGGAATTGCACACTTATCATATCAAAAAAAACATGAAAAAACCAAAAAAATGCCACTACTACGTTGTGCAAACCCATTGTTACTAGTTGACGAGAGGACACTATTTGTCCTCCTTCCTCCGATGCCTCCATCCTCCTGTATGATGCTACTTAGCACATTTGAATTTGAGGCTCAATTTTAGAATGACCCCCACAAGATGGACATCTCATACAAGCAATAGTGCCTCCAATTACAATTGCGCAATTTTTATTTTTTTTATTTTTTGACACTTCTGACATCTGATACTACTAACTCAAATATAATATAATAAACTACAGCTACAAATGGATTTTTAAACCTAATAAGAAAAACCAATTAAATATTGGTTTTAATAAACAAATAAAAATGACACAAGTTTTTAAAAATGATAAAATATTTGACCACTAAAATAGCTATTTTTTACTACATACACTAAAAAGACTCACCTAAATATAAATAAATAAAACAACTATGACCAAATACCTAAATTTGAATAACATATAAACTAAACTGACATAAGAATTTAAATAAAAGAAAACATTTTTAAAAACTACCTAATACTAAATACCACTTTTGACTTGCTTTGTAAATATTTGACAAAACTTATGATAGACGTTGAAGTCGTGGTGCACAGGGAATAAAGTCACCGTCTCTGTAACGTCTTTGGATTTAAAGCTGTGAACACGTCATCAGTGGGAAAAAAATGGTGATCTAGTTCCAACTTCCTCCAACTAGAATTCCGAAACCATACCGGAGAAGAACACAACTTGCAAGGTACAAGAGACAATTTGAAATGGCAGTAATAACTTGGAAGATGCGCACGGACAAGTGAAAGTACTGCATAGTGTCCACAAACGGTTCTTGGTCAATAAACACAGGGATATACCTGTAGCTACTTCTCTCGAGTATCCCTGACTCCCGACCATGAATCTGAGACCTCTTGTTGCACTTGGCACAACAGATCAATCCTCCAAGACACAAATATGAATAACTCACAACCTATGTCAAAGAGCGCATGGAACATATCTGAAATAAAATGGCATGGGAAGATATCAATGAATGCAAGGACCATGGCAGTGATGGCATTAATATAAAAAATACATGGTATCAATAATGCTCAGATTTGCAGTGCGTGGAGATCATATGTTCTCCAATGCACATATATGATTGTGCCAAAACTATGATGTCTCCTTAATTCATAAAAAAAGTGACAAATTTCACTATTAGATCTGCAATGAAAGTGGAACACTGATAGGTAGATTGAATAGCAAGATCTATCAATACATAAAATCAGATATCTACTGCTTAGCTAATCTAATTTACACCAAATTTATATGAAAAGTTTCCATAATTGGAGCAACAAAACCTTACTAAGGCTACCTCGAGCTTGTTTCAAAACTCCATTACAAGCACAAGACTAATGAAGCTCTGATAACCAATAATAAGTTTAGGACAGATTTGCACTATTTCAACACACAATAAAACTTTGCAATAAACTAATAATAATCTTCAATATTAATTCATTCAGGATATATTATTCACTATGAGAGATTACAATATATAGGAGGATGATCTCCTTAATACAAGGAGTAAAATTTAATCACAAATCTCTTATATCTCTCAACCCCTCCCTAAAATCTCTCATATTATCTCTTAGTATCTCTCAACATATAGCTTTATTTTCTCCTAAGATATCTATGTGAGTTTCTTCACAACTCACTTTATTACATTATTATTTATTATCTCACATACACTCACTTACAAACATATAATGTGCACACTAAACATAATATTCCTAACAGACCATTATTGGAGGGATTGGAAGTGGAACATAGGAAAACCTCTCCTCAACTATAACTCAAAGGACTTATATAGTCAAGTACACCATTCCAATTTCATTTCCCCCCGATTGAACAAACAATGGTGGGTCCAAGACCCTGAAATGAGATGGCAATGTCACTGCCAAGTTATTTGGAAAACAAGAACATCCTACAAACATAAGGTGATGGGATGGTTAGTAATACATCAGGTTTTAGCTGTCAAAACAAGGTTGAGCAAAACTGGTTTTACAAATATATTTTGCATCGTATGTGAGAAAGAAGAAACAGTAGATCATATCTTCTGGAAATGTCTAACAGCAAGAGGCCTTCGGGGATCGCTGCAAGCTGAATTCAATTTCCTTTTTATTGCTCCTCTCTCTTGGAAAAGACCTCTTTTAGGAGATTCTTGGATAGTTAGGGACAGTTGCAAGGGTTTATGGCATACAACTAGGTTGGCAGCAATCAGCTTTCTTTGGAGAACAAGATGCCAAGCCTTCTTTCAAGAGGATACCTCCCCTCTTAGCATGGGGAAGTTGAGGCTTTTCAGACAAGAGTTGGCTTTGATTGTACAAGCTAAGTTTGAGTGATTTTGAAGATATGTGAAGTTGTGAACTTTTTGCCCATTGGGGGACAGGGTCAAGTGGTTTCTTTCCTTGCCTATGTAGGGAAAGATTCTTCTTGTTAACATTATGCTCAGATGATGTAACTATTTGTTCTTCTTGTTTGCTTTATGCTCAAATGATATAACTATATGTTCCTTGGAGTAATATAAGATGCATTTTTCAAAAAAAAATAAAAATAAAATATAAAAACTTAGAACTTTGCCTTTAGCTCGTTGTCTTCAATTGGAAGAGTTCTTCCAAACCTCTACACATACCACATTGGATTAAGTGCATAAGTAGGTATGTAAAATGGTATATGCATATAGTCTAAGCTACGGTGAATAATAGGTGAGGATCCCTCTCAAGCATGGCAAATTCACACAATGCAACATGCTATCAAAAGTCTCGTTAATGTCCCAATGACTAGGAGAATTTGTACATGTATCTCATATCCTCAACTATGGGGGAAAAAGGACTAATTACCTCCAGCCTAGCCAACTGATCATCAATTAGTACTACATGTTTCACTTTATTTCCCTCGTCTATAATGGACTCTCCCCACACAAACTGTTCACTATTAACAACCATGGTTTGTAATGCCCCTTGAACCTGCAGCACCCTCTCCATTAAAAGATAGTAACTATAATATCTAGTTCTACGGGCTTCAAGAATTCCTCCCTAGCATAGGACTTGTAGATTTCCTAGGAGGTGTGGCGGTTGCAAATAAATACCTCCATATCTCCTGCAACATTTACCAACTTCAACATCTAATCAATCTTCAAATTTTCAATCAATGAATACTTAAAGCATGAACATAACATGAGGTCCAATAAAAATGCTTGTCAGTCTGCTTTGAACAAGTAATCCTGTTGATTTGCACAATTGTGTATCTTGAAATGGATGGAGTCTCCATAGATATATAGGGCTCCTCAAATTTTCTACTCTATAGAGAAAGGCACCCTCTAGTTATAGTTAGATATAGTGAGGGGAGAGGGCCATATAGATAAATGGGGGGCACCTATCTATCTATCTATCTATATGGTGATAGGGATAGGCTTGAACTCTAGAGTTCGAGTAAGTCGAGGCCCTGAATCTTGAACTGTCCCCTGTAGATATGGAGATGAAGAAAAGAGAGAAACTTTTCCCCCATGGGATTCCCCTTGGCAGTCAAGTCCTCTCCCGTTGGCCAAGAGCTCTATCTAGTACGTCAAGGGAGCGCCCCATATCTATATAGGGGCCCTTGACCCCGCCAAATCCATTTCTCTGTAGAGATCATAGATATGGACGGTGCTCGAGCACATAAATGAAATGCCCTAAAGGCACATCTCCCACCATATGCACAAACAATGAGGACCTAGTATGCTCTATGGTATAATGAATAATCTCAAGATGTAAAGTCCCATCATGCTTTACAAAAGAATCAATGGCTCTAGGGAAGAAGCAACCTATTCAAGATGTCACAATCATGTTCATGAGTTGCCAACAGTCAATACTCATCAACCCATCTATGCTATTACAGCCTTTGGGCCTCCTCCAAGTCTACTTCAACTGCTCCAACTATAATTTATTCATTGAGACTTGATTTTCTAGCAAAATGATCCTCATCTTTCTCATTTTGGGGTACATCCGAAGTGCCTATTGCTATAATTTATTTACCATGTTCTTGTAATGAGGAAGAAACGTAGCATTGAAAAGAATGCTAATGAACTACATTGCCAAGAAATAGAAACGAAATGCAGAAATGCGGATTTTCAAAAACCCTTGGTTTGAAAACATTTGTACAATATATTATAAAAAAATATAAACATATATATTAAAACAATGCATAATACTTAATTTTAGTCCTTAAAAGATAAAACACTTAAAATATATAGTATTCATGAAAGTTCAAAACATTCAACATGCTTAAAATTTCACATGTTCATGAATCATGTGGCATATCATGTGTTATAACCCAAGTTCAAAACTTCTAAGACAAAATGTACATTCAAATGATTATGATCTCCAATAAATCATCTAGATTGTCCTCAAAATCATGAAAGCCACTCCCACTAGCTCCACTCCTTGAAGTTGCTCCTTGTTTTTGAATTCCTCTTCAAGTTGTTGCTAAATTCCTCCTTGCTCTTGTAAAACAGCATTGGCTGCCTCCAAACTACTCCTCGTTGCAATGGTTGCCTCCTAAATTCCTCCTTGCTCTTGTAAAAAACAACAATGATGAGAATGAGTGTTTTTCCATTGTATTGAGTGTGTTTATATAGGTTAAACCTAGTGTATTCTAGAAGATTAAGGTTTTAACTTTTAACCCTTTCTTTTAACTTGGTCAAAGAGTTTGTTGCCAGAAATGCCCAAGCACATGCCAGAAACAACCTGAAAGTTTCCAGCACATGCCCGGGTATTTCCAAGCCATTTCCAGTAGTATTTTGTACCAAAAACATTTCTAGGCAGAAACAGGGAGGCATGGAGCATTTCCCTGCAAAGCAGCAAATGAAGAACCAAAATTTAGCAATTACTTCATCTGCATCATCCTATGCTTGAGCATTATACATTTCTTGTAAGGTACTTGTTGAAGTCTTCTTTTTAGAAGAAGACAGCCCCCCTATACATATGCCCACTTTCTTCATATCTTAATGATTTAAATAAAACATTCTAGGCAAGAAAGATTTATTGATGCAGTCACTCCATGGCCAGCAAGGCACAATAAATGTTGCCTCACCCTGTGCTATAACTTCCCTTCCAACATTAGGAATAATTGTTTTTGTAATGTCCTCAAATGGAATGATTTCACACAAAAGGGGTTTTCCCCTAAATCCCAAAATTTTGAAATTCTGAAAATGAAATCAACAAACCCTAGTTTGCAAATAATGCTCCAAAAACCCTTGTCAAAGCCCTAGAAACCCTAGGCGCCACAATAGTAGGGTTTTGCAGATGATTTTTAACCAATAACTTATCCCAAAATTCTCTGAATACTTGCAAAAAAAAAATTAAATGCATGAAATAAATACCTTTTTGCCAAATTATTTATGCTCAAATGCCACTTTTTGATAGTTGTAAAAATATGATTTTTTCCCAAAAATACAGTTGTTCTTGATATTTTTCCACTTCAAACCTTCACCAAAATTCACGAGTGCCCAAAAAATACCAGAAAAATCCAGCAAACTTCTTAGGGCATAAAAATGGCCAAGAAGTGCCCTCCAAACCAATCGCCCAAGTCACCAAGTGCAGGGAAAATAGCAAAAAAATAGGAGAGCAAGATCTTGTCTTTTGCAAATGAAAAAGACCTCCAAACCTATCAAAATTAATTAAATAATAATCTAAAAATTATTATTTAATTTTCTATCAATTTCGGACTTCAAACCTTCCACGAAACTTTTCCAAAAGCTCACGCCAACATGCAAAAAATTAGCAAATAAATTTAGAATATTTAATTTGCATAAATGGACCAAAAAGAGGCCTCCAAACTCTCAACCAAGCCCCCAAAGTAGTTCGCTTCACTTGCACAAATAAGACAAATATTAATCAAAGTTAATATGCAAGAAATGAGCCTCAAAACCCTCACAAAAACTTCACAAAAAATCCTCAAAGTAAATCACTTCAATTCTAGGGCAAGAACAAAATCTCCTTAGTAAAGGTGGTGTCAAAAGACACCTTTTGTAGATTGATCAACACCAAAACAACAAACTCCTATTGGGCATGCATCCTAATAGTTTCTTCAAGCATAAAGAACAATTATCAAAATTCAGCATATGTTTCATTGTAGTCTTCACCTTGTATTTGTATCTTCCAAAGGGAGGTGAACCACTTTGGAAAGATAAAATATATCATAAACCTTTGCTTGCCCTTTTTAGAATATCTTTTCATTTCCTTGCTTTAGCTCCCATGCCGACATTCTCTTTTTTCAAATATAATATTAATTATTGCCTTAATAAAATAGTAATTAAAATTAATATAAGACAAATAAATTAATAATTAATTCATTTAAGCATGTTGGTGGTAAAAACCACTTTTAACAAATGTTATATTAATTAAGTAAAAATTGTCTTATGATAAAAATCACTATTTTCGACAATTGATAATTAACTAATAAAATATAATTCTCCAAAAAGATTCATTTAGTCTATGGAGAAATAGACTAAAGGTCTTCAATCCCTGCTTAATCATGATGTGGAAATGGGGACATCACAATCCTCCCTTTCCAAAATTGTTTGCCCTCAAGCAATCCAAAACAAGGCTACCTGAATAGAGCATCTACAACCACATTATTTTTACCTTTCACATACTCAATATCAAAATCATATGCTTGTACCTTGCTTACCCATTTTTGTTGCGTATCATTCAACTCCTTTTGGTTGAGGAAGAATCTTAAGCTATTGTGATTCGATTTTGCAATGTATTTGCCACAAACCAAATATTGTCTAAATTTACTCAACCCATGCATAACTGTCAACATCTCCTTGTCATAGATTGAATAATCTTTCTTTAAATCCTTGAGTTTCCTACTCTCAAAAGCAATAAGATGTCTATTCTGCATTAGGACAGCCCTTGTCCTTTCACCTAAAGCATCACACTCCACCACGAAAGGAATAGAGAAATTTGGAATAGCAAGAACTGGACAAGAACACATTACCTTCTTGAGATTTTCAAATGCTAGTTGGGTTGTTTTCGACCATTGGAAAGCTCCTTTCTTAATCAAATCAGTCAACGGGCAGCAAGTTGTGAGAAACCTTTCACAAATCTCTTGTAATAACTGCAAAGACCATAAAATCCTCTTAACTGTGTGAGTGTAGAGGGAATAGGCCAATCCATGATAGCTGCAATTTTCTGTTGGTCCATTTTCACACCTTGTCCATTGATGACATGTCCTAAATACAAAATCTCTATTAATCCAAACTCACACTTAGATTTTTTTGCAAAGAAAGAATGTTGTTCCAATGTGCTCAAGACCAAATCCAAGTGTCTCAAATGCTTCTCCAAGGTTTTGCTATACACAAGAATGTCATCAAAGAAAACTTGCACAAACTTCCTTAGATATTTGCCAAACATATTGTTCATACATGACTGAAAAGTATTTGGGGCATTAGTCAATCCAAAAGGCATAACCAAAAACTCAAAATGCCCAAAATGGCATCTAAAAGCAATTTTATGAACATCTTCTCTTTCTTTGATTTGGCAATAACCAAATCTTGAATCAATCTTGAAAAAGTAAATGGCACCATGTTACTCATCCACTAATTCATCAATCTTAGGTATTGGATACCTATTCTTGATGGTCTTCATATTCAATAACCTGTAATCAATGCACATTTTCACAATACCATCCTTTTTCACTAGAACAACTGAAGAAGCAAAAAGACTTGAACTAGGCCTTATGTGTCCCATATCAAGTAATTCTTTGATGGTCTTTTCAATCTCTTCCTTGAAGGCTCTTGGGTGGTGATAAGGAGTGACAATAACCGGTTTGGCATGTTGGCAATTTGAGTATCATTAATAGATGTGGTCTAAAAGGAGATTGATGTCTGAAATATTGTCATTGATGTCAAATGAAGAATGTACTATCAAGCATTAATGACAAAGGTGTTGCGCTGAACAAACCAGTTGTAGAGTCCTCATGGAGTTATATGTGCACCTTGAATTCCAAGAACAGTCATATGAATGCCTTTGCTAGTTTGTTAAATATTGTTGAGTACACAGTTTGTTGGTGACTGCATTTGCATTTATGGCAACATCTGGAGGAAACAATCACAGCAAGCTACTCAGGTTTGTGCCTAGTCTTGGCGGTCCAAGTTTCATGTCTTAAGGATAAGTAGAGCAAATGTTACAAATGCATAAGGTTGTCCCTCAGCTAAAAACCTACTAAGTTTCCATAATTAGTCGATTTTGCACCTTTGCATTTGTTTGGGGAATTATTTCAGAAGAAGTGACTCAGGTAATTCTTTTGGAAATAATGGTAAAGGATGGTAAAGGAAATTCTTTTGAAAAATTGTTGAAGACTCTTCGAACAAAAAGCCCACAACAATTATTCCGAAGCTTTGGAATTTTGTTAGTAAAATATTTTGTCTCCACACTTAGTCCATTTTGCAGCTTGGAAATTCTTTCGGGAAAATGGTCTGGACCTTGTCGAACAATTTGTCGGCAACAAAGTCCCGAAGGAAATGGGCCCTGAACAAAAGTTCCGAAGGGAGCTTTGCAAAATGCCGAAGGGTAAGTGACCCGATCAAAGTTTTTGAAGGGTACATTTACAAAAGTTCCGAAAGGTATCCTGCAAAGTTTCCAAAGGGCATTTTGAGAAGCCCCAAAAGGTACATTGCAAAAATGCCGAAAAAAAAGGACACTTTCGGAAGAAGGGCATTGACGAATTCTTTCAGAGAATTTGTCTAAGGCGGAAGGACCTACAACTAAGGTCCCGAAGGATACTTTCGGATGAAGTGGACACTTACAAAGTTTTCGAAGGAAATTTTAGAAGAAGTATAGGTCACTCACAATATTACCAAAGGATAAGTGTGGAGTCTCGTAGGACATTTTCACAAGTGCCGAAGGATCAAGGCGAGTTAAAAGTTGAGCGAGTCGGAAGAGATCAAAGGAGTGAAAGCAATACATGGATGCCGAAGAAAACAAGATGAGGTCAACATGCCGAAGTTTAACGACCAAGCCAATATAAAGATCATGCATGTTCAGAGATCGAACGGCACACGAAAATCTGGATGAGAAAGATCCAACGGAGCGCGAGGACACAATGGAACAAGGTGATCGATGATTATCAACACAGCGGGAGATTATGGATCGAGCATGTTCGAGTAAATCGAAAGGAGCAAAAGCGACCCAATTATATAGGAGATAGATGCAAAAAGGAGTTCGACGGTTAATGAAAGAGCGAGATAAAATACATGCTATTTTGGAGATCCAACAACTTGTGGTAAAGAGATCGACGAATGCATTTCAAAAGTTGAACTAATGCATACAAGGATCTGAGGAGCAAAAGAACTTAGAGATGGCACAAAGAAAGAAACAAAGGCCTACATTTAATATGTTCTAACGGTCAAGTTGAGGAATAGACAGAACTGGTGATGAACTCAAAATGTCTACACGAAGCTCGAGAATGATTGATCCAACCGATCAATCTACGTTTAAGGAGGTTGCGCATTTATGACTTGAATCCAGCAGTTGCCATAGAAAAAGAGACCTGAACATTACGGCTTGAGGCATGAACCGAGATGTGAGAAATCAACAGGTCAAGTCATAATGGAGAAAAATCTAAAATAGGGATAAATGAGTGTAGTCGAAGTGTGAACACATTGAAGACATGAAACCCTAGATTCATTGTCTATATATACGACATCTAGAACATTGTCACAAGCTGTTGTTGCAATTGCAAAAGGTGCTACTAGAGCGACTCGAAGTGTGTCAATTGGAGACGTATGCAGACACAGAGTAAACGTTAGAGGGACAGAGAGATGAAGTGTCTTAAAGGGTATCTCCAGACACAAAAAAAGTGAGGTGGAGAGGAAGAAAGGGCACATAGAGAATGCGCAGAGATTGAGCAGTTACAGACCAGACTTGTAACAGAGAAATAGAACAAGATTCATTTTATGAATCTATTTTGTAGACTGGAGTTGTAGCTCCATAGTTCTGATTGGTTGGCACCTTCAGACAAACGGAGTTGGTGCTTAATTAGGGGATTGGTGTCTCCTTAAGGTTGGTGCCCTTAAAATCTTGTAACCAGTGTGGTTTTGCCAGTGAGGCTGGATTAGAATAGTAGATTCTAGCAGCTATTCTCATCGTGGTTTTTCCCTTTGGGTTTTCCACGTATAAATCTGGTGTAATGTGTTTTTGTGTATGTGTGTGATCTTTGCATCTATTCTTGAATATGCATATGCATCTGTATCTTCTCTAAAAGGTTTAAAGAACTAGTTTTAAATGATCTACTGATTCACCCCCCTTCTCAGTAGATAGTTGTGTTCAACATGGCACCCATTTCTAGCTCAATATTATGCTCAAAACCTCTATTTGGTGGCAAACCATAAGGTAAATCATCAAAAACATGAATATGCTTGTCTACAATAGCTTGTAACTTACCATGAGGGGACTGTTGTTTTCTTTTTTTTGAATTTACTGTGATAAGCTTGTTGCCCAAGCAATTTGACCCCTTCTAAAAGGCCTTTCCATCCTCTTCATAGACACCTCTTGTGGAGCACCATTTGCTAGACCCTTGAGGACCACTTCCTTGCCCTCTTTGAAGAATTTCAACTCCATAGTTTTATAATTTTGAGTGACGTCTTCTAAGGAATGCAACTATTGAACACCCAAAACTATATCAATATCTCCAATGTCAACAACATAAAAATTAGCGATTACCTTGTGTTTCCCAAGAGTGAGTGGAAGTTGTGACAACTTTTTGGAGCAAGAAATGGTGAATCCATCCACCATAGTTACATGAAAACCTTTGCAATCCGTAGCTTCTAATGCCCATCTTCTTAACCAAGCTCTCATCAATAAAATTATAAGTGGCTCCACTATCAACCAAAGTATTCATTCTTTGACCCTTCAATGTGTCTTTTATCTTGAAGGCATGATACTTGGGAGCTCTTGAAAGAGAAGCAAGTGTGCTACCCAAGTCTTGTGTGTCTTCCTCATGTAGCAAAAAAATAAAAGAGCAAGATCTTGTCTTTCACAAGTGAAAAAGACCTTTTCTGGTTTTGCAGTTATTACAAGAGATTTGTGAAAGGTTTCTCACAACTTGCTGCCCCCTTGACTAATTTGACTAAGAAAGGAGCTTTCCAATGGTCCAAAACAACCCAACTAGCATTTGAAAATCGCAAGGTAATGTGTTCTTGTCCAATTCTTGCTATTCCAAATTTCTCTACTCCTTTTGTGGTTGAGTGTGATGCTTCAAGTGAAGCAATAGGGGTTGTCTTAATGTAAAATAAACATCTTATTACTTTTGAGAGTAGGAAACTCAAGGATTCAGAGAAAACTTATTCAATCTATGACAAGGAGATGTTGGCGGTTATGCATGCTTTGAGTAAATTCAGACAATATTTGGTTTGTGTCAAATTCATTGCAAAAACAAATCACAATAGCTTCAGATTCTTCCCCAACCAAAAGGAACTGAATGATAGGCAACAGAAATGGGTAAGCAAGATACAAACTTATGATTTTGATATTTAGTGTGTGAAAGGTAATAAGAATGTGGTTGTAGATGCTCTATCCAGGAAACCTTGTTTTGGATTGCTTGAGGGCAAGCAATTTTGGAAAGGAAGGACTGTGATGTCTCATTTTCCACATCATGATTAAGCAGGTATTGAAGACCTTTAGTTTATTCCCCACATACTAAAGGAACCCTTTTAGAGAATTATATTTTATTAGTTAATTATTAATTGTGGAAAAATGATTTTTATCATAAGGCAATTATGACTTAATAGAAGATTTGTTAAAAGTGGTTTTTACCACTAACGTGCTTAAACGAATTAATTATTAGTTTCTTTGTCTTAAAGTAATTTTAATTACTATTTTAAATCGAACGACTCAAACTTGAATTTTCCAAAACAAAAGTAAAAAGTTTTGGAACGTTAAGATGAACGTTGCGGAAGACCTTCAGCAGTTTGAATTTTTGTTTAGGCGGGAATTTCATAACAGCCAGATCTGCAATGCCTAGCCTCAGGATGGCTCCGTCAGTGCAATGCCCGCGATCAACGTTGTTACAGAATCACATGACTCCTCTCAAGAGTTGTTGCATCCTTTGGGCCTTCAAGACAAATGTCCAAATTTGTTAGATCAAGTCCCAAACTTTTTGAACATCTCTTCTCCAACTCGAAAATTGTTGGACCCCAACCTTTCAAAACCCTCGTGGACTGACATGGTCAAAGGCTTTGATCTGGTGGGCCATGTCCCTTCGGGCAACCAGATTTTCCCAGTTGATACGAGCAACGAAACTTTCGTCCCAATCCCATACACCATGGTGGAACAAGCCGACGTGGAGCTTGCCAAATCCATTCTCGCAAGAGTCAACGGGCTCCATCCGAACATAGACGCCTTCAGAAAATGGGCCTAAAAAAGATGGAAACCAAAGGGTCACTTGGAGGTCGTCACATTTATCAAGGGTTTTTTCCTTGCTAATTTCTCCCTCCAAGATTGCATCAAGGCCCTTTCAAAAGGCCCCTGGTTCATGGGGAAGGCTAGCATTTCAGTCAGAAGATGGAAGGTCGGCTCGAGTCTCAACTCCGCTGCCATGGATGACATTCCCATGTGGGTCCTCCTGCCTGAGCTCCCACTAGAATATTGGCACCCGAAAGTTATCCTCAGAATCGCTAGAGGCCTGGGTCAACCCATCAAAATTGACCCAGTCACTCTCTCGCCAGAGAATGGTTGTTGCCCATGTTCACGTTTTTCTACTGGCCAATAAGCCCCTTCTCCATGATATTAAGATCAAATCTAAGTACGATGTCTGGACTCAGAACATTGTTTATGAAAACAACGCTATTATCTGCCCCGGATGCGATGTTCCCAATCACACACTGCGTGACTACCCAAAAAGGGACATGTTTCAGAGGAATCCTCCCTGCTCAAAGACAAAGTTGACACCTCAAAGAAGGACTCTCGCTTGAAGCAACAGCTAAGGATTGGCTCCCCCGAATGCCCCCAAGGATTCCTTCAACTGGCAATCCCAAAGATTCTCCATCAATCAATCTCAAAAAGATCGCCAGTCCAAAATCCGCTGCAACTATGCGGGCCTCTGCCTCGGTCAGCCCTGTTTTGCGAGCTTCTTCTCGGTCTCCCATGCTACCTATTTCTTCCGAGGGTCTCAAAAGGTATGGAGTGCTCTAACCCTTTCACTCCTCTTTTTTCATTGCCCGATTTCGAGCCTTCGAGTGCTCCCGACATTCTGGGCATGCCCCCTCCAACCCATCCGCCCCACCCCTCAGCCCCGCTGGCCCCTCCTCCCGTGGTGCTCCTCCTTCCCCCTCCGCCCCCTCTCTTTTTCTCTCTTCCCCTCTTCTCTCTCGTCTCCCCCCACTTCGCGGGTTTCCCCCTCCTTTCTCCCCCGTCCCCTTGTCAACTCGTTCCCCCTTCCCCCTGGCTCCGACCTTCCTCCTCCCCAGTTCTCCCCTCTTGGCACCTCTCCCCCCTCCTTTGCCCCCTTGAGCACCCTGCCCATCACCCCTGTGTCATGTCCCCTTCCAGTTGACATCTCTCAGAGCTGATGATTAGCCTATTATGCGACCCTCGTAGGCTGATAAGATGGATCGAGGGTCTTGATGGAGCTTGGCTTGGCTTCGACTCTCAGAATTTTTTCAGTTGGCTTTCGTTCGGGCTCTTTCGGACACCGTT
Source organism: Torreya grandis (assembly GCA_037957365.1). NCBI lineage: Eukaryota > Viridiplantae > Streptophyta > Pinopsida > Cupressales > Taxaceae > Torreya > Torreya grandis. The sequence continues at coordinate 659,072 of JARHVA010005276.1, read as the reverse complement.
TGCCTGAGTTGCTATTTTTTAGGGGTATTTGACACTCAGCGGAACACCCCTGCTATGGTTTGGTCATGTGCGGAATCACCCCTTTGTTCGTTAGCTTCAAACGGTTTGAGAATCGGATACTTTTTGAGGGAGATATTAATATTTAATTGATTTAATTAAATATTTATTATTTGGAGCTATATTATAAAGTTATAATATTTAATATTATAACTTAAGGGTTGACTCAAGGGGGGCGACCATCATTGTAATGGGGCCGTTTTTAATTATATTTTTATAATTAAAAATGTGATTTTTGAACTATGGGAAAAATTAAAAGAAAAAATCCGAATTTTTATTAATGAAACCCTAATTAGGGGAAATCGCACTTTTTGAAGAATATAAGGGTTTCTCTTTGGGAATCGAGCCATTCATGTTTGAAGTCAATTTTTTGCTAAGTATTTTCTTTGAAGACAGAGCCAAGGGTTCCAGTATACAATTTGCATTGGAGAATGTGCAATCTTCAGTGTGTGCAATTCAGAGGTTGTGAAATACCAGCTAATCTATTGCCAGGCAGAGAGATAATTTCATACAGAGGTTATCACAGAGCTTCACAGGGATTTATATCTTCAGGGTTTGGGTCTGGAAATCATTCAGAAAGAGATCTTCAGTATTGGCACTATTTTTATCAAGATTTGCACTCAAAAATTAGGCCGTGTTGTATTTATTGCTGCTGTTACACAAGCCGTACAGTTCTGTACCAGGCCATACCATCACCAACAGGGGCGTATTTTTCTTCTGGTGCAAAACGCCTTCTCTTTGACCAATCTGCTGATACCAATCAGGGCGCCTACACATCTGGCATCATTTTGGATCTTCAAAAGGAGGGAGAAAGGGTTATTTATTGCAGCCGTATCAGATCTAGGTCATTCTCAGATTGCAGGAAATCAGGTTTTTGAGACAATATTTTATATTATTTTTGTATGCATGACAGAGATCTCCTATTGTAATCATCTGAAATAAATAATAGAATCATAGATTAGCCAGTTACAAGGTTTACTGCTTCAATATTCAATTGTTTTGAATTTATATAAATTTCTTGCAAAATCGCATTCATTTCTTATTCATGCAAAAACACCAAAAAAAAAAATCAAAAATACACAAAAACAGTCCAAAAACATACAGTTCCATAATTCAAGGGAAACAGGGGTTTTTACACCTGGTTCCCCCCCTCTGCCTCCTCCCGTCCCCCCCTTCGGAGTCTACTCAAGCCCTTGCTCGGAATTGCTAACTTGGGTTTCTCCCCTTGCCCTCCCCCCCTGAGGACCCCCCCATCCCCTCTCCCTCTTTCCCACTTGTTTGACAAAGAAGTGGGACAATGCTCTAACCCCCTTTCTCCTTCCAGGGACCCCCCTCAGGACGAAGGGCTTGCTATTTGTCCTAAATCCAAAAGAGGCAGGAAGAAAGCTAACCTCGGAGTTATTCCTATACCGGTTGGCAGATCTCCTAGAATCTTAACTAGAAATATGGAAACTGCAAAAGAGATTGTCAATGGCTCTTAGCAAACTCTTAAGGTCCAACGGGATAAAAAATGAAAGTGCTCTCTTGGAATGCCAGGGGTTTAAATAACCCCAATAAACAAAGGACACTCTGCAATACTGTAAAAAGGGTCAACCCCTCTATTTTGCTTATTCAAGAAATCAAAATGTCCGATCCTGCTCTCCAATTCAACGTGGCACAGATTTGGAAAAATGCCCATGTTCTCGCCTCAGAATCCACAGGTGCATCGGGAGGACTGGCTATCTTTTGGTATCCTAACACTCTAGAAGGTGACCTGCTTTGGAAATCCTCAAACCAAAACTCCGTCTTATTCACTGACATTGCTAGCAAAGATAAATGGATTCTCACCTATGTTTATGCCCCAAACTCCAAATCTGCCAAAAACCTCCTATGGAAGTCACTTGTGGACTTTCGCAAGAACTACACCAATTGGAATTGGATTGTGGCGGGTGATTTCAACACTCCACTCACCCCGAGGGGCAAAAAAGATGGCCTCATCAACCTTACTGATAGCATGTTGGAATTCAATGACTTCATTGCAAACACGGGATTAGTAGACATGAATCTCAATGGAATCTCCTATACTTTGGTCCAACAAAAGATTGGGAGAAAAACTGATCTAGGTCCGCCTTGACAGATTTATGATCTCCTTAAATTGGGACATTCTTTATTCCAGCAAGCTCTCTTCTCTACCCAGAGTTGGGTCTGACCACAATCCCATGATATTTGAAGTTGATAAATTCTCTAAGCCCAAATGTTGCCCTTTCAAATTTGAAAGTATGTGGACCCATCACCCCGGCATCACAAATTCCTTGAAAGAATGGTGGGAAGAACTTTTTTTGGGATTAGCGATGTTCATTCTCACAAAAAAGCTCAACTTCCTAAAAAACACGCTAAAAATCTAGAATAAATAAGTCTTTGGAGACATCTTTTTGCAAAAAAAGCCCTTGAAGCGGAACTCTATTATTGAAGAAATCAGTGCTTCAGGGGATTACAATGAGCATGTGGCTGCTAAGGAAAAAGACCTCCTGTGTCACTTTCACAATTTGGAAGCAAAAGAAGAGGCTTACTGGAAACAAAAATCCAGATGTTTGTGGCTAAAGGAAGGGGACAAGAATACAAAATTCTTCCACCATTCAACTTTTAGACACAGGAGTACTAACAGAATCCCCCAACTGCAAATGGAAGATGGACCATTAGCAAGGACGAGGACATATCCCGCCATATTATTAACTTCTTCAAGAATCTTCTCTCGGAGGATGGCGAACCAGATAATTCACTGGTCTCTTCTACACTATCTAACTTTGATAAGGTCTTCACAGCGGCATACAATGCTTCCCTCATCCAAATCCCTTCTGATGAGGAAATCAAAAGTGTTGTCTTCCTCATGGATGGCCTCAAGGCTCCTGGACCGGATGGTTTCCCCCTTTTCTTTTTGCAAAAAATATGAGACATTATTCACTTGGAAGTAGAAGCTATTAAAGAATTCTTTCACTCCAAATCCATTCTAAAAGAAATCAATAATACTTTCTTGGTCCTAATCCCCAAAAAACAAGGAGCCGACAACATTCAGGACTTTAGGCCCATTAGTTTATGTAACACCACTTATAAGATTTGCTCCTCCATCCTGGTCAAATGTTTGCAACCCCTTCTCGACTCAATCATCGGGGAACAACAGGGGGCTTTTGTAGCTGGCAGGGAAATTTCCGAAGGCATTGTCATAACTCATGAAGCGGTTCACTCCATTACCAAATCTTCCAGACAGGGAATGCTACTTAAACTGGATATGTCAAAGGCCTATGATCGTGTCTCCTAGCAGTTCCTGCTGCAAATTCTGGAAAAGCTCGAGCTAAATCATGACACCCAAAAAATCATATGGAATTGTATAGCCACTCCTAAGTTTTCCATCATTATAAACGGAATCCCTAAAGGTTTTTTCCATGCCTCAAGAGGTTTAAGACAAGGAGACCCCCTCTCTCCATACCTCTTCATCATCTTAGCTAAAACTTTGGAGAGAAGTTTGAGACGTGCCTGCACCCAAGGTCTGATAAAGGGGATTTCGGTGGCCCAGAATACGGATCCTATCACTCACCAACAGTTCGCCAACGACACTATTATTTTAGTAGATGCCTCGACTGGGGAAGCCAAGAGCCTCAAATGTATCCTTAACAATTATGAAAAAGTGTCCAATCAATGCATCAACTTTCAAAAAAGTTTCCTCTTCTTTATCAACACACCTCCCTCTCAACAGAGAAGAATTGCTAAAATTTTAAATTGCCAAGTGGGTAACTTGCCAGCTAATCACCTGGGCATCCCCCTCTTTGCTCGTAGAATGGAATCCCAACTTCGGAATTCTCTGATTGATCATATTCAAAGGAAATTAGCGGGATGGAAGGGTCACCTCCTTACTCAGGCAAGGAAATATCAGCTACTCAAGGCCTCAATTCAAAGCATTCCTGTCTACCTTATGTCAATTTTCAAAATGCCATCCAATGTGGTCTCCGAAATTGAACAAATTCAAAAAAAAAATTATGGAGAGGCACTAAAGAAAGATTCAGATTCAATTTGGTCGCCTGGGAAAAAGTTTGCCTTCCCAAAGCTAACAAAGGTCTCGGGTTGAGAAGCATAACTACTATGAACAGAGCATTGTTGGCTAAAATGGGTTGGCCCCTGATGAGGAGAACAGCGAATGGACAAGAATCCTTAAGGCTAAATACCTAGGAGGGGAAGACGATGCCTTCCTATGGAAAGAGGGCCTCGTCGGTGGTTCCACCTTCTGGAAGGCTATCTCCAGCTACAAATACCTTTTGAAAAGGGGCATCTCGTGGAAAATAGACAATGGTAAGAAAACGAATTTTTGGGAAGACACATGGATATCGCCCACCCCCCTCTTGGCCCAAGAGACATGGCCCAGATGGTATGGACAGCTCAAACAGAGATGGGGTTCCAAGATTAAGGATTACTGGGAAATCAAGGAAGGAACTAAGTGTTGGAAGGTCATACCCAGTGAAGATCTTCCCTTGGAAGAATCTCAAGCTATCCAGAACCTCAACTAGGTTTTAAATCATATCCACATTCCCTCCATTTAGAAAGGAGCATTTTGTCTAGAGAGCAGAAGACACCGACGCATATTCGGTGTCCTCGGGCCATGCCATTGAACTTAATTTGGATAGTAACTGGGATCATTGGAAAAATTTATGGGTAAAGTGTCTAATCCCCAAGGTCCACTTCTTCTATTGGCTAGTAGCGCAGAACAAAATTCTAACTGTAGAGAACTTAGCTAAAAGGGGACTGATTGTACCAAACAAATGCCCGATCTATCAAAGTGCGGAAGACTCCACTCAGCACCTTTTTCTGGAATGCCCCCTCAATTTGTCATTGTTTAACGGGCTCCTCAATCACCTCAACATGACTTGGTTTAAACCCAACAGTATCTTGGACCTCATTCTACAATGGAACCCCCCATGGAACATTCCTTCTCTAACTTTCCTTTGGCGCCTCGCCCCCCCTAGTTCTAGTGCATTTGAAAACTTCGCAATGACAGCTTATTTCGAAACAAAAGGCATCAGTTGAAGAGCGTCTTCACCCAGCTCTGTCAAGCCATTTCTGAAAATTGGAAGGCTTTCCCCCTGAAAGATAAGGAGCCCGCCCCCCTTTCGGCCTGGGTCATTCTTAATAACTGGGACTTATAAAAAGTTATTAGTTCTTCCACAAAAGACTTAATTCGCCATCAAACCAAATGGAAGGCCCCCTTTGAGGGGTGGGTAAAATTGAATTTTGATGGGGCCTCTAAAGGCAACTCGAGCCCTGCAGGCAGAGGAGGCATCATAAAAAATTCTAAAGGGGAGATGTTGGCAGCTTACGCAAGTCCCATGAGCAAGCAAACAAACCATCTAGCTGACGCCAAAGCAGCGTTCGGGGGTATTCAGCTAGTGCAGAGTTTTAACCAGAGCAGAATCAATATAGAGGGGGATTCGCTCAACATCCTAAATGCCTTGGAAGGAAAAACTATTCCTTCACGCACTATCAAGGAGCTCATTGATGACGCGAAGCACATTTTACAAACCATTCTGCAAGTCCAACTCACCCACACCTATAGGGAAGGAAATGGGGTGGCTGACCTCCTCGCCAGCACTGGAGTGGATCTCCAACTTTTAACTAACCATTATGATGAAGGCAACGTCCCCCCTAATGTATATAGTGTCATCCGTGCGGAAGGTACATATGCAACTTAAATTCATTATCCCCCGGCACATGCAACCCCTCAACTCGACAGGCCTAATCACGATCTTACAGATTCGCATTCATTTCGAGGTAAGCAGAGGCAATTATGTTTATGTTGTTTTGGCGGGTGTTCCATCTCATTCAAGCCCTAGTCATTTAGACCGCATCCAGAACTCTCGGCTCGCTCTCTCCATTGTTGCACTTATAGCAACCATGGGCGGCAACAGAGACCGTTTAGAGCCAACTTCTTGCAAAGAGGTTCGAGAATAGAAAAAGGTATGGAAAAAACTTAAGGGGGGCTTACAGAGTTTATGGAGCGTATTATCATGCACAATGCCATGGTGTTTCGAGATTTCGTCGCTACATGGACAAAAAGGAGGGTCACTATGTGGGGCATTTCCATAAACGTCTCTGAAGAGTTTATTGGCGACGCCATGGGTATGTCCTGCACCCGCGCTAAAGAATTCAAAAACCAGTCTAAGAAACAGGAATCCCTGCAGCGTTTCTTTCAAACCAAGGACTTCATGCAAACTAAGAAGGGCTTTCCTCGCACCACCTGCCACGATATTGGCCCGACGTCTGCCTTCAGGTCATGAGGTACATGACTTTAGAAGGTAAGTACACCCTAATTTTCTCACACCATTTCCTGTTGCTTAATCATTTCAACGGTTTTAAAATTAGCCTCCCCTATTTCCTTCTCAAGTCTTTCGAAAGCACTGTCATGCTCAATTAGGTTAACAACACTAACCCCATCCTCCATCAAGGTCTTATCCTTCTGCTTGCAAATCATGGCCAGACCCTTCTAGGTCGAAAGGTTTCCCCGGGAGGATCATCTTCCAAGGACTCTCCAAAGGAGGATCCTACAGAGGGATCCCACCCACCTCCTAAACACTCCCCCAAAACAGTTTATCCAAATCCCCACCTGACGACCTCCCACTTAAGTTGTTCATCCCCAAGCCCAAACCCATCAAAATAGGGTATCCCACCACCTCAGACTAAAGGGTAAGGCCATTGTAACAGAGGAATTTGAGAAAAACAAACAAATCTGAAAATTTTCAGTTCAAAGGTTCCGCATGCAGGATTCAGCTTGGCAAAGCTAATACAGGACTAGAACGAGCTTCACCAAGTGGCAGAGGCCACTGTTCAGTCTTTTATGCATTCTACCCAGCGCCCTCCCCAATCCCCTGCTTTTAAATCCCCCCTAGGTTCCCCTAGGGGGGTCCCCCCAAAGGAAACCCCCTTACAAGTGAAAGGCAAGAAGCGGCCTAGGATGATTTTTCCCGAGGAACCCGCTGAAGGCCCCAGGAATAACACTCGAGCCAAAGTATCAAAAGACAAACCCAACATTTCGATAAAGGACAGTTCTGTTGCTAATGACACCCAAGAAGGTCCCTCCACATAATCTAGTTAATTTTTTGTTTCTGGTTTTGTTTTGTTCTAGTTTATAGTATTTCTTTTTGCTCGTTCGACCATGAAGGACCTATTTAAGCTTTTGTATCTCACTTTCGTGGTTCCAAGTCCCTATAAAACCTAAGTTTACCTTATCAAATAAAAAAAATTAATTACTATTTTTATTAAGGCAACTAATTAATATTATATTCGAAAAAAGAGAATGTCGACATGGGAGCTAAAGCAAGGAAAGGAAAAGATATTCTAAAACAGACAGCAAAGGCTTATGATGTATTTTATATTCTCAAGGTGGTTTGCCCCTTTTAAAAGATACAAATAGAAGGTGAAGACAACAATGGAACATATGTTGAATTTTGATAATTGTTTTTCATATTTGAAGAAACTATTGGGATGCATGCCCAATAGGAGTTCGTTGTTTTGGTGTTGTTCAATCTACAAAAAGTGTCTTTTGACACCATCTTTGATAAAGCAATCTTGTTCTTGCCCTAGAAGTGGGGCGATTTACTTTGAGTTCTTGTGAAGTTTTTGTGAGGGTTTTGAGGCTCATTTCTTGCATATTAACTTTGATTAATATTTACCCTATTTGTGCAAGTGGAGCGAACTACTTTAGAGGCTTGGTTGAGGGTTTGGAGATCTCTTTTTGGTCCATTTATGCAAATTAAATATTCTAAATTTATTTGCTAATTTTCTATGTGTTGGCATGAGGTTTTGGAGAAGTTTCGTGGAAGGTTTGAAGTCCAAAATTGATAGAAAATTAAATAAAATTTTCAAATTATTATTTAATTAATTTCAATAGGTTTGGAGGCTTTTTCACTTGCGAAAGAGAAGATCTTGCTCTCTTATTTTTCTGCTATTTTCCTGCACTTGGCGACTTGGGCGATTGGCTAGGAGGGCACTTCTTGGCCATTTTTATGCCCTCAGAAGTTTGCTGGATTTTTTTGGTATTTTTTGGGCACTTGTGATGAATTTTGGCGAGGGTTTGAAGCAGAAAAATATCAAGAGCAGCAGCTGTATTTTTGGGGAAAATCAGATTTTTACAATCATCAAAAAGTGGCATTTGAACATCAATAATTTGGCAAAAAAGTAATTATTTCATGCATTTAATTTTCTGATTATTTTTGCAAGTATTCAAATAATTTTAGGATAAGTTATTGGCTGGAAATCATCTATAAAACCCTATTATTGTGGCGCCTAGGGTTTATAAGGCTTTGACAAGGGTTTTTGGAGCATTATTTGCAAACTAGGGTTTGCTGATTTCATTTTCAGAATTTTGGGATTTAGGGGAAAACCCCTTTTGTGTAAAATCGTCCCATTTGGGAACATTACAGTTTCGCTGCCAATAACGTGACCTACCTGAACTTGAGGGCTTATTCTAGTCCAAGTTTGTGACATATTGCAGCAAGGGTTTGAAGGTTTAAAGGGCCCCTTGCAAAACCAGAGAAAATCAAGGATGGCCAATTGGGTTTTGGCCCACTTTCTCTTCCCTCATGCCATGTATCTTGGGCCTATGATGTCGATTTTCCACTAAGATGGAATGGCTTGATCTTACTGTGGCTTGAGCTATGCCAGTGACATTAGTTCCTACACCAAAACCTTATGTGTCCACTACAATGAGACTGAAATGAAAAACGAATGACTAAGAGACATTTCTAGCAGCTTTGCCTGTTAAATTTAAGCCTTGTTATGCTGAAAGCAAAGGGCAGAAAAAATAAAGTTAAGTCAAAGACCATAAATTGTTAAAAATCTGGAAGTACTAGCTAATCCTTTTTCTATTGGTTTTTAGGTATTACAAGTTTTGGCAGAATTTTATTAAGATTTTACAGTATCATTAAGATTGGTTCATATATATGCTTAGATGTTTCATAGACTTTGGAAATTTTTAAAACCATGAAAAATTGTCCCATGGAAATTACAGTGAAACTTTATTTTCAAAAGCCAAACATTTTTGGAATTTTTATGTTTCTTGGTAAATCTTAGCTAAGGTTTTGGGCAATATTCTTAAGATTTGTAAACACTCCTCATGCTCAAAAACCATGACCATTGAACCACTACCATGCCATGTCTGCTGGAGTTATGGGTCATTTTATTGCAGCGGGGAGATTTGAATAACACTCTTAAAAATGTATCCCCCATCATCCTCACAGCAAAAACCATTGGACAATTGACTGGATTATAAATCCACTAAAATTTTGCAAGAACAAAGTGTATCTTAAATGAAGTAGAGGATAAAATAAATTCAATTTAACTCGTCCACCATAAAATGATATTAGATGCGACTATAAATATTTGCAGTCACAACTTTGACATGAAAATCTTAAATCAAGACGACAAAACAAAGATTAGAGAATTTCGTCCATTGGGATTGGTTGACTAGTTGATGCGAGGTTCCCAGATAAAAGACCAAAGTTCAAACCCTGTCGAGCTTACTGTCCCAAAGTGTTAAAAAGAGGAGTCTGACCTCCAAAAATGTTGTTGAAAGTCAGTCAGCTCAGGCCTCATAGCTACCTTGGTGAAACAGAAAAGTGTGTTTACCCATTAAAAAACAGTTGGATAATTTCTTACAGAATGGAAAATCTGTGTAAAAAATCATCTAAATCTATTGCATTCCCTTAACCAACTATTAAATTTGAATTCCAATTCTCAGACAAGGAAGTCAAAGCATATTTGTATTTCTGGTTAAACCCCAAACTCCACATACCAAATGGTGAGTCTAAAAAATGTCAATATATGATGAACAGGTGGCAGGATTCAGCTAAGCAAACAGAATATAAGTTTTGTGTAAATTGAACCCATAAAATAAGCTATACAAATAAACGTAATAAGGTGGTGACAAATGTTGAATGGAATAAGTTCATGCGGTAAAGCATCAGGGCTTCTATAATAAAGCCCCATTATCAAATTGTTGGAAGACACGATAAAGTGTTGAAATTGAATAAAATACAGCACCCAGGTCAAAACCATAAAATAAGCTATTCCAGTATATGAAATGTGCTGAATGGGATGAGCTGAAGCAATAAAGCTTCAAGGCTCTTATAGCAGAGCCCCATGTTCAAATATATTAAATGGAATAAGCTCAAGCAGTAAAACACAGGGGCTTATATAGCAAAGCCCTGTGTTCAAATTACATAAAGACATGATAGAATATGTTGAAAATAGGTAAAATAGATCATCCACATCAAAACCACAAAATAAGATATTCTGTTAAATGAAATAGGCCGAATAGGATGAGCTAAAGTGGTAAAACATCAAGGCTTTCATAGCAGTACCCAAGGTTCAATTTACTAGGAGGCATGATAATCAAGTAAACATATAATATCCATATCAAAACCAGAGATGTTCAAGTAAATGAAATGATGTGGTTAAAGAGACCATAAAATAAGCTAATTCGGTAAAGAAAATGATGTGTCTAACAAATATCAAATGGAATCAAGCTTAAGTGGCAAAGCATGGGGGTTTCAATATGAAAACCCCATTTTCAAGTAACGAGAGACATGAATTAGAGTTGAAATTAGGTAAAATACAACATCCACATCGAGACCATAAAATAAGTGACTACAGAAAATGAAATTATGCAATTCACAAAACCATAAAATAAGTTATTGTAGTAAATGAAATGGTGCAGTTAATCAAACAATAAAATAAGCTATTTCAATATATGAAATGATGTAATAAGCTAATCCAATATAAAATGATGCAGTTAGAAAAACCATGAAATAAGCTTCTTCTCCAGAAAACGAAATATGCAGAATACAATGAGCTATAGCGGTAAAGTATAGGGGCTTTCAAATTACCATGAAAATTAATAAAATGTTAAAATTAGATAAAACACTACATCCAACTCGCTGTGGGTGCGTCTTACAGCAACAGACTAGGCCATGTCCGGTGCAAGTTCTGAGTAACTTAACTTTAAAAAAGAAAAAAATTACTAAATCAAATAAAAACAGTCAGCGAACGAAATTACCCGTTTCAGGCAAAGTTAGTTGTAAACGCTGCCTTGTCCTGCTATTGGCCAACACTAAATTTGAACGTCTTGAGCATCCGAGCTTTGTCGAAGATGAGGAAGATCTTGAATTTAAAAGATTGGCTGAGCTTTGAAGACACGGAAAAGCTGAAGCCGTTGCAGCCATTGCTGTAAGTTTAGTTTCTGGTATTTCCTCCCAAAAAATGTCGGAACAAAACCGTAGGATAAACCCTTTGAGCTTTTGAATTTTGTAGAAGATTCCCGACTTTGCATAGTGTTTCGAAGATTGGAACAACGAAGTGTCGGGAAGGTAGTAAGGGAGAGGCACCAGTAGTGGGGCATTTTAATTTTGCCATCAATTGATATATAATAATAATAATAAAAATTTTAACGTCCACGAGACTAAAAATAGCCTATCGGACAGCAAGACAACTCAAGCAGATTTAAGTAGCACTGTTCGCTTCTTGTGTACGCTGATGATGAGCCCCCCTAATTGCTCAATGTGCTCTTCGTTGAATAGGTTATGCCAAGAACTGTCACATATAGTATCCGCAAATTTATCTCTACTATCTTTGTAGGCCTCACATTCTAGAATAAAGCGCTGTTCAGTTTCCACTTTCCCAGAATTGCAAAATCTGCAAATTCTCTCTTCCCAAGCCTCCTTTGGCCTCTTCCAACGCCCGGTCTTACAACGAAGTTGGTGAGAGTTGGTTCTCAACTGAGCAATAAGAATTTTAGCCCTCCAAGAAATGTTGGCTCCTATGTACGCTTTTTGGAGTTGATCACAAGTGGGGTTGAACTCATTTATATAATATAGTTTCTTCCTCCCGATCTCGCTTCCCCAATTTCTCTTGTAAAATTTCTCCATAACAAAGACTTTTATTTCTTTATTATTTGTGGGGCACATATTGAATTGAATATTCCATTTACTCATCTATGTGATGTTTTGTTGCATCCATGTCCTTTTTCGCTTACATAGTGTATCACTAAAAACAACCTTAGGCCATCTATCCTCTTCCATTTTTTCGATTCTTTTTAAATAGCTTAAAAGGCGAACCATAGCAAGTGCCTCGATAGGAACAGCGCCCATTTCACTTAGCATGATGTCATATGGAACCGTGCTTTTGATTTTAATCTTGCTTGTAATCAAACGCTTTTGGATTCCTTCAATTTGTTTCCATTGTGCTATAGTAGTGCTGCTGGCCCATAATTCACACCCGTAAAGAACAACTGGTAGCACAAGAAGACCGAACAAGGTTTGAATAGTTTTCCAATCCCACAACTCCGCTTCACGGCACTTATTCTGAAGAGCATAGAAAGCCTTCCACCCACCTAATGTCCTTTTATACCTGCAGCTAGACCAGCTTAGTTTTTTGTTGAAATCAATGCCAAGGTATTTATAATCCGCAACCTCTTCGAGAAGACTTCCATTGTAATAAAATTCATGTTGATGTTGTTTTTTATTATTAGAGAAAATCATAACCTTAGTCTTGCTGATATTGCCCTGCATCCCCACCATTCTGCAAAAGCGCTCAAGAGAAGATAGATGGTCTTGCAAACCACAGGGAGATTTAGTAATTAAAATAATGTTTATTTGAAAGTCCAAGTAATATAAAAATCATATTTTTATTTCATATATTTAAATGAAGGGAAAGTTATATTTTCAAATTTGAAATACACCCAAATATATATATATAGATGTGATTAATATATATATTTTATAAAAATATTGAGTCATCATATTATTATGTTAAAATTATATAGATACATGTAAATTGTATGTTTCTTTTACAGTAAGTATTAGCTCTTTTATTTTTATTTACTTCTCATGTATTTGATTCCATTGAAATAATGGATGTCTTTTTTAATAAAAAAAAATATATAGTTTGTTATATTAGGTATAATAAGATTTATTGTGAATAATTTTAGTTAATAAAGAAATTAAAATAAAGAAATTTTCATGAGTGTTGATATTTCTAATATATAAATTTATTTAAATACTTTTTTGTCATAGAAAAAAAATTATTTAACATTTTATGGATTGGTTGAAAGGTATTGACATAACATTTTTTATTGTTATTGTAGTACAAAATTTTAAAAAAATAAAAAATAACAACTAATGTTGTATATAATTTTTAATATTGAAAATGACCTTGAAAGGAGGCAATTAAATATGGATTTAATGTAATAAAATAATTGAAATCTAAAAATTATATGTGCACAAATTATAATATTTTTAAATAATCTTAAAAAGAATCAAATATTGTATTGTACAAACATTAAGTACTCAAATCAATCAATGTCACTATCAACTATTCCATCGTTTTATGGGTCTATTTTGTCATTATTGTGCCATTGTGAATTTTTATAAATATAAAGCTAGTACTAAGACCAACAAAGGGTCACAAAGTTAAACACTTTTTGTTATTATTGCAATGGCATCTTATTAGTACTAAAGTTACATGTGCCTTCTAAGTTTATTTTAATATCATTATTTTATTAGTAAACATTGTGTTGTGTTGATCTTGGTCGTTTGAAGTTTCTTTAATTATGACATCTGGCCCATTGTGACATGTAAAATTTGTCAAAATCATAGGGTTTGCCACTGCATATTAAAAATATGACCACAAGTATATTCATTCTGTGTAGGTATAAATTGAATCGTCATTCAATTAATTTACACAAGGCCTCATTCCATTTCAAAAGCTACCTTAACATCATATTTTGTTGGCCTCTTTTCCTTTAAATTGGCATGGCTTTTCCCTAGTTATGCACCTAAGTAAATAAGAGTTCTAATGTGCTAACATGCTAACATTTCATGCAAGAACAAGTTCTTGCATGCTCACTCGAAGCACGTAGATTGAGACCGATTCTTGCTAGTTTTGTCACGCAAGGGTGTTTTTGTCTAATTTCCTAGACAAAGGTGCTTGAACAAGTACTTAGTACTAAATTCGTACTTAGTCATCTATCTAACTCAGTGTACTAGTTCATCATTTAACGCTAAAAAAAAAGTTGACGTAAAATAAACATCAGCTCCATTATAATCATAGACAATTGAACACAAACATTATGTTAACACAGGGTTCTTTCCATTATATTAATAAGTGATACCAAAGAGTACAGTGATTCAAAGTTACAATGATAAGCAACTCATAATCAACTCATCAACAACAATACAAAGTGCATCAAGGTGGTATTTATACTTGGTTTACCTTGACCAATCAGTTATAAAAGTAAATACAATTAAGATGACTCACTAACGATCACCAATAGAACTGAGTCATGGCAGCCATTTACAATAAATTCTTATGGATTTGGGCCTATACACCCCTATATTCTCTCTTGATATTAGATCCTTGTCATCGAGAGCCTATCTTCCCAAGGGTCGATGATGGATTCACTCTTGACTTAGTCTACTCTTCTATTCCTACGAACCGCTCCCTAATCATCTCTGTTTTTCACGATTTCCCCAAGTCTTCTGCTAATATCTAAGTACTACATTCTCAAGTTCTCTATTTAACATGCATCTTTACTCTACGAAACTTGTTTCTTATGTATCATGGACTCCCATGCCATGGTCTTCTGCATCATGTCTCTCTGCATCACTTATTACCAAAAAATACTTAGCCGAAATAATCTTCAAAATTGGGGGCCCAATATCACCCCACACTGAGCTAATAGTCCACCTCAAACTATGCATCATTTTTAGGTCCCTCTAAAAACTTAAGTCTCATCTATTCAATCTACTTCTTCACGCCTTTCTAATGGTGTAAGGCATTATAGGGTTGGGACGTGATTTCTTCTACCACCTCCTTAAGCTTATTTATCACCTTGAGCTACTTGAGACGATCACCTACTTGAATGACCAAACACTCAAGGGATGTGGAAGCATCCTTATAAATGTCTTTGAACGAAGTGACTTTTGTTACAACTTATCCTTGGAGTGATGCAAAACTTTCATTAATCTCCTCGCAGTGAGCGCTCATTTTCTTTTTGCTAGATTCCACATCTTTAAATGCTTTGGTGCGCTCAATGTAGTCTTTTATTATCAAGGCATTGTCAACCAACTATTGATGTTGAAGCTACTCTACTTGAAGCCTTACTTCAAAAATGTTGTCGAGCCATGCCAGCTTAGCAAAAAACCCATACAAAATGGGAATCGTGTCACCAACCCTATTCAAAAAGCTATTGCAGACCTCCACGACTTCAATAAATTATTCTATTGCTTATATTTAATCATGCCTAGGGCCGGTCTGGTCCTTGCATTTCTTTAATAAAAGTTTAATTAGGGTCTCCAATTTATCAATTGCCTCTCCAATAAGAGATATCCCATCCACAAGAACCATATCTTGGTTCAAAATTGTCTTATAGAGGGTTTGGGTCTTTACCCAAGCCATCATTTTTATCTGTAATTGGTGCTTGACCTCAACTAACTCCTCTTCACATTTTATTCTCATGATGCACTCATTGTAATATAGAGTAAACCATTTATGGTTGCTTCTTATGGAGTTGCCTTACATTAAATTTAGTTAAGGCACTATTCTTGGTTACCTTGTGTGCAAACTTCAAGAGTGTTGTGTTTGCCTATGTTGAGGTACACATATGGGGATCTATCCAAAGTATGTCTATAAGTTCTATCTCTCTCAGTTCTAAAATCAAACTTTATGATGGTAGCTCAAAATTGTGTTCTCCATTATAAATGTTGTTATAAAATGACATTTCTTATCGAGTCTACTCGATTAAGTCCTCTAGTGCAAAATGTGAGAATATAAACAAATGCTTATCTGACACTCCCTTCTAGTATTAAGTGCATGGGGTCATGTTTGTATCATTAGTTTCTAGCCTCTACTGGATGAATTCATCAACTAGTTCTTTCATCTTAGAGGGATCTCTCTCTAGTATCTCGACATTTATGTATTCGCTATGGTGGATGGGCTTGATATCAAGACCACTCATTCTCAAGGTCATGTCTAAACCATCCCTGTCTTTACCAATGGGATTTTTAATATCCACTTATGCCTCCTCAAGGGTGGTTTCTTCATGTCGTGTTGGTGAAGGTGTCTTCTCTTGTGCTGAGGTGACTTGCTCTTCATATTCTACTTCAATAATTTTTCTTTTTAATGTTACCTCTGAGGTTGTTATCTTTTGTTTTAGGTCACTATCCTTAAGCACTAAAGATTCATGTTTCGAAAGAACAAATGACATTGTTGGTTCCAAGCCTTCTGGTCGACCTATAAGTAGAGTATCCTTGGGTGGTGTAGGGGCATTCCTTTACTGCTTAGTTTGTTCTAATTGAGTTTTGGTAATGGCATCATGCCCTTGCCTCTTTTGTTTCTTCTACCTTCCTATCTTTGGTGGGGGTGGAATAGTTTCTTTCTCATTATCTATGCTCCCCAATGTCTTCTTTCATGGTTTCAACATATAAAATAAAGAATGAATGAAATTACCAACCAAAATATGCTAGACCTTAATGTCAGTATTATCTGACTCTAACTTCTCCCTATATGCCTTTTTCCCTGGGTAAATATATAATTGGCAAAGAGTGTGAGTCTCAGCATCAGTTTTCTCAACAACAATATTAAAAAGGTGTGTGTCATGGATCTTGTTGACGATGTTCATGAAATATCTAGTGGTGAAGGCATATGGTAATTGTTGACCATTTTGGCCCTACAGGGCAAAATCGGTCTCCTTCTTCCCCTGTTGTTTTGAGCCAGTTCAATTTCTAGTTTGCACAAGTCTTTCAGCAAGAGGATGAACCAGTTCAACAACATGAACTTTGAACTTGAACTTTGAACCATTGTTGGTTCAATCAGTTGGTTCAATCACTTAGTTCAATCACTTGGTTCAATTGCTTGGTTCAAATAGTTGGTTCAGTCGGTTTGGTTCAGTCAGTTTGGTTCAAAGTGTTTGCTTCAATCGGAAGGTTCAAAGGGGGTCTTCCAAAGCCCAAAGGACAAGTGCCCTTGCAGAGGGAAGTTCCAGACCCAAAAGTACCTTTGAGGAGGGCAAGGAACCCTTGTGAAGGAATCAAAAGGGTGAGTTTTCCTTTGAAAATACTAAGGCAAAAGATAAGACAAGGTTGAATTTCTTTGGGCAAAATGTTCGAAGGAATTCCTTCGGACATTTTATCCAAAGAAATTCACAAGGTAAGGAACAAGGAATTATTTCGAAAAATTTCTCATGGAAAAGTGAACAAAGCGAATTCTTTCGGATAAAAGTCTGAAGGAATTCATTCAAACATTTTGTCCGAAGGAATTCACCTGACAGAAAAGCCCGATAGAAAGTAGCAAGTGGGAAAGACAAAGGAAAGATTTTCTTTGGACAAAATGTCTAAAAGAATTCCTTTAGACATTTTGTCTGAAGGATTTCAAGACCAAGGCAACCCAAAGGACCTTGAAGGGCAGGTGCCCTTGCAGGGGACTCTCGATTTCCGAAAGGAGGACCTTCCCCAAGCCCTGAAGGGAGACCTTCCCTTTGGGAGGTTTCAACGACAAAGGCCTGGATAGAGAAAAGAAGAGAGATATCCTTCAGGAGAAAGTCTGAGGGAACACTTCAGGAGAAAGGCCGAAGAAAAGAAAGCCAAAGGAATTTAAAGGGGTGACGGGCTCGCAGACATCAAAATTGGACATCATGAACTAGCCGTTGGAATCCAGACATCAAATGACGTCCCCGAACATGTCAAATTCAAGGTAATAAGATAGTCATCGGCTTTCAAATGGTGACTAGTGTGCGAATGTCAACTTTACGATAATAAAATAGTTGTTGACCTTTAAATGCTTGAGCACAAACCCAAAGGAATTTAAAGGCCTTAAGGCCAAAAAGAAGAGACCACCGAGAAGGGAGCCCAAAGAGCCAAAGATTGATAGAAGATAGCCCTAAGGGCTCAGATTATCGAAAGGAGTCAAGAGAGAAAAAGACAAAACCATGAAAAGACAAAGCTAGGAAAAGACAAAAGTTAAGAATGAACTCAGTAACTTGCTGATGAAAGAGCCCAAGGAGCCAGCAAAGGACGATAAGATAGCCCCAAGAGCTCAAATTCCAGGAAAAGACAAAGCTAGGAAGAGACAAAATTATGAATATGGATAAAACAACCCAGGTGGCAAAGGGGAGGCGAGTTATTCCTGTAGTTTAAATAGTCTCCGCCAAGTGGTCATCAAGGAGCGCAAATAGTGAACGATGTGACCTATTTTTCTCCACTTTACATTGATAAGCAGACAAACCACATGAATGTCTTAAAGGAGCGATCTTGTTTACAGACAAACAATGTGGCCCATGATTTCACATATGGTGTTTAATGTATTTTAAATGCCTAAAGTCAAAACTGGAGCTGACATAACATTATCTATCAAGCGGCTTCCTCTTCCCAATGCTCTCAACACACATGGGCCACTTGTAAAAGGGTGCCAAAGTCTTTTCCAAAAAGGGGCACCTTTTGCTTTCTCTTTCTCTATATATATTGTAATCTCTCATTTTGAGAAGGCATCTCTCATTGTTGTAAGGCGAAGCCCTGCCAATTTTCACGTGGAATCAATAGAATACGCATTTTTACCTCTATTTTGGTTGGATATATCTCTGAGTGTGTTTGAGTGTTAACCTTGGGTTTAGTCATTTATTTCTTAATGCTCTCACAAGCTTGATAACAACACGCTTGGTATAGATAAAGCACCATTCTTGCAGATAGCAAAAGAGTTGTATCAGGAGCGCAAAGATAGGAGAGGGTTATCAGACAGTGTGCCTTCCTACAACACATGTGGTAAGTTCATCTTCTGTGTATCTTCATTAAGCCCTTTTTTGTTAAGTTCTCTGTAGTCTGGTCCTTTTACCAGATAAAGTGTATGTATGTGTTCTTATGGTTCAAAGTGTGAGTATGAGTAGATCAAATTTGTTTGGTGCATCACCAGCTTAGGTTAGGTTCTATTTTTTTAGTAATCCTTCTCTCTTTTCAACCCCTGCCATTATATATATGTATTAGCAATATTAATAGAATAACTTAGAGATGCATCAAAGGGAGCTAGCCCTTATCTAGAGACTCTCCCCTTAGTTTTGCCAGACCCATAGGTAAGAGAGGAGTTTCCATTGTGCCATGTGGAAGATAGAAGCTCAACCTTCTGTCAAGGGTGCAATCCACAGCGTCAACAGTTTTTGGCATGCCCGGTGGGAAATTTTGTCTAAAGAGTTGAAGAATTTTGGTGTGTTCTTCAACCCAACCAGCCTTTGGAGGCTTTTTTCATCAACACCAATGGTGACTCCAAGTTGAATCAACTGGTTAAGCAGTCCAGGTGCCATCAAGAAATCTTATTTTTGTATGTATAATCACATTACTTAGAATCATGGGCCTTGTATTTCTTCATATGGTTTTGATCAAGCTTAGGTTGTTCATGGAATCACCTCAAACATCTCTCTTAGTTTCCCTTCAATAATAAGGGAAGTAACACTAGAATTTGAGAAGCAGGTGATGGAGATAGACAGATTGGATGAGCAGTATAGATATCAACAGGAGCTTATGTACAAAGAGGAGTGTTTGTTTAAGCAAGCTTAGGCCTTGCAATCCCTAGAGGAGGAGGTAGCAAAATGGAAGAGTCCATTCATTCAAGGCAGTCAGCCTTGTGTGCCCCCTCCTATTCTAAAGAAAGCCCCCTCTTATGCACCAAATCCTTTCTACCAGATAGCACTTGCTCACTCTAGCTCATCTAATGCAAGAATCACTCCTGCTCCTAATCCCTTGCGCCTAGCTTCCCAACATCAAAGGGCATTAGAGCAACCTTTCATGGAAATGAACCTTCTCAATTCTTTAGAGTGTGAATCCTCCTTGGAAGGGAATACCATGAACCAACACGTCTCTCGTCAGGAAATTCTTCTTGTGTATCAACAGTCTCTTCCTAATCTTCCTCAACCTCCTCAGGTCTCTCAACATAATGTCAATATTCCAAGTTGGAAGAGGGAATATCATGAACCAACTCGGGACCTTGAAGAAGATAAAGTTGATGCATGTTCACAAGGGAAAAGTTCCAATCCCAAGGTCATGAGCTGGAAGCAAACAATAGAATCATGGGGCAGAAAGGAGGAGGAGAAATGTTTTGCTCAAAAAATTTAAGAAGATGAAGATGCTCTTACTCATCATGATGATGCTTATGATCTCCAAAAAAGGCTCTTCCAAGAGAATATAGCTAGGCAAATTGCAGAGTTGGAATCCAGAATGAGGATCCTTAGCCAAGGTGTGATAGATGGTTTAGACCAAACAATAGATTCCATGTCTAAACACACACCATCTACACTCCTTCAAGACAGCTATCAGGCCACATCTGATATAGATAAAGTGCTGGCCAAATGGAAGGAAGAGAATCATTCGATTCTAGCTCAAGGACTGCCTCCTCTTCCACACGAGTTTAACCATCAACCTTCCACTTCATCCCTTCTCAAGGAGGAACCTATTTTGCAGGAGGCAAGTGAAGAAGAGAGGATCCAACTTGTAGCTGCCCAAGAGGCTATCACGAGTGACAATGAAGATGAAATCATCATGGATGCTCCTTTTGAAGACATCATCAACAACGGAGAGGACACAGGGCATGCATACATGCGGATGTTCCAACAATATGAAGAGGAAAGTAAGCATGGTGAGCTCTCTTCCCCCTTATTTGATGAACTTCCTTGTCGCTTTGATCAAGAAAATGACCATGCCAAGGAACTTGAGTTGGAGGAGAATCAAGAGGATCTCTTTGAATAGCTAGAGACTCTGGTCTTTGAGTAGGAAAAGGAGAGGCATGCCTATCTTGAGGAAAGCTTTGAAGAAGAGAGCCTTGAACAAGAAGGTGATGTTCTATGGGATGAGCACTCAGTCTGTGATCTCATTTCAGACATCACAATAGTCACCCTTCTTCAGGTAAGCCATGATGAAGTAAAGGATCAGTTTGACAGGGTTTTCAATGAAGCAGAAGGGGACAAGTTAGTCCACTATGCATATCAAAGGGCTTATGGTGACAAGCTAGCAGCCATGGATTTCTTGGTGAAACACACCAGCATGAAGAACCAATAGGAGGCAAGCTTCCAAGAATAAGATGAATACATATATGTTGGAAGCATGTTTGCCCCCGATTCATTTGGATATAAGCCAATCAAGGTGGCAGGCAAGAAGAGCAAGTCACTAAATCTCCATTCTATCCAGCCACTTGTCTAGCATCATAAGTTTTCTTGCCATGAAGGAGACTCAAGAAGTTTTCCCTTTGATCCAAGAAGGAGGCAAATATACCTAGTTAGTTGTACATAGTAGTTTTATTTCAATTTTTCTTTCCCTATTTTCCCTAAGTGTTGTTTGCACAGGTAGTGTTTTTTAGCCTTGTGTGTGTTTTCCTTTGTGTTTGGGGTAAAAGCTTCATGATTGATTCTTGGATCTCTCAAGGCTGTTACTAACTCTTTCAAAGTTACATCTTGACTCTGTGCCCAATAGATTCATAGGTTACTGGCTTCTAAGCATAACAGGCATGCTTCCCCTAGGAATCACCATTTAGTTGACCATTTTGGTCCTACAGGGAAAAATCGGTCTCCTTCTTCCCCTGTTGTTTTGAGCCAGTTCAATTTCTAGTTTGCATAAGTCTATCAGCAAGAGGATGAACTAGTTCAACAACATGAACTTTGAACTTGAACTTTGAACAATTGTTGGTTCAATCAGTTGGTTCAGTCAGTTTGGTTCAAAGTGTTTGGTTCAACTAGAAGGTTCAAAGGGGGTCTTCCAAATCTTGAAGGACAAGTGCCCTTACAGATTGTAGTTCTAGACCCAAAATTACCCTTGCGGAGGGTAGGGAACCCTTGTGGAGGAATCAAAAGGGTCATTTCCTTCAGAAATGCTAAGGCAAAAGATAAGACAAGGTTGAATTTCTTTGGGCAAAATGTCTATAGGAATTCCTTCAGACATTTTGTCCAAAGAAATTCACAAGGTAAGGAGTAAAGAATTCTTTTGGAAAAGTTCCCGTGGTAAAGTGAACAAAGTGAATTCTTTTGGACAAAAGTCTGAAGGAATTCCTTTGGACATTTGGAAAAGCTCGATAGAAAGCAACAAGCAGGAAAGACAAAGGAAAGATTTCCTTCAGACATTTTGTCTGAAGGATTTCAAGACCAAGGTAGCCCGAAGGACCCTGAAGGGTAGGTTCCCTTGCGGGGGACTCTCGGCTACCAAAATGAGGACCTTCCCTAAGCCCCGAAGAGACACCTTCCCTTCGAGAGGTTTTAACAACAAAGGCTCAGACAGAGAAAAGAAGAGAGAGATATCCTTCAGGAGAAAGTCTGAGGGAACACTTCAGGAGAAAGGCCAAAGAAAAAAAAGTTGAATGAATTCAAAGGGGTGATGGGCCCGTAGACGTCAAAATTGGACATCATGAACTAGCCGTTGGAATCCAGACATTAAATGACGTCCCCAAAGATGTCAAATTCAAGGTAATAAGATAGCCATTGGCTTTTAAATGGCGATGGGTGTGCGAATTTCAACTTTACTACACTAAAATAACCATTGACCTTTAAATGCTTGAGCGAAAACCCGAAGGAATTCAAAGGCCTTAAGACCAAAAGGAAGAGACCATCGAGAAGAGAGCCCAAAGAGCCAAATATTGATAGAAGATAGCCTCGAGGGCTCATATTGCTGGAAGGAGTCGAGAAAGGAAAAGACAAAACCAGGAAAAGACAAAGCTGGGAAAAGACAAAAGTTGAGAATGAACCCAGTGACCTGCTGATGAAAGAGCCCAAAGAGCCAGTAAAGGACAATAAGATAGCCCCAAGAGCTCAAATTCTAAGAAAAGACAAAGCCAGGAAGAGACAAAATTATGAATATGGATAAAATAGCTCAGGTGGCAAAGGGGAGGTGAGTTAATCCTATAGTTGAAACAATCTTTGCCAAGTGGTCATCAAGGAGCGCAAACAGTGAATGGTGCGACCTATTTTTATCCACTTTGTATTGATAAGCAGACAAACTGTGTGAATGTCTTGAAGGAACAGTCTTATTTACAGACAAATGGCGTGGCCCATGATTTCACATATGGCATTTAATGTATTTTAAATGCCTAAAGTCAAAATTAGAGCTGACACAACATTATTTATCAAGCGGCTTCCTCTTCCCAATGCTCTCAACGCACATGGGCCACTTGTAAAAGGGTGCCAAAGTCTTTTCCAAAAAGGGGCACCTTTTGCTTTCTCTTTCTCTATATATATTGTAATCTCTCATTTTGAGAAGGCATCTCTCATTGTTGTAAGGCGAAGCCCTACCAATTTTCACCTAAAATCAATATAATACACATTTTTACCTCTATTTTGGTTGGATATATCTCTGAGTGTGTATGAGTGTTAACCTTTTGTTCAATCATTTCTTTCTTAATGCTCTCACAAGATTGATACCAACACACCTGGTATAGATAAAGCGCCATTCTTACAGATAACAAAAGAGCTGTATTTGGAGCACAGAGATAGGAGAGGGTTATCAGACAGTGTGTCTTCCTACAACACCTGTGGTAAGTTCATCTTCTGTGTATCTTCATTAAGCCCTTTTTTGTTAAGTTCTCTGTAGTCTGGTCCTTTTACCAGATAAAGTGTATGTATGTGTTCTTATGGTTCAAAGTGTGAGTATGAGTAGATCAAATTTGTTTGGTGCATCACCAGCTTAGGTTAGGTTCTATTTTTTTAGTAATCCTTCTCTCTTTTCAACCCCCCCATTATATATATGTATTAGCAATATTATTGGAATAACTTAGAGATGCATCAAAGGGAGCTAGCCCTTATCTAGAGACTCTCCCCTCAGTTTTGCCAGACCCACAGGCAAGAGAGGAGTTTCCATTGTGCCATGTAGAAGATAGAAGCTCAGCCTTCTGTCAAGGGTGCAATCCACAACATCAACAGTAATTTAAGCCATCTAGACAAATCACCTAAATGAACCATCTAGATGCAGGTAAGAGAATAATGTTACTTAACTATGAACTTGGCTTGGTCTCCAACTTATCTAGGCAAGTCTTTGGGAATGTGCCACTCATTCCCAAAGGCTTCCTTCATGCCATCATACCACCCTTTCATCTTAACCTTGTGGGAGGAAATTATCATGCCAAGGCAAGTGAATGCTTTAAATCTCTCCACAAGGGATTTATGCTTAAGAAGGTAAGCCCATTTCAATTCACTAGTTGTGTACTCTGGTAGAACAATCTCATCAAAAACTAATAACAAAAGGATAACAACCCATTCAAATTTTTGGTTCGGTAGGCAGTGGGATTATTTCACATTTGTAATAATCTTATCAGAAAAATATTATGACCAATTATACTTTACTCCCAAGGTAACCTGATGGGAAACATATAAATGTGCCATGTCCACCTCTTTTTATCTATCCATGCCTCTAACCTTGGTCATTTTTAAGCATGCAACCACTCTAAGGGCAAAATCTTGGAGACTTGTTATTTGCATTACATGGCCTTATTTTGTGTACTCAAGCACCATTGTAGTCTTCTCAATCTCCTCCTAATCTTCCAAGTTTGAAGCAAGTTCAGTACCTGAGCATTACAAACTAGTGACTTTTCCCAACCTTTGGGACGTGATCCACATCTAACAACCAACAAAATAGAAATAATCTTTGTGTATGCATGAAATAAGAAATTTGACTACTTTCATAGACTTCTCAAACTATGAAAGATTAAATAGTTGAAAGAGTCTTGCATTGTTAAGCTTATTAAAAATACTTAAGTTATACACAATTTCATTCCATGTGTTCTGGTGCTCTACTTAATAGTGACACTATAGTCCTACCTTATTTCCAAGATGGCAATGATTATAGTCAAAAATATTATAAATGGGCACATTTGACTCCCACTTCTCGATGCACAACATTACTTCCAAATATTACATTTCCTCTATTAACACTAGGGGTGGAGGTGGTATTATAGCCTTCTTCTTGACCTAGAGCTCCATCCCTAATTCTATTTTTTTATTTTTCCTTAGCTTGCTATGAGAAACCTTCCTCACATGCATCAGAATCTTTAAGTACCTCTTCTTTTATCAAAATTAGTTGAAAACCCATGCTCTCAAATTACTCTTCCTCGTGGATCATAGGTAGGGGATCGTTACGTTAGGCCTTTTTATTCAGCCATATCACCCTCCAAAGACCCTAAAGATTGAGGCGTGATTGTTTGACCCTCCTGAATGAATACGTGATTGCCTCTTTGAATCACTTGGCTCTCCTACTTTAATGTCCTCTAATGGTAGATGTCAACCTCTACAACCTATAATTCCTTACACTTGCATTTCCTCAATCACTCTTTCATCACTCTCCCTATTCACCACACTATTTCACTTCACAATGCTCAAAATAATCACAGATAATCGATCTACGCTCATCCGACACTTGAAAAATGTTATTTTTGAAACTTGATAATGCTCCTCTAGCTCTATAAATCTATAATTTTACAATAGTAAAATGTAAAATGATATGTCTTTAACCTTTTATAGCCTTGAAGGGGTAATCCACATTTATTTCCATACTACCTCATCTATCACTTCATGTAATTAATGCTCTAACAATATTTCCATGATTCATATTTGACACACTTGCCATTAAAATTATTTTTCTTGTATTTAATACATCTATCCCATCTTGTGCTTTTCTCGAAGTGCATGACAACTATAAATAATTTCAAAATTTTCCTTTACCAAGGTAGGAACATCACTTATTTACCTTGACTCGTCTTAGCGGTTATGCACCACATCGTGCATACCCATTTATCCTAATACACTTCCACTTACGTGCCCCTTTTTCCCATGCACATTCCCTTTCACCATTTCCTTGGTGCTCTATAGTTTTTACTTCTTCCACCCTTCTCACCTCACGCTTAAAGTTGTTTATGGTCCTCTATGACATTACAAAGAAATATAAATACTAAAAATAGATTATTGACCTAAAATTTAATCAAGCGTACACAATCAATGCCATACCTTATTAAAAAAAACCAAAATCCTATACTAAACTAGTAGCATACACCTTGTTACTTAAAGAGGATAAACATTACTCAAAATAGTAGGGTTGCAGTCGACTACCATTGAAATGGCTAGGAAAGAATTGGCCATTTGACCGCTTCAATTTGCACACATCAATAGGATGAATATTATGGATAATAAATAATCCATCCAAATGGATTCAAAGCTTTCCTAAATGGTGCAAAAACATGGAGTCATACACCAAAACTTGCATACCCAGAGAAAAAGGCTTGTTCTTCAAATGACGATCATGCTAGGGCTTTTGTTTTTGATTATCTACTCCTTGACTCCAATGCATGAGAAGCCAAGTTTCATCTAACTGAAGCAAAGCATCCAATTATGCTTTCAAGGATTCCACATCATCCAACTAACCAATGCATGCAATACATAGAAAAGGGACAAGGAATTCCACTAGGAGAATGAGTTTGGTACCAAACACAAGACTACAAGGTGTACTCTTATTCAATCATTTGTATATGGTATGATACACCCATAACATCATAAAAACACAATCATCCCAGTCAATTCATCTAATATTAAAAATCTTAGTCAATGTATTACCCAAGATCTTATTGAACACTTCAGTTATACCATTGGCTTGATGATGGTAAGGTGTAACCTTGTGGTGTGTGATCATGAACTCAGCTAAGAAGATACAGATGGTTTCATTAAGGAAATGAGTTTTTCAATCACTAGTTAGACTTAACGGGCATCCATATCATGTAATAATATTTTCTAAGAGAAACCTAGCAGTAGTGGCAATGGTATAATCTAGTTGGCACAACTTCAACCCAATGAGTAAGGTTATTAGAAGTAGTAATGACATAGCACATGCCTGTACACCTCCCTGCTAGATTAATGGGGCCAAAAAAATCAATATCCCACTTCCCAAAGGGTTCATGTTCCATGATTGGATGAAGGGGTATAACATCCCTTTTGCTTGACTTACCCATATGTTGGTAGATATCAGATTGATGTGCATAAGTTTTAACATCTTAAAATAGAGTAGGCCACCACAAGCCAGATAAAATAACCTTCTACACTATAGCATCACTGAGATAATGTCCTATAACAACACCCTCATGAACCTCCTGAAAGAACCTCAGCATGTTCATACCGCATGATGTAGTGGCATAACACTTCATCCCACCTAAGCTTATAAAGGTCACCCCCTATGAGCTGGAAGGGATCTACATGAACAACCAGTTGCTTCTTTTCTTGAGTGTTGAGGTGGGCTGGTGTTGAACTCATATTCAAAAATTTTGTGATATCCTCTAGCTCTTCAGGTATGTGTGTGACTTGGAAAAGTTTCATGTCAAGCAAATCATTTTCAATAGCACGTGTTGGTTCACTAAATTTAATGTGCAATAAATGAGCAAGGTCACAATTAGCCTTACCAAGTTTCACCATCACTAAGAACTAGAAATCCTAGAAAAGTGCAATCCACTAACAAATACATCCATGCAATACCAACTTATTCACTAGGGACTCAGTGCTTCATGGTTCATAAAGAAAATAAATGGAGTGGCCAACAAATACTGATGAAACTTTTGAAGCACATAAACCATGGACAAAGCTTCACATTCTATAATCAAATAGTTCTATTTAGCTGGAGTGAGCTTCCTACTAGTAAAATAGATAGGATGATCAAGGTTTCCCTCACTAGGTTGATCAAGGATAGTGCCTATTGCCATGTCTGAAGCATCAACATGCACATGAAAGGGCTTCATCCAGTTTATAAACTAGATAATATGGGCAATAATGAGCTTATCATTGAGTGCAACAAATACCTTTTGGTAAGTATTGGTCCATACAAACTAACCATTTTTTTAGTAATTCTTATAGTAGTGCAGTGATCTTAGCATAACCTCGAATGAATTTCTTATAATATCCCATGTGTCTTATGAGGGTGCATAACTATCATTGGGTGGTCTATGCTGGAAGGCAATGAATAACTGTAATCTTGGCCAGATCCACTAAGTGTCCATCATGACAAATAACATGACCAAGCAATATGCCAAATGGGATAGAAAAAACACATTTCTTTAGATTCAAATAAATTTGAAGCTTTTAGTAACACTCAAGCATAAGGCAAATATTAAAAAAGTGATCCCACACTAAACCATAGATGGTCCAATCATCTAGGTAGACTTGAAGTAACTTATTAATAAAATCATTAAAGGCCTCAATTGTAATCCATGAAAACACACCAGGAGCATTCTTCAACCTAAAAGGCATGACATTGTAAGTGAAAAAACCCCACTCAGTTGCAAAAGTTGTCTTCAGTTTATCCTCTTTTATGATCTAGACTTGATGATATCCATATAAAACATTAGTGAAAATATAGATCTTGCACCCAACAACTCCTTTTAGAATCTCCTTAGTGAAAGACATCAGAAAGGGGTTGGTTATGCAAGCAACATTGAGTACGTAATAGTTCACACAGATATGAATGAGATTGTCCTTCTTGATACTAATGATCATGGGGCTCACCCATTTAGACTCATTCATAGGAATGATGACTCTTGTGTGCATCATGTTGTCAATCTCTTCATTGACTTGAGTACACAAGTTGGGATTCATACGATAGGGCCTCTTCTTGACAGGTCGATCACCCTCTACCAAATTGATGTGTATCTTGCCTAAGGAAGAATTCAATCCTTTCATTTTAGTGTAATTCAATGGAAATTTGTTTTGATACTCTTTTAATAGTTCCAAAACCATGGAGATCTCTTTATCAAACCAATAGTTTCCCATAATAGCCATCTTGGGTACTTGTTTTATGCCAATATTATGCTTGATTGTCTAAAGTGGTTCTAAATACAGATGTTGATCATCTTAGATGGTGTCTTAGACATTATGCATGCCATAATCAGTATGTAAAGCCAAGTGATCAATAGAAAAATTAGGTGGATCAAAACTAGAACCTTTTTCAACCTGGTACATGACCTTTGTTTGTCTTTCCAGATTTGTTCTCTTAATGTGTGGTCTAGTTCAAGTTCAGGTGGTGGAGATGATGCTTTTGTATTAGGTTCCTATAAAATGGTTAAGCTCTCCTCTTACACACCATGTATAAGTCTAATGTGATCTTCAACCGATGCTTGGTCACCTAAAATATCTGGATGCATGGCTTACAAGGTGATGCATATATCCATCCAAGGAGATGAGTAAGATAATATTGCAATCATATTACTCCTAATGAAATGTAAAAATCTAACTGTATGTGTCACTCTTCATGTACATACCATTCTCTATCCCAAGTGTGTAGAGTACCATAGAATGCATGAACCCATAGATACTCAAGCAAAAAAAATTCTTTTGCCTTCCACATGTTTTTATAGGCTTCAAGATGAGCTTCAAGAGCACTAATGCCACTATAACTTATTGTGTCATGAACATGGTTATCATGATGAAAATGATGGTGTAGAGCAAAGCAAACTCAATCCCAAATAAGCAAGACATGATAGCAAGTTCTCCACCATAGAGTAGTTGTGCCATAAAAAATATGGATAATCAAACATACTTGAACATTTTCAAATGTATAAAAGACCCCTAAATATTTCACAAACTCTTAGACTTACATCTAACCATGAAATCTAGGAGCTTCATCTAACCTCATAGGTGGCACAACCATAACACTTCCATTAAGAAGATAAATAAACTTGTGATGTTTATGGTGCTATCACAAAGCATCTTCTCGACAACTTATAACACCATAGATCCTTACAGTAATATCATACTCACCATGAGCCCAATAATCATAGGCATTACTAGTAGTGTTGGACATAGACTATGCATTTGCCCAACATAATATGTCATCTAGACTAGGATTAAGGTGTTTAGTACCCTGATCTGTGACATTGTAGATATGGTTAATATCCTCATCAACATTAACTATCTCAACATATGTAGGTCCTTGAGCATGGTATAAGGGGATTACAATGCATTGATCATCATTCCCAAAGCCGATATAGTACTTCTTGAAGCTTAAGTCAACATTATTTTACATAACACCAAGTGTGACCCAAAAGAGCTGGAAAATCATTAGCTTTGGCCAACTCAATTACTTCAAAGTTAGCTTTGAAAGTGACACCTAAGATTTCCATGGTGGCATCTTTAAGTACTCTAATACATAGAGCATGAGCCTTATTGGCCATAAATAACATAAGAAGAGAAGGCTACAAAGTTGGGCTTACCATCTTCCTCTAAGCATCCTTAGTGATGACATTTACTTCGACATTGATATCAACTAGGATATCTTGGATGACCCATCCATCAATAGTGGCATTGACTAATATCTCTTTATCCCCCTCCATACTAGGCTAGATATGAGCCTCTTATCACTGTGCATGGTTTAATCGATGATCCTTGATAGGCCTAGATGTATGATGCCTTAGTCAATTTCATAATAAAGGTACAATATCCTCATCAAAGAGTCACTTACATAACTCATAAAATTCATCACACATCACATCATGAATATCTATAGTAATCTACATGTCATCACCTATAGCAACATCTCAATCTTTGAGGAATTAAATCTCTCCTTGTAGTTCCCTCACCACATTCATGGTGTCATGTAATACTTCCTTCTACTATTGAGCATCTAGGTAATGAGTCACACAAGGCTCTTCCCATTGAACCTTTTTATTAGGTGGGTTGGACATAGACTGGGATTGGGTACCACTTCATGTAGTAATATTGACTTTGGGACCAGTTGGAGTAGCAAGGCTTAGTCTCCATTGAGGATCATTTTAGCACCCTTTTCATTTCTCTCCTTCATGATGGTAGTATACAAGTCTAGGAACTCCTCCATACGGTGTTAATTTTTACAAAAAACACATGTGGTATACACTGGGAAATCACATTAGTGGTGATCTAGGGAACTACACTTGTAATAGGTTCTTGGTGGAAAATGTCCACTTCCACATCCTCAACCATGACCTTTGAAAGAATAACCTCCACCATTGTCTTAGTTATTAGAAACATAAGTATGATGAGTACCATGCATACACATCTCATGGATTTCTCTAATAAGATGTTAATCATTGATATCATGAGTATATGCATCACATATATTACAATACATAGATACCTTTGAATATGTGGTGCATTGAAGCACGGGTAATCCCTTACATCATGTTATTGTTGACAAATCTCATAGGATTGATTTAACACAACATGAATACTCTTTCTAGGGTAGTTATTCTTATTATAGCCTTCATATTCATAGCCACTACGAGTGTCATAAGTATTATGCATATGATATTTTCCAACTGAGATGCCATAATAGTGATTTGAGCCTCCATGAAGGGACTAATCCATGTGTCGATGTTTCTACTAAATTTAGCATGAAGGGCAGCTTCCAAGGCCTTGCACGAGTTGCTGAAGGTATTATGTGATAAGGTGTATTAGAACGGAAGAAATAATCCTCCTACAAACCACTAGGCATGTTAAGCGACATTTATCTCAAAAAATAACTTAGAGATAAGCATCTAAAAATACACATCATACTCACACATGCTCTTAGTTAGTTCTTGCTTGATGTCCTTCAAGGCAACTATTATCTACTATTCAAACTCTGGGAAATCAAATTCCTAGAGGAATTCTACTTTTCATTGGTCATAATTCACCACAACCTCTTATAGATTAAACTTACAGTACCACTTGTGTATGCGATCTAAAAGAATAGTGGTAAACTTGTTGCCTTTCATTCAAAAAATGTAATACCATGCACTCACCAAATAAGTTCACACTTGTAAACATGTTCTATGGCTTTCTCCACACCACAATACTCAATCAAATGGAGTGTCATCTCATAATACATAATGGGTAGACGAGGTGTTGGCAATAGAGATTGTTACGATGCACTTCTTGTCCCTCTTAGACCTTGTAGGGGAGGTCCACCAATGCATTCTGCACCTCCTCCAAATCCTCTGGCTAAACCACCATTGGTACCACCTCCTATGTATCCTAAAATAATAGAAGTAATTGATACGTTGGGTGCTAAGGCAAGTTGTTTAATTATAGATGGGTTGGTACTCTGCCCACTGGTTATGCTTGGTTTACCATTCATTCCAAACTGGGCCATAGAATTGTCTTGTAATGAAAAAGAAATAAACAATAAACTACTATCTTGGTCTATAAAAGTATATTTAACATGTTTAGTTTCTGATTCTACACTATTTATATCCCAATTGCGTACAAAAATGTCATCTAACTCAAGAGCATGAGCACATGATGTGGGTGGGTAATTGGGCCTATCCAAATTGAGTTATTTAGTCATCACTGCCTAACTTGTTTCTCCTATGCATACTTGTGCAGGTGTTGGGTCTGGTCATGTGGTTGGGGAGTCCTCACTATGACCTTCCACTTCCCTACAGACCCTTATGGCATTCCCTGAGTCCTCCAATCCCCTCCCTAGATGACTTCCACTCATAGCCCTTCATCAAGCTTCATCATACTTGTGTTTTCACAATTCCTACTAACTAGCTACCATGTTGAACCAATAATATTACATCACAAGGTGCCCCTTCATTTCCCCACCAACTATGATGCTCACACAAGATAGAGTTTAACCAGCCATGGGGAAGATTTCAAGTCTAAAGTCCACTAAGAGCTTCTTAATCTTTAGTGAAAAATGTCTGAGATATCTATTGTGTAGTTTTTAGAGGAAGTGAAACTGGGCTTCCTTTAGACAGGAGTACATTGAGACTACGTATTATAAAATTTAACTTTTCAAAGTTACATGCCACCAAACATCCACTATGGGTGTGTGGCCTAAAACTCTATGGGTCATTGGACTTGCACAATAATTCATGAAATCCATGGCCAATTCATTGTTGTGTTCGAAGTAAGGGTGAAGTGGGACCATCAATTTTTGCATGGCAACTAAATCAATATTTATTTAAAGTCACTATGATCTACGTGGCCCAAGAATTGACATTGTATAGTGTGGTCTCATGTCACAAATTCATAAACCTCAAATTAGTTCATGAAGTGCACCTAAAAGGATGGCCACCATGTTACACTGAATGCCAAGATCTTTACCAAGTAGCATAATCTTGGACTCTAAATTCATGTATCCCATGGAGACAAAATTCTTGAGGTTACCTATCCATTACTAAATTAATTTTAATTTATAGTGTTCATGCATCCACACTTTTGATGAAATACAATCATCATAGGCTCCCATGTGTAACCATCTAGCTATATGAGGTGACATCATTCACAGGGTGGTAGATATTCTGATATAACTAATATCACATCTACTTATGGTGAGCTAGTCATGTGTGATCACATATTTTTTCGTAATTTTCTTGTAGCCTCCATGACTGTGACTCTGTGGTAATGCCACGTGTCCTCATATCAAAGTGTGTGTGTGTGTGTACCTTATGAACAAAGTGATCATAATTAAAATAATATTGGATTATTATATTGAGACACATTGTATCTTATTATGGTCACACAATCACGTGTGATCATGGAATTTATCATTATTTCATTGTGGCTTATTTGACTTTGTCACTTTGTGGTAGTGCCTCGTGTCCCTATGCCAAAGTTTTTGAGTGGCCATGGACAAATATGAGCCATATAAACAAATATATAGTAATCAAATAACTTTACATAAATAATATGCACGATCATATTTATTTTTCATTTGGCATCATCATGGAGCCTCAATCTTATGGGATCGCAATATTCTCTTTTTATGTTCATTGTGTCACTACAAACCCATTACTATATGAATTTTAATCTATAAACCCACACATTAAATTTTTTACCTATGAACAAAGGGATTAAAATTACACATAAAACATCACCAATTACATTGAGACACATGGCCTCCTCTTGATAGGGTTGCTTCATAGGGTAAGGTCATAACGATATGCACTGTATTCTTCATCATGGCCAATTGCACCTTGCCACATGGAAAACACTTATTGGTTCAAGCTATTAGAGTCACAAGGTTCAAAGTGATCCATTGAGAAGTTGATATACCCATTATTAACTTCATTTTACTTTATAGTGTTCATGCATCCACACTTTTGATGATGTGAAATCATCATAGGTTACCACGTGGTCACCATCTAATGGTCATGAGGTGACATCATCCATAATAAGCCAAATAAACAAATATATATAAATCAGATAGTTTTAGACAAATAATATGTGTGATCATATTTACCATACACATGATAACATCGTAGAGCCTCAGGCTCACGAGATCATGAGATTCTCTTTTTATGTTCACTGTCTCACTATAGAGCCATTACTTATGGATTCTGCTCTATAAGCCCACACATACTTTTTTACCTATGAACAAAGTGATTACAATCATAAATAAAACATCACCAATTATATTAAGACATGTGGCCTCCTCTTGATAAGGTCACTTCACAGGGTGATGTCATAACTTCTCAAACCTTTTACTTTGCCATGACCAATCACACCTCACCACAAGGCAACCATATATTGGTTCAGGATCTTAGAGTCACAAGGTTCCCAATGATCCAGTGATAATTTTTCAAATACATTATTAACTTCATTTTTATTTATAACATTCACATGTCTACATTTTTTATGAAATGTAATCATCGCAGGTTGGCTACCATATAGTCGTCATGGGGTGGCATTTTTCACAGGGTGGCAAATATTTTGATAAAACTAAGATTGTATCTTATTGTGTTGATGCATTCACATATGATATCTGAATTTGCCATTATTTTTTTATAGCCTTCATGACTATGTGATTCCATGGTAGTGCCACATGTCCCTATGCCAATGGTAACACAGTCACGTGTGATCATAAACTTTGAGATTGTTTCATTGTGGCCTCTATGACTCAATGAATTTGTGGTAGTGCCATGTGTCCTTGTGCAAATTTTTTTTAATAAACACACACACACACACACACACACACACAAGCCAAATAAACAACTAAAGTGATCCATTATTTCATGTCTCCTTTTTATGGCTAGCTTGCTAAGGAGACATTTAGCCCTATTTGACTTCCCAGAGGCTAAAAGGGAATATAAGGGAAACTTGGTTCTTTGTTCAATTGCTAAAAAAGTAACTTGTTAACAACTTCTTTCTAAATGAAATTATAATAAAGAAAAGGATTTATCTATTTCAATATAAATCAGTCCTTAGTTTAGAAAATATATTGGAGGAAAGGATATAAAAAGGAAAATGGAGTTTCATTTAAAGGCTCATTTTATGTTTATGATTTGAAATCACTAGTTTAAGCACAATTTTGTTAACTTCATCCATTAAAGATGAAAACCTTCATTGGAGGGCTGAAGTAAGGATAGAAATCCTTGCCTTTCAATTGGCAGTGTTAGTTTAGAGGTTGTGTAGGGCACCAATGATCTATTGATGTGTTTTAAACACTATTTTTAGGTTAGACACAACAACAAGGGCATTTTATAAGGTGGGTGTTATAGTTGCTAGGGTAACAAGTGTGTCTTGGAAGCCTTATAAATACAACAAGCAATTTAGGGTTGCAACAAACCCCCCTTGGGTTTGAAAGCTCAGTTTTTGAGGCTATTTCAAGCCTAAAGTCTCTTGAAGACAAAATTATATTTTTGGTATTTTATTATATTTTTCAGGGCGTATTACTCATTTTATTTTCTCCATGACCTACTAGTCGCCCTATATTTGATTAAAAAATTAGATTTGAAGGTCCTACATTTAGCTTCAATATTGATGAATTTTTCGTAATTATTTGGTAAATAAAAATATTATTTTTGTACCCTAAATTGGCACTTCCATAATTCTAAAATTTACATTTGTTTGGAGTTTGAAAAGAAAATCCAAAAATTACATTTATTGTTAGGCTTTGTTGGGAAACCCTATTTGTTCTAATTCTGCCCTAGAAGGGATATTACAAATTGAGAAGTCAAAAGACATGTTATTAACTTCAAATTACTTTATAGTCTTCTCATTTACACTTTTGATGAAATGAAATCATCACAAGTCACCATGTGGTGGCCATCTTCCAATCATGAGTAGGCATCATTCATGAGTTGGAAACTATTCTACTAATATGCGATCACATCTTGTAGACATATAGTCACTTACAAACACACACTTTCCCATTGCTTCATTATGGCCTTTGTGAATCTGGCACTACATGTCCCCATGCCAAATGTTTTAGTGGCCACACACACATATAAGCCAAATTAGAAGCAGGATCAAATTTTGTATTTATGACATAATGTTATGAATTTTATTTAGCCCATATGAATTAGATATTTCCATCTTCTATATGGTAGCATCATAGAACCTTGGGCTCATGATACCATGATTTTTTTTATGTTCATCATCTCTTTGCAGACCCTTAACCACTTTAATACATATGCCCTCTTGTGATTGTTTTATCTTTAAGGAATTACTTTTAGTATAAGTGACACATGGTGTAATATGATTAGCTCAAAATCATGGAAATCCCTTTTTATTTATTATGGTCTCCATAACTGTGTGGATATGACTAGAAATCCACACATCCAATTTTGAACTCTATGAGTCCATAAAATTTTAAGAACACTTTTGAAGCTTATTCAATCACGTGGAAAATGCCTATAGGCTATAGGCTGATAGGGCATAGGGTTCATTTTCATATGACATTAGATTCATGTAGGCCCATTACTATATATGTATTAATTTATAATTCCATGCATCTAATTTTTTCCCTATGAAAAAGGTGATCACAATTACAAACAATACATGGCATACCTTTGATGATATGTGCAATCACATTTTAAATAAAATACACATAAATTTTCAGTATTACTTGTGAAGCTTAGGTGGGCACTCGATGTTTGACATATAATGTCTACGTTACTATCTTGCACAATGATTTTCTAATGCAAAATTATGTCAAAATAAAAAGGCACTCTCTTACTTATAAACAAATCTAGGGGACAATTTAGTACAAAATACAAGTAAAGTTGCAAATTGAGAAGCATACATCATCAACTTGCTTTTCAATGAAATATTGTACTGAGTAATATAATGTTACTTCAAGAAAACTTGATATAACTATAAAATCATTATAAGACAATATCAAAAATATATATAGTTCACTTTACATTATGTATATGTTGTATTTATTGAAATCTCTATTTAATTACTACATAATCTTTTTAAAATTCATTTGTCTCTATTTTGTTATACTTTGCTTAAAACATTCACATTTTTATGTTCTAATTACTTTATGACTTCAATTAATATTTCATTATGTTATACATCTTCCATGTTATTCAAGTTATTTCAACTAACAAATCTCACACCACCTTAGCAACTTTCAAAAAATCGTTTTTCAACAAATATGATACAAACTAACATTTACACGGCCCTTGTTTATTCTAGACTCTATCTAGCAAGGTGTTTGGTAAAGGCACTTACAATATATATTTTTAAATATAGTACCTCAAGTGGAGGTTTAGAATAATCCATTTTTTTGTTTGTGGGATGTAAAAGTACACTAAATTTCCTTTCAATGTTCACGATGTCAAGGTTCAAGGCATTTAATGCTTCAAATATGAGACATACATAAACTTCTCTTTCAAGAGTGTAAGTTATTCACCATTAATCCAACTCAATTAATTGATTTGTAAACTTAAATCCATACCAAAAAACCAAACTATGGGCCTTATTAAGATTTTACAATATTTTTATTTGTTATAACCTCTCTAAAGGGGAGGTTTTGTTTGCAAATATTTTTTAAAAACTTCCCTCAACACTGAAGTGCTACATTCATGGAAGGGGTAATCTAGTTTCCATAATACATGCTTCACCAACCTAATATAACTTAATAATATAGTTACCTTTGGGTATATGTAAACATCTTCAAATGACCCTTAGGTATTTATTAGCCTATTTAAACTGTATGATTTTAAGATGTTTGTGTATTTGTCAATTATCGGTCTAAATTAGGTGTTATTGGTGTGTTTTATCGACTTATGATGATGTTTGACCCTTTTCCCATTACCTTTTAATTATTATATTCTCTCCCTTTTTATTTCTCATTATTCTAAATTCCTTGTCGAAATCATCTAGACAGTCTTGGGAACTTTGTGTGGTCCCTTCAGTTTGTGCATCAATAAGGTCCAAATTTAAATTCATTTTGTCTATAAATACATAATAAATGTGGTTCATTTATACATACAATATATATATATCTATCATTCACAATAATTTACCGAGCATTTATAAGCATTATAGAGGAAATCAAGCTTTCATTAATGCACATAAGTTTATGTTTAGACACACATCACAAAACACTAGTTTGCATGCTAGTATAGTTTCTCCAATCCTTAGGGTTTCTTATTTTTGATACTATTATTAGCTAGAGGCTTATAAATTATCAAGATGGTTCTAATATTCTCTAGTTTAATGCAAACCCAAAAACATATGTTGTTTTTATTAAGTTTTTAGATATCACTACCTAATTAGGGCAAGAAGAGTAATTTTGTTTTGTAGGTGATATAAGTGAAAGATCAAGAAACTAAACAAGTTTTTTTAAGGTCAAAACTAGGTGAACATATTCATTGAGTTGTTTTGGGTCTCTTTTAACTTTTGTTTATAATAATATGATAGTTTTGATTGTCTAGAGTGACAATATATGGTCTAGAGAAAGTTTTACAGTCATCATCAATTTTATAGGTTCTCAACACTTCTAAGCATCCATTTCCATTGTCACATTCTAATGATTTCCTCTATATGAAAAAATAAAAATAGATAAGCTTGAACCATGTGTGTTTTCCCTACTTCAATATTTAGAATTAACTAGTTATGCTCGATTATTGTTATGTGCATGCTATTTAGCTTAACTAATTGTAATTGAATATTTTTGTTACAGTTTAATTGAAATACATTTATTCATATTACATTTTGGTGAACCTGCATTGTCTTCCATACAACCTTAGTGTTATATTTCATGTCATCTTAGGATAAAACTGAATTTATTCAATTTTTCTAGGGTTCATTCCATTGTATGCTCTTAGATCTCATAACCCTAGCTTTTTTATGTTCTTTCCAAACCCTAGGTTATTTTTCTCAAAAAACAAACCCTAGGTTATTTTTCTCAAAAAACAAACCCTAGAGTGCTTATATGATGTGTATGTTTCATGTTTGATTTATGCCATCAAAATTCATTAGATGTAAATATCCAACTAAGGAGAGTGTTAAGATTAATCGAGAACCT
The DNA here is from genome assembly GCA_037957365.1 of Torreya grandis. NCBI lineage: Eukaryota > Viridiplantae > Streptophyta > Pinopsida > Cupressales > Taxaceae > Torreya > Torreya grandis. The sequence continues at coordinate 619,737 of JARHVA010005276.1, read as the reverse complement.
ATTGAGTTTAATGAAATTCCTTTAGTTAATTTGAGATCTTGCTTGAAAAAAATGGAATTTAAAAATATGGTGTTGCTTCCAAAATTGTATTATTTGTTATAAATAAATGGGATGATGTGTACTTTAACGATATTTTTATTAATGGATTAGAAATTGATAATGTGTGTGAAGTAGATTGTGATCAATGTGCTTACTTAGGTGAACAAGATATAACTGAAAACATTGCATAATTTAAGAAACATGTCATGGTGTATTCACTAAAATTAACATTTAATACTAATACAATGCACTCATGACCACTCCTTATACACACTTAGCTCATGCTCAATTATATGGTTCTAAAACATTAATTATCTACTTATATGCAGATGATCCTTATCATTAAGTAATTTTTATACTTGATATTGCTATTCCTCATTCTAAATAGACAAAAATCATCCTTTATTGATTGATAGTTCTAGCTTAGTTATCTTTAATTCTCATACAAGGTTGCTCCTTCAAGATAATACCACTCACCAATATTGTATGAATCCATAGGTCGTGTCCTCTTACCAAACAACAATTAATTGATCAAATTCACCTAATGGGTCATCCCATATGTTTCACAAGTCCCATCCCCAAAAAACCATTATAAAAGTAATTTTTCCATGTATTGTTCATTACTTGGAAAGAAGCTTCTATATTGCAAACACTAGATTTATTCTAACTACACATTGAGAGGAAATCACCTATTCTTCTCTCAATCACCTATTCTTCCAAATTCTAAGTCCACACAACCTAAGTAACCCATAACTAAGTTTGAATACATCTCAAAGGTCACAAGTCTTTGTTGAAGCACATAATTACACAAGGTTTGCCTCAACATACAACATTACACCAATATTTCATACACACCACCATAACATGGGAGAACTACATCAATTTTATGTAGGTAGTGATCAACATAAGGGGTGTTGAGGTCAAGCACAACTTCATTTGCTAACTCGCTTTTCCCATATACTAAATTTGTTCCTCATTATCAATTAGGCTAGGGTTCGAAGTGAATAAGGCACACAATACCCTCTGTAGTAGATCCAAAGCTTTTACATAATCACATTGGATCTACAGTAAGAGGTGTACCAATCAAAATTCACATAGAGGGTAAAAACCTTACCAGATGTCAACATGCCCTCCAAATGTCAACATAGGTTGGCCTTATCTGAATAACATGACCTTATCCCATATTCGAATAGAACCTTGTTCCCAATTCACAACATTAGTCCCATAATCAATCACACATGTATTTATTGCGTTTCATTAGATTTGAATGCTATCTAAGTAGTTTGTCTTTAGTAGTTTCCTCTTTTATCATTTTTATATAAATAACAAGTTCCAAATCAATATTATGTGATTTATTGCATATTTTATACATTCTAATTTTACTCAATAGTTTATCATAATTTAAAAAATGCATTGTTTAATCCCCCAATTTTGATAAAACATATTGGTGAGCCTTTCTAATGATTAAATATTGCAAACCCTAACCATCCATGTTGCTAGCATTTTGTTCCCTATTTTTATTGTTTGTAAGTGTTGTATTAGGGTTTTTAGATTTGGAAAATTCTTTGTTAAAAACAATCTTCCAAGTTTCCATTTCATATTTTATGCAATCTAAGAAATTTGTAATTGATTCTCTTAGAATAAGTGGTACTTAAGTTTAGCATACTCAAATTTCCTTAGATAAGGAACATAAGTTGGATAAGAACAAGGGTATATCACAATCTTTAGTTATTAATGCACAATATGAATATATATAAGTGCATGATAACACTTTAAAACATGAACTATATTATCAAGCTAACATTGAAACTAATAATGAACATCAAGATGTATTTCCACTTATAGGTGATGAACAACCAAAACTTAATAAAGTGAAAAATATTAAGAAAATTTGACAAACAATTCATGATCAATCTTGGGATTATCATTCAACTTTTCATAATCTTTTGGAAATAAAAAGTGCAAGCATGACTCAATCATTTGAAACATCCAATGCTATGGGTCCCATACCTTTCTCTACATCATTCAATACAAATTTATTACAAAAAACTTCTATGGGAGAAACATAAGGGTTTTAATAGATTAATATTCCAATTTTTACTCATTCATTTGAGACACCACTTTCGGTTAGCACACATTCTATTCCTGATGCATAATCCATTATGCTTTTTATTTATCTCTACAAACTAAGGTGTCACAAATTCAACAAATTGCTTTAAAACCTAATCAGGCACTTGATTCATAAAACTTACTACATACTCCATTACTTAACACATTTCAACTTATCCTTTACCAACTAATTTTGTGACACCTAAGCTTACATTGTATGATGGAAAAGGTGACCCCGAAAAACACTCGAGAGTCTTTCATGTAGCATGTTTGGACTATGCATCTAATAATAGGTTGTTGACCAAGTTATTTCACATAATTTTAAAAGAATTTTATCTAATAAGGTTCTATGATTTACCACACCAATCATTTCATTTACTCAATCCTTTGGCAGATTTATTCCTTGTACATTTTTTAATCAATATAAGTGAAAATATTTCATAAGCTTAGATTGCTCAGCTCAAACAAGAATCCAACAAGCCTATCACAAAATATGTATCACGGTATAAAACCATGCTATCTAATATTATTAATCCTATGGTAGATAGTTAATTGAAAGACATATTAAAATAGAGATTGCTTCCACCTCTACATGATTATCTTGTATTTGATAAGTTTCTATCATTCATGGATTTTTGTCACACACTTAAGGAAAGAAAGGTCAAGTTGTTGGCATTGAATAAGCTAAAGAATGAAACCAACACAATTTATAATTCTCATGTAAATAATTCAAGTAAGAATTGATACAAGTTGAGACTAAGTGAAAATAAGAATGATTTGAAGACAATAACTGATTTAATTTCATAACCTACTATGCACATCGTATTATCAACTCTTCCAAGGAGATAGTTTACCAACTTGAAAAAACTCCCTACAAGGTGATACAAAAATTATTAGAATGCAACCTCATATCAATCCTCCCATTAAAGAGGTTGATGTGACTGAGCTTCCTCTAAAATGATTTGATCACAATGATTTTTTGTGATTTTCATAGAGCACTAGGGCATACTACTAATATATGCATCAGTTTGAGACATAAGATTCAAGATTTTATAGATGAGAACATCATTGATGTGGGTACATATAACAATAGGAAAAAGGCACAACCAAGTGAGAGTAAAATGATGAAGATATTCAGTGATCCTTTCCCTAAGCATACAAGTTAAGAAACAACAAATAAATCAAAAGTGCATTGTACATACAATGCACACCCTCCACCAGCTTCTTATCATCCTCATATAGAGGCCCAACATACTTTAAATGGAATAATTTGTACATATCATGTTTTAGTGCCATCCAGACCCACTCATTGCATTAATAGAGCATGAGATAGTTGATGATAATTTTGATTTACACTCTTTGTTCATTCAAGATTATGTTAATCATCAACCTATATAGAGTGTCATGGTTGATAATGGTTCAAGTGTGAATATGTGCCTTATCACACTTATCTCTTATCTTGAATACACAAATAAGGATATACTTCCTAAAATAATGATAATAAAGGGATTCAATGGTCATATTCAGAGTTATATTGGTGATATCTCATTACCACTATATGTTGGTTCAACACATGTGGACACCAAGTTTATAGTATTACATAGTGCATACAATTTTGATATGTTATTGGGATGCCCTTGGATTCAATAGCTTCATGTAGTACCTTATATAGTACACAAATATTTGAATATATTTGCTAATGAGATTATCATAGTTAATGGTATTCCATATGAATACCCCCTACAACCCATGGTTATTATTCCTACACAATAAATTTAAATTGAACAACCTCCAAAGATTTAACCTACTCAAAAAATTTAGAAACAAGTGGTCAAATTAACAAGTAGGCCTATCCTTGAAAATCCACTTAATTAGTGATTTGTCACAAATTCTAGAGATCCACTCTCTACTCCAACACATCCTAGATTGGTATTACATGGCATTATGAATGTTCCATAAATAACATCAACACAAAGTTTTGACACTCCACGATGGGTTCCGAAGAGTCCTAAACTACACCATGATAAATAACATACATAACATGCTACATATTATCACCATGACAATGGAACTTAGGTTATAGAGTCTGATCATTTTTTATATTCCGAGTTAAGACCAATCACTTTATAATGACATGATACTTTCTATTCATGAGAGGTCATCCTTCCTATGTTAGATATAATAGCTATTAATTGTGAGGATCTTACTAGAGTCATTGCTTAGTAGGTTATTTTTCCATTTTTATATATTTAAAAATATAAAAAAATAGAATATTTCAAAAAACTTAAAATCAAGACCTATGCATGGTATGTGTAGTTTATTTACATCAATTGTTTTTCACTTTAGTATATGTAGTACTTCTATATCTGATTTTATATCAAATTTTTTTTACAAGTTTACATGAGTGAGTTGCAAAATATATAGGTTATCACTTTTAGATGCAATTACAAGTGGTGATATTATCTTAAACCTAGAAAATTCATATAGACAAAACCACTCTTTTCAAGATAGTAATGCACTTTGCTCTTGTCTGATTCTGTTAAACTCTTCCTAGTGAACACAGATTCTAATTTCTCAAGTTCAAACTACTCACATGCCTTCTATAAATTATTTACATCTCAGAAAGTTCATCGAGGGCATATTTTAATAGATTTTATCATTTTATGGCTATCCCTATTGTTCATACTACATTAAATTTCATTGCACAAAATCTATCAGTATTTGCTCACTTACTTTCACATCGATGTCTTATTGGAAACCTAAATTATTGAATATACTAATGTTAAAAATTACTTATGTAGGTCAATTTCACTTATCCATGCATGATTATCATGTTTTTATTATTTTTTTCATGCTTTATGTGTATTTATATACTCTGGATTATGGACATTTGAACATGTCATTATTTGTGACTCTAAGCCTTATTGTGTGTTTCTATGTGTGTATGACATTTGAACATGTCCCTTATATTGACCACTTGGCCTTCATGTTTGATATGTTAGATTTTTGAATGTGCTCTTTTTTTATGCATCGTGGCCATGACTCTTGTTTGATAGAGTATGGTCAATTTGTTTTGTGATGCCATGATAGATATCATGCATCTCCCTAGTTTGTTGATGTAGTAATCCATACCATGAATTTATCCCTAATTAGTTCTATTTAGTTTCACATATGTTTAACCCTAAATTAATATATTGGGGTTATCTCGGGTTAAAGGGGATAGAAATAGCCTAGGATACAAGGGTGATAAACTATCTCTATAGTAGACCAATTAGATGTTAAAATCAAATATAACATATGTTTAATTCATTAAACTGAGATAGGCTAAAAATAGTAAGTACAACTATGCTAGTTATGGAAATGACAAAGAAGTAATGTACTTAGCTAGTTTTGATGCTAACACAATTCTAGATCTAGAATGGGTAGGAATCAGACTAGAAGAGGGTTTTGAAATAATTTCCAAATTCTAGATTAAGTACCTTTAGATCCTCAGATATTAGCATCATCATTAGATGGTTATGTTAATACTATTGTTTAAACCTAACACATGTGTCTTCTATGGAATACATGTTGGAAAAGGATGTGACCACCTAAATGCTTCTAGGTTTGTCTTCACCTTTGCTCTGGTGTATTTAAATTTAGGTCATGGACTTTTTTTCCTCATGAAATTATAAAACCTTAGTTATTCATCTTCATAGTGACCTTGGAGGAAAATAGGTTAGTGCGCACACGATGTTGAGCTGACCCCAAAGACCCATCTATCAATGAGTGTTGCCTACATACCTAATACTCTAAAGAGGGCCTTAGACTGATATAGTTTTGCCTTATGTGTTGGATTATGTGTGAATCATTCAATATGTGGAAAGTAAGTACAATAATGACCTAATTTTAAACTTGAAAAATATATATTTTATGTTACTTCTTTAGTAATTCATACCTATGTATGTGTTGTCCCTATAACTGATATGGAAATAGGAGAAAATAGGGAAGCTTTTGGTCACTTAAGTGCTTGATTGAAAGCTTTTTTTAATTTTTAGGGTGAGTAGGTAAGAAGTTTATAGGTGAGGAATGAATGAGGAGTGATTTTGTATTTATATCAATCCGTTTGGAGAAATAACTCGTATTAAAGCACTTAGGCTGACCATTAAGATACATTTTATTTTCAAATTAGATGACTTTAGGGCACTGGACACTTGTGCTGGAGTAGGACACATGAATTGACACAAGTGTCTATTATAGACACTAGTTTTGAGGGAATACAAAAGTAGGTACAAACTCAGAACTTGCAGAGGTGGAAAATAAGCAAGTTTTGAGCATTTTAGGCAAGATAGAAGGTATGGGTCATCAACATAAGATTGACCAGACCAAAAGATAGGCTAAAATGCATAAGAAAGGTATAGAATTGAGAGGAACAACTAAGGTTTGAGTTTTTCAAGTGTAAAAAATTGAGGTACTATATAATCTATAAATATCATCTACATTTCTTGCCCTTTAATCTAGTAACGAAATTGTTGGTTTAAAGGAGAAGAAATGTGTATATGAGTGTGTATAACACATCTTGCCTTTGCTTGATTCCAGCTCGAGTGTTTTTTTGGTGACTGAATTGTAACCAAGAATATGTTATAGTACATAATTAATGCATATAGTCTAAAATTGAAATTATTGAAAATATTGAAATTGAAAGAGCAAGGTTTAGGAGTACACCTGTGTATCGATGTAACTGCCTTGCCTATTGGCAACTTGATTTGAATATATATATCATTTTAAGGATCTAAGATTAATATTAGGATAAATATATAAATCTAGAAAATACATATATCTAAAGAGATAGAGATAAAGAGATATTGGAAGGCACATGCCCCCAACCTTGGAAAAAAGGTGAGTTGCCTCCTAATAGTTGAGATTAGCTCAATCGTGTAACCTAATCATACTTATACCTTAGTGAGCATGAGTTAACAAAGTTAAATAATAACATAAAATTGGTAAGGTTGGATGATACAATCAAGTCTAACCTAAAAACTTGGCAAGATTGAGTGGTTTAATCACATCAACCATACCAAAAATGAACCAACTACTATAGTATATTAGCTCAATATAGTCCATCAAAGTACATCTTGGTGGGTGATGATAGCCCCTGAGAGTGTTTTTAAATGTAAAACCAATTTTTTTTTTACAACATTACATGTGCATTACATAACATATGCACCTTAGATATGTCTCATGTTGAAACTATGTATAATAATGGTACCAATGTATAAAATTCTACCACAACTATGAATCTGAATCATATAACTATGTACTTTGGCCAATTCAAAAACTATGTGTGGAGAATATGCTTCTAAATCATGCCCCCACTACATATGGAGGAATCTGAAAACTAAAATAAGTGCCAATATGGAGGACATGTTTCTAAAACATGTCCCCATTGAATTTGGGTGTGCCAAATACTAAATAAGTATGGAGAACATGCTTATGCTTCCAAAGCATGACCCCACTAAATCTAAAAATATGGATGTGTGGAAGTTATACCTATATGGCATGCCCCCACTGATGTCCACATCCTTTTGAGGTGAGGAAAGAATAAAAACTAGTAGTTACCTCACCTCAAAAGGATAAGATAATTGAATAATCTGTGAATGTAACCATGTAGCATATAAAAGAACATGTCTAGGTAAATGTAGCATTGAAGCTCATAGAATAATGTGATCACATGAAGGCTTAAGATGCATGATAAATATCATGACAATGCCTATATAGTAATAATAAAATATCAACAATCAAATCAAACACACACACAAGTGCACTAAAAAACAAGTCAACATACAATGGTCTTATGAGATCACAAACAAGGGGCATGTTTAAATGCCACCTAATTGAAGGGACATGACTTAGTCATATGTCCACAAAAGAAAAGATGACATATTCAAATGCCCATACAAAAAATAATTACATATTCAAATTTCAAATGAAGCACACATAGGCACGGGGGTTACAAACAAATGAACATATTCAAATGCTTGAACAAGTAAGATAATAACAAGGCAAGTCATTCAAGGAAGTGCATAAAGGAAAGCATAAACAACCAACATAAACATATCATAGTATCCCATGGATCAAATGTGTTAGCAAAAATTGTTAAGTGTATAGTATGTGAAGTACCATGTATAAGATATAATCATGGATAAAGGCACATGTAAATACATATATGAGCTCAAAACATGATAATGTAAATTGACCATAGAATGATATAACTTTTATTTATTGTGCTCAAATAAGGTGGATGCCCTAAACATCTTAGTGATGTGATTATAAGGAAATCCCAACATCCAAAAGTGAATAAATCATATATTTGTGTATGCTTATATCACACTCAAATAGAAGCATGAAACACATGTATATGTAGAAGTAATTGATATGTTATCCATCAACATGGAACTAACACATAGATGCCAAGGAGCCAATAAAGTATGTTTACACATAAAATATTTTTGGAGTTTTTTAAGTTTTTTTTTAAATTTTTTTGGTATTTTTGGAATAGGTGAAAATAAAGAACTATCCTATGATCATATATAATGGATGCTCATAGGTATTTCCCCTCTAGTAACCTAGTGTAATAAACTGGTGAAACTGCCAAGGAGCATGTATAGGTACAATATATGTCACTGTATAATATCTCATGCTCTATGGTTTATTTGAAGTAACAATAATAGGAATATGTTTAGGTGTGCTTGATATATTCATATGTTTTGTAGTAGAATTAAGAATTTATGTCATGGCCCTTTGGTACTTATCATTTGGTATTCTTAATTTACATGAAAGTGTACTTTTAATTCTTTATTCATCGTGTATACGTTACTTGCATTTATTTCCATAGTGTATGTTTGGATATGGTAAATTACACAGTGGTATGAGATATTCTAATTTAATGAAATTTTCAATTTTTTAATAATGTGAAAATCAACGAATGTAATGAGAATTGATTGGAAACAAGAAAGCTCAACTATAACGATCATTTAGTAATGAAACTCTTGGTGTGGTTTCTATTGTTGACTTTGAAGTATCTATAGAAATATCTTGGGAATTTGTAGGTATATGTTTAGGTACCCATATTTTTTGTGTAGGTTCACCTTCTCCATGTGTCTCTTTATTAATGACCTAATTTACCAATGGTTCCTTTATGGGATCAGTGTGGGAGAGATCAGTCCTGGGAGATGGTGCACAAGGAGAAGGATTTCTACTAGTGGTAACCTTCTGTGAAGGTTGATGGACCATGTGATCCTAAAAAAGATAAACATGGGATGTCTTGACCCTCTTAGAATATCCTCTAGAATAAGTATGTGAAATAGGTCTAGATATGTCTTTTCAAAATGTAACAATTTATCGATCGGCTAACTATGTAGTTTTTATCAAGAGCAAAACAATCATTATCTCGATGCTCATTTACACTATGGTAAGTGAAAAAGTGTTGTCTTTTTACCTTTCTAAAAATGTGCGTTGGGTAATGATAATTAGGAGGAAGTGTTATCATTAATTTATCTAATAGTGTGCACAATATATCATGTGGTCTATTGCGATACCAATCAAATTGAAGAGGCTACCATTTGGTAGAGGTATATGGCCTAACGATGGGAAATACTCTGTAAGCATGTTCCTTTCCTTTGTTCAATACCTTTATTTCTTGTTCTTTGACTTATGTTGTTGGTTCTATAAAATATGCTTGAATTGGTTCATGATCTTTTGTAACTTGTTGATTTGCCTTAGGAACATGATTCTTATCATGTGTAGTTTTTGGTGAAAAGATAGGCAAATTAGTTTGAGTATTCATCAGAGTGCATGCATATTTGTGCACATCCCAATATAATGTATTGAATGAAGCAAATAAATTATGCAATTATCTTTATCTAAGTGGAGAAATAAGACTTCTACTAAATATAAATTTTACTTCTAAATTTGAGGGTGTATAATTTAACAAATACAAAACATCCTTAAATTAAATAATATAGTCTTGTATAGACTCATTTTATATTTGTGTCAATGCTAAATCTTTTAAAATGGTAACTTAGGTAAGGTATGAGGATGGAAATGTGATATAAATGCATCTTAAAGATTTTTTCAGTTGATAAGGAACCATTTGGAAGACTACAAAACCAATCAAGAGCCCCTTGGGTTAAGCTGTAATTAAAAGCCTTTAAGATCAAACTTCCATTTTGGGCCAAATGTTAAAAGGAGTGTATATATATTTTTAAATTAATACCAAGATCCCCTTTGACCATCAAAGGAGGAGAACTTAGGCATAATAAAGCTTAAAGATTAAGGATGTTTAAATACATCCTTAACAATAGGTTGCCTTGCTAATAAATTCTCCTAAAAAATAGCCCCATGAGAAGAAATTTGCAGCTTAAGAGTGTTGAATTGTTATTTAAAATATCCCATGGTAGTAATAATAGATAACATATCACAAGAAGATGTTGAAGCTTTTGAAAGTGGCTGTAAATTACTATGCACATGGAACATAGAAATAATTAAATCTTTTCCACTATCAAGGGGAGGAACATCACATAGTTTTATAATTTTTTATAAAGGGTTATCCATGGTTAAAGAGGTGAGTATATCATGTTGCATAGCATGAATGTTGGTACTATTGTCATTATAAGGTGCTACGCTATTTAAAATCTCATGACATTCAACAGGAGTAGAGGAAAAAGCTTCACTTGTAAACATTTGGTCTTTTGTATCATAAAATGCAAATAAGGGAAGAAAATAAACATTTTTTATTTTACTTGAAACATCACAGGAGGGAAGAATTCAACTTTCACTTTTGTTTTTAATTTTTAAAGGAGGGAGAGAAGATGCAATTTTAGTTTTGATTTTCTTTGATTGACATGACTTGATCTTTGAACAAGATAGAAATATACTTTGGACTTTACTTGTGTCCCCAAACAATGCATGTTATATAATCATTTCTTTATGATTTTCATATGCACTCTCATTTTTTTATTTAAGAAAGATTTTGTTCATCACAAATTAAAGGGGGAGAAAAAATTTGACTATTTTCACTTGAGTCATCCAAATAAGTAAAAGAATCTTCAACATGAGTATTACTTAGAGAATAAGGCACACACTTGATGTCATCAATATTTTCATCATGAGAGATAGAGGAAGAACACTCAAATTTTTGGACATTTGCATAATTGGAATGGGAAGAAGCACACTCACTTTTTGAAGTAACTAAAGAATGTATGCATGTAACATTTTGATTTTCAACATTATGAATGATATAATTTTACATATCTATTGAATCATACTTTGTCCAAGACATAAAATGCATCTTTATTAACTCTTGAAACCCATCATTGTTAGAAACCAAAGGAATGGGAGAAGTGTCATAACCATTAGGGGTATCATCACACTCATAACCAAAATTAAAAATGTCACTACCTTGTTCATTTATATTTTCATTTTCATCATTGGTTCTCTCATTATCATAGTTGTAAGCAAAATAGGATTTATACTATTTTTGATATTCTATAAGATCTTAATATGCAATACATTGATCATTAGGCACATTAAATAAATGATCAAAATAATTAGGGTTCCTTGTATCACCTTCTATTAGTGACTTCATAAGTATTTTAACAAAAATGAAACACATAACCCCAAGGGCCAAATAGATATTGTAACTAAGCATTACAAAACAATGCACATACAAGTAGGAGAGAAAAAAGTTAGATGTAAAAATAAAATATAAAAATCTAAAATGAAAATATTTTGAAGAAGGAGAAGATCCTACATGAAAACAAGGATTTTAGCTCAATAATAGAAGATAGGTTCACCAAATATTTAACCCTAAATTTATAGATTGGGGTTATCTAGGGTTAAAAGGGATATAAATAGCCTAGGGTATAGATGTGATAAACTATCTCTATAATAGACCAATTAGATGATAAACTTAGATATATCATATGCTAAATTCATCAAAATTGAGATAGGCTAATAATAATAAGTACGAATCTATTAGATATGGAAATGACAAAGAAGTAATATACTCAGCTAGTTCTGATGCTAACAGAGTTCTGGATCTAGAATAGGTAGGAATCAAAGCAGAATAGGGTTTTGGAATAATTTCCAAATTCTAGATAGAGTACCTCTAGAGCCTGGGACACTAACATCAACATTGGATAGTTGCATCGACACTACTATCTGAATCTGACACATGTGTCCTATATAAAATACTTGTTAAAAAATGATACAATCATCTATATGTTTCTTGGTTTACCTTTGCCTTCACTCTAGTGTATTTAGATCTAGGTCATGGACTATCATTCCTTATGAAATTATAAAACCCTAGTTCTTCATCTTCATAGTGACCCTAGGGAATATGGGCTAGTGGGTACAGGGTGTCGAGTTGACCCCAAAGACCCTTATGTCAATGAGTATTTCCTACATAGATAATAATTTTAAGAGGGCCTCAAATTGATGTATTTATACCCTACGTGTTGGATTATGTGTGAATCATGCAATAATTGGAAAGCAAGTACAATAGTGACCTAACTTGTAACTTCAAAAATATAGGTATTGGGATACTCCTTTAGTACTTCAAACCTGTGTATGTGTTGTTCCTATGATTCATATGGAAATAGGATAAAATAGGGAAGTTTTTTCTCACTTGAGTGCTTAATTAAATGCCTTTTGTAAGTTGCCTAGTGAGTAGTAAGAAGTTTCTAGGTGAGGAATGAATGAGGAGTGATTTTGTATTTATATCAATTCCTTTAGAGAAATAACTCACATTAAATCACTTAGGCAAACCATTAGGATACATTTCATTTGGAAATTAGATAACTTTAGGGCACTCGAAACTTGTGTCAACACATGACACCTTTGTCAACATAGGTGTCTATCTTGGATGTTCATGTCTAGGGAACAAGAAAGTAGGTACATACTTATAAATTTTAGAGTTGGAAGATAAACATGTTTTAAGCATTTTAGGTAAGGTATAAGGTCTAAGGCATCAACATACGACTGGTTAGACCAAAAGATAAGCTAAGGGGCATAAGATAAAGTAGATACATGATTTTTGAAAGTAGGAAAAGTCTATAATTGAGAGGAACAACCAAGGTCTGAGTTTTTCAAGTGTACAAGACCAAGATGCTATATAATCCATAAATATCATCTACAACATACTCAGTATTATTCATTTCTTCATTATGTTCCTAATTACTAATATATATCTAGACATGACACTATGTATGCTTGGGTCTACGTGTATCATACATTTTTATTTTTCTCATATCATCAATATAATGCCATGATCTCCACTGTTATCATTGTTACTCCAAATTTCAATATTTTATATAACACTCTTTGTATATGTATATTTTATTATGAGCCAATTTATTGTGTAGGCTTCACAACTCACCTCAAAAGAGGGGGCATACACAATGACTTGTATTAGAGACTAAGCTAAAACAATTCATTACACAATCAGGGAATACAACATTTATTTAGTTGATCACAATTCATACTCAATTTCTACCTAGAAGGCATAATAATAATTTAGTGACCCACTTGGACATCAACATTGGTCATAATTGTTTATGACAATGTGTTTTTGTCCTATGAATCAAAAAATATGTTTTTTAAAATTCTCAACACTATACTCAGTCTACAAGATAATTTTTAGTATTGATTAGAAATAATTTTTAGTTTAATGCATAAGTTATCATAGATTTTTACTCAAATTGGGGACATCATGTGTTTCCTAAATATTACATAGGTTTATTCAGAAATTCAGTTGATATTACTTAGTTATCAAAATGAATATACTTAAATATCAGATTAAAGGCATGTGCACAACACATGATCACTTTCTTACTCAACTTTTCACTAGTTCTATATAGGGAAGGGTCATTCATGTTATTCTCTATGTTTTATACACCATAATTAGATCATATTATCTTTACACCAATTTTGTACTAGAAATGAATCTTATTCCATCTGTAGTGGTTGATTCAACTTTTTTCATTAGTTTTATAACAAAATGATCTTTTAAAATTCATATAGGGATTCCAAGATACTTTACTACCTTGATTTGTGTGATGATGGAGTCAAACATATCTTGAGTCCTTAAGCACAATCTCATAATAATGAATATTGGGGCATGCATAATCCAATCCAAGTTTTTAAATGAAGAGATTTTTTCAAGGGTCCTACCCTCTCAAGTCACCAATTTTACATCAAAAAACACAACGTTTCACGTACATGAAAAAGGTGTATTTGTTCCTTGTTATTTGATCTATAATTTTTTTTGTCTTTGATTTCAGATTTCCATCTTAAGGACTGATTTATACATTTTTAATTAAAGGTTTGCATGAATCACAATTCAATGTGTGTTCTACATCCAAGCCTACTCAACACAAGTAAGCTCAGGCATAACTCTCTTTCTTTTAATCTAGTACTTTCACTTTGTTGCATTATTAAAATAAAAAGGAGGACAATGTAATCACTAAAATTAACATTTAATGCCAAGATAATGCACTTGTGACCACTCCTTATACACACTTAGCGCATGCTCAATTCCAACATTTTAAATCATTATTCCTTTACTTCTATGTAGATGATCCTTATCCTTAAACAATTATGATACTTGATATTCCTATTTATCATTCCAAAGACCCTAAGCTCATCGTTTGATTGATTCACACCTCCATCTTAGTTTTCTCTCCTTCTTAGACAAGGTCACTCTTTTAAGACAATCCTACTCACTAATAGTGTCTTAAGACACTAGTTGCATCCTCCCACCAAACAATAGCTAATAAATCAAATTAAAATGAACTTAATGAGTTGTCTTGTAAAGTTTACAAGCCCCATCCGAGGAATTTCCCAAAAGTTCACTATAAAAGCATATTTTCCATTCATTTGTTCACTAGTTGGAAAGAGGTTTTTATATTGTAAACACTGCATTTAATCTAACTACACATTAAGAGGAAAACATCTATTCTTCCCATTTATAAGTCCACATAACCCAAGTAAAGTTGAGCTAAGTTTGAATACATCTCCAAGGTCACAAGTCATTGTTGAAGCACATAATTATATAAGGATTGCATCATCATATAACATTACACCAATATTTCACACATGATTTTGGTGCATGAGATAATTACATAGAGTTTGATCCCTATTTAGAGTATTGGTATGTAGGCAACACTCAACATACGGGGTGTAGAGGTCAAGCACAAAGTTTGCCACTAACCTCTTTTCCCCCATATATCAAATTTGTTCCTCATTATCAGTTGGGTTAGGGTTCCAAGTGAAGAAGAAAGAACACAATGACCTTTGTAATAAATCAAAAGCTTTTGCACAGTCACATAGTACCTACAGGCAAAGTCACTCTGATCATATTTCAAATAGAAGGGGAAAACCCTACTAAATATTGACATGCCCTATAGATGCTAACGTAGGTTGACCTTGTCCAAATAGTGTAGCCTTGCCCTAGATTCATATGGAGCCATGCTATTGATTCACATAACCACCACATAGTCCCATAGTTAGTCACACAATCTTTGTTGTAGCTAGTCATACCCAAGTTCCATCTAAATAGTTTATCTTTAGTGTTTTCCCCTTTTAGCATATTTCTATAAATAGTAAGTTCCAAATCAGTTTTGTGTGATTTATTGCATATTTTAAACATTTTGATTTTACTCGATAGTTTATCATAATTGGATTAACACACTTTTAATTCCCTAATTTTGATAAAAACACCTAGAAAACCCTCATGAAATAACCAAATTAATGAAATTATTCGAGGAAATTGTAACTCAAAACATATATTTTAATATAATGGTTCAAGATAGGGCTATAATTGAACAAATACTCTATAAGGTAAACAATAAATATATGAATGAATGTTCATAATGGTGATTATTCTTTGAAATTTAGAGATTTCCTCTCAAATCATCATGACCAATTGAATGCTCGAAGTAATATCATTTAAGAGTTGCAACCCTTGTCTTCTCATGAAATCATTTCTCAAATTTATCATAAACCTAAAAATGCTCAAGTTTTTGTTCTCACTTAGATCTTGCACCCATTTGATCAATCAACTGATCTATTGAAATAATGGGATCATCCCCAAGGTGTGGTACCTTGGCTCCTTGGGATGAAACTCTAGAGAAGGCTGACCTACTTTCTAAACTACATGCACCTGATTTAAGATTAGTTGTAGGCTTAAATTAATGCTAAAAAGACCTATTTATAGCTAAGGCTATGATTTTTTGTATTGCAAAAGGGAAGATAATAAACTAAAAATATAAAAGAGGTGATTAACCAAGTCTAGATATCTCCTCCGCTCACTCCAATAGCACAAGATAACCTATAAGGACTAATAATTTCCATACAAAATATTCAAGTCAAACCTCTCTTGCATAAGTGTTTTGTATAAAGGTATGAAACTTAAAATAGAACAATGAGGGGTCATCATCCACCTTGAAAAATGCTATAATGGTGAGTATACACAACTAATACCTACATAAGTCCAATAATACATAGTTCACAACCTACAAAAGATGGTGTTTTTGCATAGAGGTGAGGGGAATTGGACAATAATTCAAGATAAAACAACTTTTCCACATGTAAATATCAATAATTCATAAGATACACATAATATAAAAGTATTTGAGGAAGGTAAATTCAAGATTTTATTGATTTCAAGGCATCAATCTAGTATTACAAGACTCAAAATGAGCAGATTTTTGTCATAGCCAAGAGGAGGGATCTTGAGAATAATATTTTTTAGTCCTATATATAATAAAATGAGATGAGAAAGGAGAGGAGAGAAATCAAAGAGATCTCATGAATTCTTACACCACTCCATCAACCAACCCATGTAGAAAATAGAGAAATAAAATGGAGTCATTAATCTCTCTCTAATGCATTAGGTCTACTCCATGAATATCTCCAAAGAAGGTTGGCAGAATGGTGTAAGAGGAGACCTTATTTTTGCTATTTTAGTCCTTAATAAGGCTTGTACATGGGGGATATGATCTTCAATGATGATCAATTCTTGGGAAACACATGTCTTAATAGACTTAACTCACCTATCTCCTCCCCTCATGCATGCATGCTAGAGAAAATCTAGCCATGTTTTACTTGTTATGATTGCCATGCTTGATAGATGTTTCACCTTAAGGTAAACCTTATACGCCCATTTGGAGTTTTGGGTCGACCTACCATGAATAACACTCCATGGAGGGATTTACACATATTTAAGGGAAGTTTTCAAAGTTTCCTTACCTGATTCATGATCTTTATGACCATTAAATCCATTCATGGTAGTTCTAAACTTGTTGTAGAAACATGAACTAGTTGAAAGCTCAATTTTGCCTTATCTTCTACCATGCAAATTGCAATCAACCCTTTACAACCGAAAAAATATGCTTAGAAACCTTTTTAGGTCTATAATCTAGGTATTTAGGTCATAAAACCTCCATCTCTTTAACTTATAGACCTAGAGATTGTTTCCAGGATTTAACATCCTTGTTCTTAACATCTCTTCTTCATATACTCTTCTAAAACTTGCCAAGAAACCTTGAAACTCCTTCAACTTATCAACTAGGTGTGCAACACAAAGCCTTCATGTTGGTGGTCTCAGGGATCTTGAAACCTTATTGAAATTAGTATACCTACAACCTGTCTTAAGGGCTTCAAACCCTTGATAAACCTTGCCATCAAAAAATTACTGTCTAGATGGCCTTGTCAATCCTACAACTTGAATTGGATATAGATCATACAAAGATCATTAGAACTATGTGTAATAAGTCAATAAACCTTAAATTTTATTGCATATAGGCCTTTACTCTTTTTTGTATTTCCTTAAAGGGCCTTAAAAGGCTCTATAACCATGTTTCAGGATTGTGAGGAGCTTGAAAACTTTCTTGGAGACCTCTGTATTTCATTATTAAACATGAGAGTCATACCTAAAAACATGCCAAGAGACCTTGAAGACTATTCTTCAAAACTTTTTAGTCCTTCATACAATCTTTTTCTTTTTGTTTAATTGGCCTACATAATATGTTTCAAGATTGTAAATATGTTTTAATATTTACTTATCATCCTACAAGTCTGCTATGTTATTGACCATACTTAAATCTTCTCAAAACCTTGATAATAGGCCTATTGGTGCATGTTTATTTCTTGAATAACATCATTCATATGCCTACAAGTTCACATAATTAAACCTTGCATTCAATCTATCATCCTTGACAACCTTAAAGACTAGGCCAACATGAGAGATCCTTATTAACTCTACTTGTAATTTTCATTACTTCACATTGAGAGCCTACAAATAGTCTTGGAGGGTGCTTGGAAGTATGTGGAAAATTGTAGGAAGGTCTGTAAATCTAAATTATCATGTTATAACTCTAAACTCTACACTATCAAGCCTACAAGCATCTTCACCATGCTTGGAATTCATGATTTTCATTGGCAGGCCTATAGGTGCTAGAGAAGGTCTACAACCTTGACTTCCACTGACAACAATCATAACACTATCCTTGGAAGATCATCCTTGGACCTTGAAAGTGTTTATAAGTATATTTCCTTTTTCTATTCATGATTAATCAAGAAAGAGCAATACTGTAGACTAACATATGCATTTATAATGCTTGGAACTTGTCTTGGAGGTATGGGATCTTGGAAAAAATCTGCTACAGTCCTGTAGGTACCTTGACAATGTTTAAGACTCATAGAAACTTCCCTTTCCCCTTGAATAAGGCATATAATCTTGGAGACTTCAAAACCTAGCCATGGGGATCTTGATAAACTTGGAAATCTTCTTCCTCATTGTTGTAGGCTTGCAAGTGAGTGTTTGAAGCCTACAACCTATCACAAACCTTTCTAGTGATGCAAGCTATTGATGGTTCTTCAAAACCTACCTAAAACCTTAGATGTTTACTTGAAAACCTTGTAGGTGCATATTTCTTGTTTGAACTTCACTTTATAAGCTTGCAACTTCATGTTTCATTCTTATAAGAACCTTGTCCCAATATCAAAGAACCTTGGGGACTTATTACAAGACTGTTGGTGAAGTCGTTTGGCCCGAAACCTTTAAATAGGCTTATTATACCCTTGAAACATGCTTGAAAAATTATGAAACTCTTCATGCACACCTATTTCCATTTATGCCATGGCACTTGAGGAGGTGATAGACAACCTTGAGAGGTTTGAAACTATATCATAGGCTTGTAGATATTTTTTTTGAGCTTAAGAATCTCTATCCTCTTGTTTAATCTCATGAAAGTCTTCTTGATGGACCTACAAGCATTTATTATCAAAGATTCCTAGAAAACTCTAGAACATGCTAATTATAGGGATAACTTGTGTAGTAGAGAGCAAAGATAAACAAAATCTAATAATTCACTCTTATAAAACATTATTTAAAGATAAAAGTGCACTATTACATGAAAAATTATAGTAAAACATAGAAATAGGTGGCATAACCATAATGAATTACATATTTAGAGGCAAAAAAATTACTCACTACACATTGAACATAGATAAAATATTCTTAGGAAAACCATAACAAAACTATTTAATTAATCTCTAACACACATCAAAACCATATTTCATTACAACAAAGCACTATATATAGAACATTCTAGAATGTTGTTTCTTTACATTTCAATCTTTTGATATGCCATAAGGAAAGACTCTACATATTATTTACTCTACTGCATATGCTTACAAGATCGCATACTGCCAAAATACTATACAAAATACAAAATCATATACTTTGGACACATGTACAACCAATTATCCTTTGTGATTTTGGTGACCTCGATCTATACCCAACACTTTATTAGATTTAAATTATTATCTCATCCTGAGACAAAGTCACATCTTGAAGTCTGATATGAAGTTGAGAGGATGAGTGATAAACACTAGTCACAGTTATCATTTCAGGTGCCTTTTTCTAGTTTTGACCCATTGTACACTACTTAACTACCCTTTTAGGTTTTCAACTAAGTAGCATACTAGCCTATCACTCTTTTGGGTTTTCAATAGACTATCATAACTAGGTATTTCCATTTACGGGCTTTCAACCATTCTATCCCTACTCCTAATGCTTAACACTATCTAAAAAATATGAAAATCTTATGAAAATTGCAAAATTATGGTACATAGTAACTACTAGGAGGTTTTTGGTGTGCTTTGGAGTGACTTCATAGGAGGCTACTCTGTTACTAGTTCTGCTTGTGGTGAGGCTAGATCTATTGAGTGTGCAAGGTCTATTGGTGGGATATGCTATTGATAAGTTTCTATTTGTGTCTGCACATTTATCTTCTTCTATTGTAGAACTTTTTGGAGTTTATAGGGTGGAATAAACTAAGGTTCATCCACTAGTTGAGTAATGAAAACATTGACCTATGAAAGATCTTGCTTTAGCATCTTCTAATCGGTCATGGCCTTGCACACCAAAGAAATCAAGATGTACAGTAGAATCTGGATCAACATCAAATTATACACATCATCATCTTCCATAATGGATATTATTTCTTTTGTGTTTGACATATTTAGTTGAATATCCAAAACCAACTCATCGAATTGGTTTGTAGTCTTTTGAGATTGAATGGCCACAAATGTGTTGTGCATTATCTCATTATGCCAAGTCTAAAGCTTTTTCATGGAAATATCCCTAGAATCCGACATTTGATTTAGTGCACTACTATTAATACACCAATAGCTATTTGATCATCCATCATGGCTTTGGATTTATCTGCTATAGTGAACTTTTGTTGCATAGTAGCTAAAAATTTACTACCTTGATTTTATCATTCCTTAAGTTATCTGTTTGGCTTAGTGTGTAGTGGTATCCAGGACTTGTTAATATTAATTGAGAAACTTATAGATTGCATCTGTATCTTTCTTTAGTGCTTGACCTTGAAAGTGTAGTGTTTCTAGGCATTGCACAACCAACCAATCCCTAGTGAGTTGCATCAATAAGGGTGTGAGTTGTTTGTCCTCAGTTATGGCCTGGTCATCGAGAACTTGTGTAACTAGTGTAGGATAAGTGTTATCAATTATCTTTCATTCTTTTTCAAGATGGTTGTTTAATTCTATTTTTTCCTCACACAAAAACAAAACTTCCTGCTCTAAGTCTGAGGCCTTTTGTGTAATTGGCTCCTAAAATATAATGCTACCTTTGGTCTATTTAGATAGAGGCAATTGAGCAACATCTAAAGATGTTTTTATCATACTGGTTAAAAGTGTCATGGATGTTGTTGAAAGTGTTATAGGTGTTGATTTGAATTGAGCCAAAGCTAATGAGAAAGTGGTGCACTAGGTGTATGTTGTGGGGATATCCCACATCCACTGCATAACAATGTAAGGTTTTAGTTGCAAAGTCTCCTCCTATATACTTACTTGCTCTTCAGACTTTCACTATGATACACATATTATATCTCCCTTATCTCAAGCCTCCTTTTCCTTCATGGCTTTATCTTTAGCTTCATCCTTATCTTTAGCCTCTACCTCAGCTTGAGCTTTAGCATTTGTAACAACTTTTTTAGCTTTAGATTTATCCTTAGATTATTGGGCTTCAGCTTTGTGTTTGACCTACTCTTCTTTATTGCACTGGTCCTCCTTAGACTTAGCTTTATCTTTGGTTGCTGCTCAACATCTACTTTTTTAGCTTGCTCATCTTTAGCCTAAGCCCTGGATTTTGCTTCTACTTCATCTTGCTTTCATTGTGTAGCTTTTGCTTCTTGTTATTTTCCTTGTGCTTGCTCCTATTTCTTCCTTTTTGCCTCCACTTATTTGACCTAATTCCTCATGGCCTCTGCTTCCTTATCTCACTTATTCATAGCCTCTGCTTCGTTATCTTGCTTCTGGCACTCTTCCTCTTCTTTTTTGCTTCCTCTCTTCTTTCCTTTACACATCCTCAGGATCTTTTGTTTGCTATGTAGTTTCTTATTCAGGTGTTGGTTTTGGCCCAATTGTTTCTCAAGGCTCTTCTATGACTTTAGGTATGTCAAGATTGATCAATGCTTCAATGTCTTTAGAAGACATTAATTTAACAACCATACCTCTGCACACAAATGTATTTTTCTTGGATATGGCTAGAGGAGTTTGGATATGTTTTTGCTTCTTCATTTCCTAAGTTAGAAGTTGTTATTGTGTAGTTTATGATGTCTACACACTACTGGTAATTGTTGGTTCCCCAAAAGACATCATTATTTCCCTTACAACTTGAGATGGTCAGGTAGATGGATATGTGCATGGTTTTTGCATCAATGGTTATGTTGGGATTTCCCATTCTGGTATTATTAGTGTGTTTTTTATACACACCTTAAAGAGTTTTAAATGAGGCAACCTCTAACATTGTGGGATCTCTCTAGAACTAGGTTTCACTCTATGGCATGAGTTATAGGTATGTGGTTAGAACAACTCAGTGGTGGAATAGTAGGTTAAGCCCATGGGTTGTTCAACCAAGTTTTTGGGTTGATGTATGGATTCTAATAAAAAGGATAAATCACTAGGTGAGTTGGATGGGTGGAAGACTAATCTATGATGGGTAGATCTCAAATAAACTTCAAAAGAGGGAAGGGTAAGGTAGAAACAAGGATTCTATGTCTCTTTAACATGAATTTCTTAGTCTGTCTCTTTTGTGGATAAGTATCTCAAGTACCAGTGTTTATTGTTTGTAACTTTTGCACACTCATAAACAAACATAGATAGAAGTCTATGATAGTTAGATATAGGGTGCTCAATGGTCACAACTTAAGGTTACTCTTTTTAAGGTTGTTGTTTCATACCTTCATACAAGTGATTAAAACTCAGACCAAGAAGTGATCTAAGGTAGTTTTAGATCACACCTATAATACTATACCAAATAAGATACTTATACACACCTTAGATTATTGATTCAATTTGTACTAACTATATAAATTAATGAAACATATCAATATTCAATAGCTATTGCACATCTAAGACTAACATTCACTAATAAAGCCATCAGATTCATTTGTAACATTGACACACATTAGAATTATTAAATCAATTAAAAACTAACAAACTTCAAATTCATTGACATAGAAAGGGAAGAAGAAAGAACAAACATAGTTGCATGACAATCAAAATCCTTTATTTCTTCTTGTATTTCATTCAAAGACTTTAACCTTTTAAAAATATGGTTCTACATGTATATATAGATCTTGGTGAAGGGGTCACTTCATCCTCCAAGATTAGAACCCTTCATTTATATCTCAAAAGACTAAGATAAGTCTTGGTTAAATATCAATTTCTTACAGATATCACAGTCATACAATGTGTATATGTTGCCCAAAATTATTCAATTGATTATAAAATATATGCAACTAGGACTTAACTATTCAGCTATGACCATTACATGCAAAATGTACAAAATTAGCTTTTATATAAATTGGATCTTGCTTGACTTGTATCAAAACTTCTATGAAAACTATGTTAGTACTCATAATTGATGTTGTAGTAATTGAAATTGCACTTGACGATGCACCAAATGATAAAAATATTATTACCATGGGAATAGTAGCATGAAGTGGAGCTGACATGGTTGTTGTCATTATTGGTGCTATTGGTGGAGTTGGCATAGTGTAACTAGCAAGTGGCATTTGTTGAGCAAATTTCTTCTTTGCATCCAAGTCCTAGTAGTGTTTGTATGCCTGAACATGTTGTGCTCTGATTAGATTCATATCCAGGAAGTATGGCTTGATTACCTTGATTGTCTCTCCTATTAGCTTGTTATACTTTTCCTTTATTGCTTTGAAGCCAACCTTGAACACTTCCACCTCTATAGCCTTCTTCCTAGCTGCACTCAATTTGGCCTCAATGTCTTCTAGGCTCAAACCTTGTAGGCTCTACTTGAATTGTTAGATGCTTGTTTAATCATCTGATTAAATATATCTTGGGTCACTAATCTACATCTGTTATCTTGAATGGTGGCCAATTGTAATCTTGACAAAATCTGCTTGGCCTCTTTCTCTTGCTCGACCAACTTATTCACTAAAGCCTCAGAAGATAGTACTAAGTCTCAAGCTTCCTACATTCTTATTAATGCTAAATTCAAAGCATTATATGCCTCTAATGGGGTCATTAAGTCTAGATGGATAAATGCCTTATTAAGGGTATAAAATACCAAGAAATTTAGCTGATTATCATCCTCTTTGTGGATTTAAAATAATTTAGCTATGTTATTGACACGAGGAGCCAAGCTTATTCTCAAAGAATGAATAGAATCAAGAATTTCATACATTTTAATAGAAACATCTTGCACATCTTGATCAATGACTTGGGGAACCTGAATCACTTGTTTTTGCTCTTTGAGTGTCTCTAACTCTTCCTTAAGCTCTTGTCTAGCCATTTTGATCCCTTGATGTATGGCAAGGATGGCTTCTGTATGGGTCTCCATATATGACTCCAAGTCCTCAATATAAGGGAACTGACTCTTTTGCCTATTCTACCTCTTGCTTAGGGAGTACACTTCTTCCATCTCTTCTAATTAATATCCCACCTAAATTATCTTCAATTTTCCTCTTCCTCACCCTCTATAATGATGCAGTGGCTTTGTCAAACAGAGAGCTCACCTTTGGTAATTCTGTTATCTTCAGATTGGGCTTCTTAGAGGATGAGGCTCCTAATTCCTTATCCCAATATAGAAGAGTGATATTTTAGGGATATAAAGGTTTTTCTTCCACTTGATCATGTTCTTTAGGTTCTTTCTTAGGTTGTGTGGAAGGATTGTGCATTGCAGTCCAAATAATATTTAACCAATCTATGTTTCCATACTATGGCATTGGATGGACAATAAAGACTGACTGCCTCCTTGGTGCCCTTTTTGTTGTTACCACTATGGTTGTGGTGGTGGGAGTGGAAGAAGGTAAGGGTGAACCCAATTGGGTAGAAGGAAATGTAGTTGAAGTGATGGATTGGGAAATGGCCAGAACGGACAAGGCTAGTGTTGATGGGGTGGATGTCAATGGAATGGAAACCAAAGGGATAGAAACTACCAAGATGGAAACTACAACAATGGAGGGTAGAATAGGTGTAGTGGTTGGAGGCAGACTCATGGATGGATGTAGGAAAACTAAACCTATAGAAAGTGTCTACTGGGGAATGAATGTGGAAATAACTAGCCCAGGGGAGATGGAAATTGTAGGTAAGGAAATCAAAGGAGCAAAACTTAAAGGAATTATGAGAAAGGGATCCTTATTAGATGGTTAACCTATGATAGGTGCCTTATACTTAAGTAATTGTAGGATTGAAACCTTTGCCTTCTATAGCTCCTCTTCATTCACCTCTTGGGTTGGATGGGTCTATGGTTGATCCCCCTAGGGCTTCCTTCGATATGTCTTTGTGGTTATTCCTGCCTATGGGACTATGGACAATGATGGAAGAGAAGGGGGAATAATACTTAGAATTGGGGTTGAAGTAGCCACTCTTTCCTCTTCATTAAAGGAATCTAAGCATATAATCCTAGTTTCTACTTGTGCATTACCTCCTGTCGTAGTTAGCTATTCAACTAACTCTTACTTGACCTTGATCAATTCAATTATTAAAGGCTAGGTTGGGAGCAATGATTCCTTTTCCACTTATGTGGAATCAGATAGTTCTTCCTTATCTTATTATTCCATGAGGGGTGCCTTAGATACCAATTATTTTTGGTCTTAAGGTTGGCCTTGAGCTAGTTGGGGATCTAGCCCCTCTTATTATAATTGTTGTGATTGCCTACCACTCAAAATATGAGGATATACATCTTCTAAGAGGTGGAATTATGAAATTCATTTCACCAAGTGTTAAAGATGGTTCTAATTAAATCACTCTCAACAAGTCCTCACTTAGTCCTGGAGTTGAATCCCTTTCCTTGACCTCCTTATCATTATTGGCATTCATGAAGATAAAATCATGATCCATTGGCTCATGCTTGTTATCAAGGCCAAGGGTATGAATTTTATTTTGGACCTTTCCATGACGGTCTTAGTCTCAGTAAGGTAGGGTGGGCAATTCATAAGCCTTCTTAGCATTATCAACTTCTTTGAATTGCTTGTGGATGTATACTACATTTGCTCAATGGTGACGTGAGATCCATGGAAGCTGGACTTCTTATTTCTAGTCAATTCTTCATCAATGTATTTCAAATTTGATAGGCTATTTCCTACTCAACAACCTTATTCAAAACAAACTTCTAGAGCTAGAGATGATCTAACTTATGACCCACCACCATGATTATTGTGTAATACAAATAAATCTAATAGCCTCTTACATTATTGTCTAGTGTTTAGGCTATGCTATGGAAAATTATTTCCAAAGGCTAACCATGTATGGCCATTTAGACCTGAGGATAATGGTCCTCAGTGATCTTTACTATATTCCTCACATATGAATATATGTGCACAAAATTGTAGTAGTCACAAATCCTATTTTTTATGACTTCAACATTGGGATCCCACAAGACTTCATTATGTCTATACATAGTGCCCATGACTACATCTAGCAGATAGGATATCATGTAAAATTTTACACCTAGTGGCTTCTTATCCTTATGTAGGATTTTCTCTTGGAGGTGTGCACTAATGATTTCTCCCAAAGCATAAGTGCACTCTGAGGTAGTTAATAGGTCCAATAGAGGAACCCATTCCAGGTGTGTGAAATAGATACTAGAGTGGCCAAATAATCTATTTAATAATTCCATTCCCACATGGATTCCCATTCTAAATCATGTGATGGAGATGGGGCTCTTAGCATGTTCCTTCAAAGTGAAACTTTCCCTAGGGAGAAGCCACTTTGATAGATCTCACTCCAGATGATTGTCCTTCTTCCATTTGATGATTGTGTGCAAATCAAAAGTAACATTTAGAATGGGTAAGCTCAAATACTTATTGAATGCCTCACCCAAAATATACATGACAATAATGTTTTTATCTACATAATTAAGGTATCCTTCATCCATGATTCTCCCTTCAGATGATGAGGCCTATAGTAGATCAATACATGACATCACCTCTAGTTTCATAGTTACATAGTGTAAGGCTTGATATTTGAATGGGAGTAGGTCCTTCACCAACAATTTATCTTCAGTTGTAATGTCCCCCTTAAGTAAATATGAGTCTAAATTTTTTACTACCTCTCACAATGCTGAATAATTAAATAATGCCCTTCAAATATAGTAACATCAAATATAGTGTGTAAGTACTCTGTCGAATCCTTGATTGAGAACCTAGATGGTGCTGGGGCTATCTCGTAGGACCTAGATGATGATGCCATGGTGATTGTACTAAGTACTAGTATGTTCTAATCTTTTGGTAATGGCATCTCTTTACTGATTTGTACTTTGCAAATCACAAATCACTTTCGATAGCAATTATGGATTTTGAATCGCTTAAGGCTGAAGTCTGCTCGAGCTCAAAGATTGAATGATGTAAACTCAACTAAAGGTTTGATGTAAATATATTTTTTCATTAATTTCCAATTCATTTACTATTACTCATTAACATCTATGAGCCCATCACCTTCATTTAAATTTGAATTCAACTACCTTATTTAGTGTACATGCCATGTAGGATGCCTTATCATTTGGGGTCTCACCATGTAACATTACTTATTTTTTCATGTGTTACTATATATCCCAATCAATAAAAGTTAAACTTTACTTTTAGGCCAAAAGACTCTGAAGCATAGAATATCTGTCAGAAAGATTTTTTCCCAAAGTTATCAAAACAAAATTTCCAAAATGAAAGTCTCTGAAGCTAAGTCTTGACATAAAAGCCTTCAGTGAAAAAGTTTCTATAGATAATGTTTCTGAAGTGGATCTTTCTGAAATAAAGTCACTAACATAAACCTTCCAAAATAAAAGTTATCGACGAGAATCTTTCTGATGAAATCCCTTCAAAATGAAAGTTACCAACATAAAGCTTCCAAAGTGAAAGTTATCGATGATAAAGTTTTTGATGAATAAGTCACTGATAGATAAGATTCTATAGAGAATAGAACATGAATAACACTATTGGTGAAAGCTTGTCAAAGTAACTATTGCCAAAGTGAAACTTCCTAAAACAAAAGCTATCGAAGTAAAAATTCTATGGTCCAATCTTGATAATAAGAATCCTTTCAAAATGAAAGTTGCCAATGTAAAGATTCCGAAGTGAAATTTATCGATGAGAAAGTTTTTGATGAATAAGTCATTGATAGATAAGCTTTTGTAGAGAATAGACTACGAAGAAAGCTACATGTGAAAGCTTACCAAAGTAAATGTTGCTGAAGTAAAACTTACCAAAACAAAAATTGTTGAAGTAAAAATTCCATGGACCAATCATGTCAATAAGAGTACTTCTGATGAAATCCCTCTAAAATGAAAATTGTTGACACAAAGCTTTTGAAGTGAAAGTTACCGACAAGAATTTTTTTGATGAATAAAGTCACCAATGAGAAACTTTCCACAAAAAATCTTTCCAAAGATAAGTTTATGAATGAAAGCTTCCAAAGACTAAACTTGTCAAAGACCAAATACTCCAAAATAAAACCAATCTAAAATATTGTCATGCAAAGCCATTCTTTCCAATTATTTTGTTAAATAGGTTAGTCTGAATAAGTACTTCCAAATGAAAAAGTATACCACAACACGATTCAACATTAAAAGCAATGAATTCATATAGATAATACAAGCATCATAGCCCTCAAAAATCATAGGTACCCCTCTAAGATATTCATTATTTGTAAAAAACAAGGTGGATCCCCAATTTTTGAAGAAAAATATAGAGTGGGGTGTGTTGAATACAACAAATAAAGACGCATAGGGGTGTATACTCCAAAATTTTCAAGAACCCGAAATCCATGGTTTTGCAATCTCAATATAAACCATAAATTTATCTTGAAATAAATGACTAAACCAAAAATGAAAAGAGACTCTTAATAATCGTATGTAACATACTAGCTTTACTTAAACATTCAAGTTGTGTGTGAAAAGTATGGTTTTTTACCTCTTATTTTAGTTTTTTAGGCAATGATATAAGGGTGAGCCATATGTTTCACTTTGATTGGGCATTAGGTATATAGATGGGGAGCTTGGGTATTGCTATGCTACCATCCAAGCATCCATAGCTTTGATAGAAATACCTTTGATCACTTATTCCTCCATATTTTTCATAATGTGTGATGTAATGATCTTATTTCATCATGTCAGATTTGAATCCTTTTTTATTTTCTTTTGGATTTTTGGATTTTGCCTTTTTATTTCTATTATTTTATTTATTTTTTGAAAGAGGGAAAAGATGACCATAATGAGCTAGTCTTAGTTAAAATTTTGGTTTAATCAAAATTTCCCTGTCAACTCTTACCTATACCCATGTTTATTAACTTGAACATGTATCAATGTTTTATGTGCATTTAACCTAAGGGAATATGGAAAGTTTTCTAAATTTTCTCAGAACCATGGGAGAAACTTTCACATACCTAATAAAATCATTAGCTTTAGGACATATTCATGGCTAACTCTCTTACTGCTTACTTGAATTAAAAGTTGTAAACTATAGTATGCATTATCCCCTTGATTCAGGTTGGATTCAAAACATCTCAAATTGTGTTTGATTATACCAGGATTGACTATCATGAAATCAAAATAAAACTAATCTAAAAAGTAGGAAAACATACTTAAAGCAAGAATCTACTTTATAAAATGTGCACTAATCTAATAAAAGCAAATGACTAAAATTAGGAAACTAACTAATAAATCAAATCTAATCTACTCCTACCTCTACCATAACATCTTATTGTTACTCAAAGACCTCTCTATATGGGGCATCTATGAAGCAATGCTTCAAAACCTATCTATTCATTGGATATGTTAGATTATTACCCTTAACATCCTTTAAATGGAAAACATTATTACCCAAAATTTCTAAAATTTGATACGATCCTATCCATAGCAGGGTAAACTTGTCATGCATTCATTTTTTCTCATGGGCTTTGTCTCATAGAAGTACCAAGTCAAAGATCCTGAATAATTTGAATTTTGATCTCTTATCGAACCATCTCTTGACCATGCCCTGATGTTTGCTGAAGTTGTGTAATGATTTATCCCTAGAGTCTTCCATTTTGATGATGTCTAGTAGCCTAGACTCTATTTTGTTAGTAGGCTCCATATACTCTTACATGAACTAATATGTTGGTAATTTTAGCATGATTAGGAACATAGGTTATTTTCCATATACCAATAGATATGGTGAAGCTTTGAGGGCATGCTTATGCCTCATCCTATCTACCCAGAGTGTATACTTTAGTAGGAGGTATCATTCCCTTGATTTATCTACAACTAACTTCTTGGTTACGTCTATAAGGTTCTTATTAATTTACTTAACCAATCAGTTCCCTTGTAGGTAATGATTTGAGGATGATCTAATTGTAATATGATTATCATGGGCCCACTCAGTGAATTTTACTGATTTAAAGGCTGGCCCATTATCACAAACTAGAGAGATGGTAGTGACAAACCTAGTTGTGATGTGTTCTAAATAAAACTTATCACATCTTGGGCTCTAGAGTTATTGGTGGCAACTACCTCAATCCATCTAGTGAATTAATCTATAGAAGTGAGCACAAACTTATGCATAGTTGGGTAATTTGGATTTATAACACCAATAAATTATAGGTCCCATTGGGTAAATGACCTACCTTAAATTATAGGCTATAGTGGTATTGTTGCATGTACCTCTCTTTTGGCCAACCCTTGGCATTCATGGCATGTCCTCATGTGGAAATGAGTATCTTAAAAAACCATTGGCTAGTAATAGCCCATTTTGAGTATTTTATGTGTTGTAGTATTGCTAGATAGATGGCCACTACCTATCTTTTGATGCATATTTTTAAAGATTTCTTGAGGTTCCTCACGTGACACACATCTTAAATGAATGTCATCATAATTATTTATATAGAGCACTCCTTTATTGATCATATAAAGAGCATCCTTGAGCCATAAATCTCTTTTTTGATCTCTTTTAAGTTTTTGGGGGCATGTTCTAGTGAGCAAGAACTGATAATACCTGAATACTAATCTTTTTGGGAGACCTACGTCTAGTAAACCTCCTCAATAGTGATGTGTGGGTTTGGTTCTGTCATCAGTTAAACTATGAATTATCCTCTAATGATCATGGCTAGTTTGATTTCAATATCAAATTCCTATAACTTGACCATCCATTTACCTTTATGCTCCCCCAATTTGTTCTATCCAAGCGTGAGCTTGTCAATGAAATCCATTACTCTAGCGATAGTATTATTCTAGAGGATATAGTTCCTAAAATTTTTGACTGCCTTGATGAGAGTAAAGATTTACTTGTCAATTAGCTAATACTTAAGCTCTGAAACCTTCAAGTGAGTGCTAATAAATGCAATAGGATGTTCACTTTCTTCCTTTTCTATGTGAGTACAAAAATAATAGTATGTTCTAAGGTGAATGAATATAAGTAAAAATCTTTGGTGAAATCAGGGCTTACTAGTAATGGGGCTTGAAAAATAGCCTTATTTATGTCTTAGAAGGATTTGTTAGCTTCAAGGGTCCACTCCACTTTGACATTCTGTTTGAGTGTTGCATTCATGGGTCTAACAATCTTCATGAATCCTGATATGAATTTTCTTACAAAATTTATCTCTCTAAAGAATGATTTGAGCTCCTTTTTGCTATTTGGAAACGTTATCTTTGATATTCCTTGAATCTTGTCTGGTTCCATGGTGATTCCATCATTGGTAATGATGTGGCCTAGTAACTTGTCTTCAATAACACTGAATATACTTTTCTTTGGGTTAAGTGATACCCAAAACTTTCTACATCTTTCAAAGATAGACTAAAGATGGTCAATATAATCAACTCTATTTTTAATAAAGATAGTGAGATTGTCCATGTATATAATGATGCACTTCCCTATCAGTCCCTGGAATGCATGATCCCTTGCTCTTTGAGATGTTATTCTAGCGTTGATCAACCCAAATGGAATTCACTTATATGCATATGTTACCCAATTCATTATAAATGTTGTTTTCATATTATTTTCTAATTCAACCAATACTTGATTATAACCTAAAAATCCATCCAAGAAAGACAACATATTATAGTCACTTACAATTTGTATTAGCTCATCTAAGGAGGGCAAAGGATAATCTTTCTTCTTCAAAAATTTATTCAAATTTTTGAAGTTGACACAAATTTTGATCTTGCCACTCTTTTTTTTATTGGAACTAGATTGGGCACCCAAATTGAATGTCTAATAGGAAAGATAATCCTAGCACTCAGTTAATTTTTCACTTCCTTCGGAATTAATGGTTCCAAAATATGATTAACCGATCTCTACATTTGCCTAAATGGTTTATGATCAAACTTGAGTGGAATTATATGGGTAATGACTCTCAGATTGAAAACACTTAAGTCATCATAAGTCCATGTAATTATGTCGTTAAACTTGATAATTAGTTCTTTAACTCTTTACCTTTTTTCATGCATGCAAATTAAGCCAATTTTGACTAGGTGTGCATTATTTTCATCACCAACATTTTCCAAATTGAACCCATATTTATTAACCTTTAACTATTTCCCTGATTGGGCCTAAGGATCTCTATCAAAGGTCCTTTCCAGGGTAACCATTCCTAATGGGAGTCGACTCTCTTTTAGTTGGATAATGCCTTCTTCATTTAATTCTTCATGACACCTGTCGTTTATTTCTTTGTCATTGATTATTTGAGATTTAAATTGCCCTAAATTTGTGAGAAATTGGAAAATTTATTGGTCATCATCAAACTCTTGAAAATTTTCAACATTATCTGGGACTGAGGGACATAATACTGATTTAATGGAGAATTTTTGTATTTTTTACTCCTATAAAGGTGTTAAATTTGCTATTGAAGTAGCCAGTGAATAGGTGGCTCTTTTTTGTTCTCTCAAGATAGAAACTATGTTTTAGATTGAGGTAAAAGCAGGTTTTGAAGGGGCCCCGAAACCCTGTTACAAAGAAAGAAAGAAAGATCTTCCAAGACCACAGGCAAAGCCTAAAAACTACTACAAGGAAGTAGCAAAAATAGGTTTTAAATGGACCTGAAACCACCAGAAAGACTTCCGGTCAAAACCCAGATTAAACAGAGATCTATTAAACAAAGATAGAAACTATGTTGAAAGCTTCAAATGATTCTATTAAATCCTAGGCTCTATGTTTTTACTTCTTTAGATATGACAATTTACACTAATATTTATATTTGACTTGGTTTACCGTGAGTTCAAAATCTTTGTATACTAGCAATTATTTGACATTGTTCTTGAGGGTGAACTGTAATCCCAGAATCAAGGATTTGTACTTTACTCTATTATTGGTGCATGGGAATTGGAGCCTATATGTTGTCAATAGTTTCTCTCATTTTGGATTGATCAACTCGATATCAACACCTGATCCTTGCTTAGATCTGGCTCCATCAAAATGGAGGGTCCATAATTGGGAAGAGCTTGAAATTTCTTCTAATACTTCATGCTTTGTGGAAAATGTATAAACTATAAGATTAGGAGATTTATAACTTGCCTCCTCATTGGTAATATTGTATTTTATAATAGTATGCTTCATTATTGGTTCTCGATCAATTTTGATATGGTTGGCTATGCCTCTCCATGGTAGCCAAATATGTGAAAAGTTTATGGAAAGATATCCATTTAGCATTTTTGACCAATTTCTACTCAATAACAACCCATAACATTTAGAAATGTCCACTACCAAGATGTTGATAGTCATATGCACTCTAGGTTCGAAAGTAACCTAAATTATTACATCATTCAACTCTCCCAATATAGGCATTACTATTTTATCAAGCTATAACACAGTCCTCTTGGATGGTTTTTGTGTTAAACCAAGATTCTGATAAATAGAATTTGTCATCACCATTGCCAAGGCTCTTGAATCTACTAAGCCATTATGTATATTCTTTCCAAACCCTTGAATAGTTAGTAAGAAAGGGGTAACTTCTAGATTGATTTTGTATATAGAATTCATGTTGGTTATCTTAGATTTTTTACAATAGACTTGCCTATGATAGACTTCCATAAGAGCTCCTTATACTCTGTGATTTATGCTAGTTCATGAAGAGTAATGTTGGCCTTGATTTTCTTCATATCCTCAACAATATTTTATCTTCCTTTATTCTATTCCTCTCTATGCTGAGGCTGATCACTCCCTTTAGGGGGAGGAGGATTATTGTTAGCCTTGAGATTTGGAGGGATAACTATATTATTAGAAGGATTAGAAGTAGTAAATGACTGCCTGTTCCTCAAATTATAATTATTCCTATTGAACTTATGGAATGCTTGCACTTCATTAGAATTGTCTTCTAGGATGTTATCATCTTCATTAGGGAAGGTGGACTCAAAAGTCTCAAAAACCATAACTGAACTAGAAGGGCCATATTCATGAGGCAGATCTGGAGGATTCATCATTTGATTTTGTTTGATCATCTCCCTCTAGAATATTTTGAAGGCTACATAGAATTCTATGCAGTCAAACTCTCCATGCTAAGATGTATTTTGGACCCTGTACCAATTGGGCAACAATGTTTCCATGATATTGATCTCTAGCAACTTATTAGATTGTTGTTGTTCTACATTGTTAGTAGGCCTATTATATCTTGAAAAGGAAAAATTTTGATTTTAATTCTAGTTATTTGTATTTCCCATCCTCTTCTGCATATTCAAGAAGTCTTTTCTTAGCTTTTGAACCATTCTTTGTATATCATCCAATTTAACTTTGTTGGAATCAGAACCTTAAGTGACTGTTGCATTGGTGTGAGCTTGATGTTGATTTTGATGATTATTTATTTATGTATGATATTCAAGAAATCATAGTTTTGATTCATTGTCTACTACATCATGGGTGATAGAGTACATCTAGTTTTGATTGAATGCGAGAGTGTTCTAGTTTACACGTGGAATTATATTCAAGGATGGAAGTCCATTGTTGACTGCTTGATCTCCTAGATTGTGTGGACTAAGCCATAAATTGAGCTGCTTATCGATGTTGATAGCTTCTTGAAATGCCAAAGCTAGCATATTAGTAGCAGTATATCTTTTCAAGAACACAACAATAATAGGATCCAAGGCATTCTTGTATATTTTGAGTGTTATATTCTCATCTGGTTTATAAATAACTTTCAATTGGGTGTGCATCTTCGAGAATCTTGCATTGAAGGCTTGGATGGACTCGTTAGGAAACATTTTTATGCTGGTAAAGATCTAACATACCTGACTTGAAGTAGTTACCTATCCAAATTCCACAAAGAAAGTACCTTGCCACTCTTCCCAAGAGGTGATGAAATTTTCTTGCAAATTGAGATTCCAATCATAAGAAGAATCTTACAAAGTAAATGAAAAAGCCTGAATGCAACATCCTCATGGATAAAATTCATTAATCTCAAGGTGACTTTGAAATATTTGATATTTTCTTCATCTGTCCTCCCACTTGAGGGAGTGAAAGTAGGTAGATACTTTTTTGGATTCCTTGGTAGGTCATGTTGGTCCCTAGGGATGGTAATAGCAGATCTAATTAACTAGGGTTGAGCCACAAGAATATTAATAGGAGGGATGTTCCTTACAGTGGAAGGTGTTTTATCTCTTCTTACCTCAAGGATGATAGGTATGGTTTTAGGCCTCCTAGAGTGTAACAATGGTGAAACCAAAAGGATGGCTTGGGCCCTAGACCTTGTTAATCTCCTGGATGTCTTCATAATGTTGGGTCCCATAATTATTGGAAAAGCACACAAGTGTGCCCTCTTTCTATCACCAACCTTTTTTTCTTATGTTGATGTGTGTTTTATGCACACCTCAAATATTTTTAAACAAGGTAACCTCTAACATTTTGGGATCTCTGTGGAACTAGGTTACACTTCAAAGCACGAGTTATAAATATGTGGTTAGAACAACTAAGTGGTGGAATAGCAAGTTAAGCTCATGCATTGATCAACAAAGTTTGTGGGTGGATGTGTGGATTCTAATAAAAAGGATAAATTAGTAGGTGAGTTGGATGGGTGGAAGACTAATCTATGGTGGTTAGATCTCAAAAAACTTCAAAAGAGGGAAGGGTAAGGCAAAAAGAAGGATCCTATGTCTCTTAAACAAGAATTTCTCATTCTATCTCTTTAGTGGACATGCATCTCAAGTACCAATGTTTGTTGTTTTCAGCTTTTGCACACTCATAAACAAACATGGCTAGAAGTCTAGGATAGTTAGATATAGGGTGATGAATGGTCTCAACTGAAGGTTCCTATTTTTAAGGCTGTTTTTGCATACCTTCATACAAGAGATTACAACTCAGACCAAGAAGTGATCTAAGGAAGCTGTAGCTCACACATAGAATATTATATCAAATAAGATACTTCTACACACCTTAGATTATTTATAAACTTGTATTAGCTATATAAATCAATGAAACATATCAATCATAAATAACTATTGCACATCTAAGACTAACATTCACTAATAAAACATTTAGATTCATCCATAACATTGACACATATTGGAATTATTGAATCAATTAAAAACTAATAAACTTCAAATTCATTGACATAAAAAAGGAATAAGGAAGAACAAACACAATTGCATGTCAATTAAAATCCTTGATTTCTTCTTATATTTCATTCAAAAACTTTGACCCTTTCAAAACATGGTTCTACATGTATATATAGATCTTGGGGAAGGTGTCACCTCATCCTCCAAGTTTATAACCCTTCATTTACATATAAAAAGACTATAATATAAGTCTTGGTTACATATCAATTTCTTAAAGATATCACAGTCATGCAATGTGTGTATGCTACCCAAAATAATTTATTTAATTACAAAATTTTTGTAACTAGGACTTAACTATTTGGTTATGATCATTACATGCAAAATGTATAAAATTATCCTTTATCTAAATTGGCTCTTGTTTGAGTTGTATCAAAACTATTGTGGGAACTATAGTAGTACTCACAGTTGACACCGTAGTACCTAGAATTGCACTTGAATATACACTGAATGATAGAACTATTGTTACCATGGGAATAATATCATGAAGTGTAGCTAACGTGGTTTTTGTAATTATTGGCACTATTGGTAGAGTTTGAAAAGTGGAACTATTAGGTGGCATTTGTTGAGAATATTTATTCTTTGCATCTAAGTCCTAGTAGTGCTTGTACGCCTTAGTGTGTTATGCTCTGATTAGATTCATATCTAGGAGGTGTGGCTTGATCACCTTGCTTGTCTCTCCTAACCCTGAACACTTCCACCTTTGTATTCTTATTCTTGGTTGTGCTTAATTTGGTTCCAATGTATTCAAGGCTCATAATTTATAAACTCTATTTGCAACTATTGGAGGCTTGTTTAATCATTTGGTCAAATACAACTCAAGTCACCAACCTTCCTTGTTATCTCGAATGGTGGCCAATTCTAATCCTAAAAAAATTTACTCAACATTTGTCTCTTACTTGGGCAACTTATTCACTAAAGCCTCAGAGGATAGTACCCAGTCTTGAGCTTCCTATGTGCTTATTAATTCTAAATTAAAAGTATTAAATGCCTCTAATGGGGTCATTAAGTTTAGATGGATAAATTCCTTATTAGGGGTATAAAACACTAATAAATTTAGCTTACTATCATCCTCTTTGTGGCTTTTAAAAAATTTAGTTATGTTATTAACATGAGGATCCAAGTTTATTATCAAAGAATGGATAGAATCAAGAATTTCTTACAATCTAAGAATAACATCTTGCACATCCTACTCAATGCCTTTGGGAACTTAAATCAATTGTTGTTGCTCTTTGAGTGTCTCTAAC
This sequence comes from Torreya grandis, assembly GCA_037957365.1. Classification (NCBI taxonomy): domain Eukaryota; kingdom Viridiplantae; phylum Streptophyta; class Pinopsida; order Cupressales; family Taxaceae; genus Torreya; species Torreya grandis. The sequence continues at coordinate 581,739 of JARHVA010005276.1, read as the reverse complement.
TCTTCTTCGAGATCTTATCTGGCCATTTTGGTCCCTTGATGTATAGAAAGGATGGATTTTATATGGGTGTCCATATATGAATTCAAGTCCTCAATTAATGTCCTACCTGAACTATCTTCAATTTTCCTCTTCTTTACCCTCTGTACTAATGTAGTGGCTTTGTCAAATAGAGAACTCATCATTGGTAATTTTTTTATCTTTAGATTGGGCCTCTTAGAGGTCGAGGCTCCTAATTCATTAGACCAATCTAGAAGAGTGAGCTTTGAGGGATCATAGGGTTGCACTTCCATTTGAGAATGTTCTTCAGGTTCTTACTCAATTTGTGTGGAAGGATTAAGCATTGCAAGCCAAATAATATTTGACCAATCTATGTTTCCATCCTATGGTATTGGATGGAAAATAAAGACTGGTTGCCTCCTAAGTACCCTTTTGGTTGTTACCACTATGGTTACAGTGGTGGGAGTGGAGGAAGGCAAGGGTGAACCCAAATTGGTAGAAGGAGATGTATTTTTAGTGATGAATTGGGCAATGACCATAATGCACAAGGCTAGTGATGATGGGGTGGATGTCAATGGAATGGAAACTGAAGGGATAGAAACTACTGAGATGAAAACTACAATAGTGGAGGGTAGAGTAGGTATAGTGGTTATAAGTAGACTCATAGATGGATGCAGGAAAAGTAAACCTATAGAAAGTATCTATTAGGCAATGAATGTGGAAACAACTGGCCCAAAGGAGATGGAAATTAAATATAAGGACATTAAAGGAGTAAAACTTAAAGGAGTTATGAGCAAGGGACCCTTACTAGATGGGTGACATAGCATTAAGTGCTTGTAGGCTTAAAACCTTTTCCTATTGCAGTTCTTTCTCATCCACCTCTTGGGTTAAAGGGATCTATGGTCAATCTCCCTTGCGATTCCTTTGATATGTCTTTGTGGTTCTTCCTACCTGTGGGCCTGTGGATTGTGATGGAAGAGAAGGGGGAATAGTGATTGGCATTGGGGCTATATTAGCCACTATTTCATCTTCATTAAAAAAATCCAAGAATATAATCCTAACTTTTACTTGTGCACTGACTCCTATTGTAGTTAGATGCTAAGCTAACTCTTGCTTGACCTTGATTAATTCAATTGTTGAAGCCTGGATTGGGAGCACTAGTTCCTCTTCTTCTTGTGTGGAAACATGTAGTTGTTCTTCCTCAGCTTGTTCTTCCATGAGTGGTTCCTTAGATACCAAATGTTATTGGTCTTGAGGTTTGCCTTGATCTACTTGGGGATTTGGTCCCTCTTCTTCCAATTGTTGTGATTTTTTACCACTCTAAAAATTTGAGGATCTCCATCCTCTAGGTGGTAGAATTATGAACATCACTTCACTGAGTGTTTGAAATGGTTCTACTTGAATCACTCTTAGCAAATCCTCACGTAGTCTTGCAGTTGAGGCCCTTTTCTTGACCTCCTCATCATCCTTGACATTCAGGAAGATAAAATCATGATCCATTGGTTTATGCTTGTAGTCAAGGCCAAGGGTAGGAATTTTATTTTGGACCTTACCATGAGGGTCCCAGTCTTAGTGAGGTAGTGTGGGTAATGCATAAGCCTTCTTAGCATTATCAACTTCTTTTAATTGATTGCAAACTGTATACTACATTCACCCATTGATGATGTGAGATCGATGGAAGGTGGACTTGTTAATTATTCATCAATGCTATTCCAAATTTGATAGGTGATTTCCTGCTCAATTACCTTGTCTATAACAAACTTTGGAAGCTAGAGAGGATCTACCTTATACCCCACCACCATGATTATTGTGTAATCCAAATAAAGCTAGTAGTCTCCTATGTTGTTGTCCAGTGTCTGATCTATATTGCAGGAAATTATTTCTAAAGGATGACCATGTATGGCCATCCAAACCTGAGGGTAAAGGTCCTCAACTATCTTTTCTATATTCCTCACATATGAATATATGTGCATAAAACTATAGTAGTCACAAATCCTATTTTTTATGACTTCAGTGTTGGGCTCTCACATGACTCCATTATGTCTATATATAGTGCCCATGATCACATCTAGTAGATAGGACATAATTTAAAATTTTCCACCCAGTGGCCTCTTATCCTTATGTAGGATTTTCTCTTGGAGGCATGCATTGGTAAATTCCCCCAAAGTGTAAGTGCACTTCGAGGTAGTCAGCAAGTCCAGTAGAGGAACCCATTCTAGGTGTATGAAATAGAAACTAACATGGCCAAATAATATATTCAATAATGCCATTCCCACATGGATTCCCATTTTGAATCATGTGATGGGGATGGGGCTCTTAACATGTTCCTTCAAAGTGAAACTTTCTCCAGGGAGAATCCATTTTGATAGAGCTCACTGTAGATGATTGGCCTTCTTCCATGTGATGATTATTGAAAATCAAAAGTAACATCCACAATGGGTAAGATCAAATACCTGTTGAACACCTCACCTAAAATATATGTTATAATAGTGTTATTATTTACATAATGAAATTATCCTCTATCCATGATTCTCCCTTCAAAGAAGAGGCCCCATAGTAGATCAATACAAGGCATCACCTCTAGTTTCACAACTACATAATGTAGGGTTTAATGTTTGAATAAGATCAGGTCCTTCACTAGATACTTATCTTCAGTTGTAATGTCCTCCTCGAGTGCAAATGAGTCTACATTTTCTACCACCTCCCATAACTCTAAATAATTTTAATAACATCCTTCAAACATAGTAACATTAAATACAATGTCTAAGTACTCTATATAATCCTTGATTAAGAACTTGGATGGTGCCAGGGGATTCTTGTAGGACCTAGACAATGATGCCATGGTGATTCTTCTAAAGACTCATATTTTCCAAGATTTTGATAATGGCATATCTTCACTGAGCTATACTTTTCAAATCACAAATCATTTTTTATAGCAATTAGGGATTTTGAATTGCTTAAAGCTGAAGTCTACTCAAACTTGAAGGTTGAATGATGTGAAATCGATTGGGGGCTTGATGTAAAGATATTTCCTACATTAATTTTATAATTATGCACCATTACTCATTAACATCTATGAGCTCATCACCTTCATTTAATTTAAATTCGACCACCCTGTCTAGTGTACATGCCACATAGGATGCCTTATCATTTGGGGTGCTACCATGTAACATTCATTATTTTTCCATGTGCCATTGTATAGCCATTGAATATAAGTCAAACTTTGCTTTTGATTCAAAAGACTCTGAATCATAGAATGTCTTTCAGAAATATTTGCTCCCAAAGTTCACAAAACAAAATTTATGAAATGAAATTCTCTAAAACTAAGTCACTAACATAAAAGCCTTCAACAAGAAATTTTTTTTAGAGAATGTTTCCAAAGTGGATCTTCCTAAAATAATGTCACTGACATAAACATTCCAAAATGAAAGTTACCAATGAGAATCTTTTCATTGAAATCACTTCAAAATTAAAGTTGCCGATGTAAAACCTTTGAAGTGAAAATTATCGATGAGAAAGTTTCTGATGGATAAGTCACTGATAGATAAGCTTTTGTAGAGAATAGACCATAAAGAAAGCTACCGATGAAAGCTTGCTAAATTAACTATTATCAAAGTGAAACTTCCTAAAACAAAATCTATCGAAGTAAAGCTTTCATGGACCAATCTTGCTAATAAAAATCCTTATGATGAAATCCCTTCAAATTTTTTTTTGGTAACATAAAGATTTCAAAGTGAAAGTTATTGAAGATAAAGTTTTTGATGAATAAGTCATCGATAGATAACCTTTCATAGAGAATAGACCACAAAGAAATTTTCTTGTGAAAGCCTACTGAAGTAACTGTTATCAAAGTGAAACTTCCCAAAACAAAATCTAACAAAGTAAAGCTTTCGTGGACCAATCTGATCGATAATAATCCTTTTAATGAAATCCCTCATAAATGAAAGTCACCGATGTAAAGCTTCCAAAGTGAAATTTATTGATGAGAAAGTTTTTGATGAATAAAGTCATCGAGGTGAAAGTTTATGTAGAGAATCTTTCTGAAGAGAAGTTTTTGAATGAAATATTCTAAAGACTAAACTTGTCAAAGAAAAAATACTATGAAATAAAACCAATTTAATTTTTTATCATGTAAAGCCATTGTTTCCAACTCTTTCATTAAATAGGTTAGTCTAAACAAATACTTCTAAATGAAAAATTACACCACAACACGATTCAACATTAAAAGCATCAAAATTATATAGATAATAAAAGTATCATAATCCTCAAAACTCATAGGTACCCCTCGAAGATATTCATTTTTTATAAAAAATAAAGGGGGTCCCCACTTTTCGAAGAAAAATATAGAGTGGGGTGTATTGAATACAACATGTATGTCAACCGTATGTGTAGCAGATGATTTTGTAGTTGGATCTACTTAAAATATTTCAAATGCCAACTTAAATTGCACTACTTCTTGATCTACAATATCAATAATAATAGAGGGTGGGGGTTGAGTAATATCAACCTAGATACTTGGTTATGCACTTGGCATGTGTGCACTACCTTTTAGAAAAATAATTCCTTTTTTTCCTCATTGTATACATCATTGTTGTTGGATCTCTGAACAATGAATGAATGATTTAGGAAAAAAAATTCAATAAAAAAGCATTATTTTTGTACAAAGAAGGTAAGATTTAAAAATCTTACGAGAGAATTGGTTAGGAAAAACCAACTAATAGGAAAAAAACCAAACCCAAACAACAAAACTAACATAATATTTTAGATCATTAAAAAATAATCTAACAAACTCCCCTTGTTCTAAAGGGGTATAGCAGATGAATAAACTAGAGCAATGACTTTGAAGTCATCAAAGGATCCCTGTCGTAACTACACTTAGTGCAATGAACCTCCTGGTACTGATAAAAAACTGATGCCACTCCATAGAAAAGCCCACTATGAGTTATGGCATAAAAGGTTGATGGACATGATCCAAGCTTGTTCATCTGCTATGATCATCATACCATACTATAGTAGAACCTGATCAATGTCTATACAACTACATTGGCCCACATAAGATCCCACGTAGGAACCCATCCAAGTGACAAACCCATACTATGCATAGCACATCTCCCTAATGTACAACAAACGTTGATGACCTTTGCTCAACACTAAAGGTGCTAGCAACCCCTATCAACTCATATTATCATTGATAGCTAATTGAAAACCAACAAATGAAATATATATTCCCTCTATCAGATGAGAGGTGAGAAGTTGTGAATCGAGAGAAATAAAATCAAATAAACACTACCTATTTCATGTCATGAATATAAAATATAGAAATCCAAAAATGAAATTGAAAGTAAGAACATAAGAGAAAATTGTTATTTAAGCATGAACCCAAACTCCAAGAGAATAACTAACCAGAGAAGAAAAAATATCCTCCAACCTTCGTGGATCCTCCAACCTTCAGTCACTGATCACTCAAAATATGTTGTTAGGTCCATCAAAACCATACACCTCAGCCATGAGGGACTTTTATTGATTAGATGAAGTGTTATAATACCTTGAATAACTAGAGTAACTATAATATCTACCACTAGAATGATCCACATAATTGGCTTCAACTTTCTTTTTACATGGAGAATGGGGTCATCGAGAAGGAAATACATTTGGAAGATGTATAATACCACCACATTTAAAACATCTAGGTTCTTTCTTGTGTTTATGAGATCCAAAATAGCCTAAATAACTAGAATAACTATGAGAAGAGTGCTTGTGGTGATGCCTACGTAAAGAAGACCCTAGAGAGTGTCGATGTGAATGTTGTGGAGACCGTTTAGAATGATGTGGAGAGTGCCTTAGATAATGAATCAAAGAGTGTTTCTAAAATAATAATTTTACATGACAATGATCTCTATGATGGGACATGTTATTTTTATAGTGAGCCTCTTCAGTAGGTTTACTCTTATTTCTTGCAAACTATCTCTCATGCTGAGTTAATAACTCACAAATAGAGTCAAAAGTGGCACTGTTAAGCTTATCACTAAGCTGTAGCATTTTAACAATATTGGTGTATGTAGAATTGAGACCATTCAATGTGATGGAAATCAAAATATCATCATCAATTTTACCACCAGTTGTGTAGTATTCTTATTTTAATGTTTTCACGTGAGAAAGATATTCAAAGACATCTTCATTATCTACCAGTTTATTATTCAATAGTTGCATAAGAAGGTCAATCTTCTTGTAAAAAGGTTGTTTGCCATACATATATTTTAACACTTTCCAAGATTTCTATGCACTAGTTTTAACTACCTCAATATGAATGATTACCTATTCAGTGCAAGACAATTTCAATAGGGCAAGTGCATGTTTATCACGTTTATGCTATTCAACCAGTTTCACCACTTCAGTTGGTGGTGTGGTCTCTTTCTCAATGATTTCCCACAAATAATTAAATATGAGGGTGTTTTCCATTTTTCTACTCCATTCTTTGTAGTTTTTAGGTGATAATTTACCATTTTTAGAGATTAAGCTGACAATTTTTGCCATGATGAAAAAAAATCAAAATAAGGGAATGCTATTGGGGTTTTGTCTTTACCCTCAAAATAGCTTCTGATTAAAAGAATACAAAGCTTCCAAAATTTTCCAAAAAATAAAACACCTTATAACACCTGTTACACCCTTATATCATCATGATAACATTTACAATTTTTTTCATTACAATGCCTTTATCAACAAACATATTCCAAAACCAAATTCCAAAAGAAATTTGATTAAAAAGTATTTTTCAAAGGAATTAAAATTATGACCTCTCTTTTTGATCATGTCCTTTACAAATCTATCATAAAACAATCCATCGTCAATGAACTTGGATATTATAATTCAAGATATTTAATATTACCTTAAAGTTTTGGATAAAATTTATATATAAAATATGGAAAAAAATACTGTAGGCTTTTAACAGAATTATGTCACTATGCTGATCCAATTATTGAGATCTATGCCCTTACCAACATCAATTTGCAATCAATATCAAATAATGGTAATCACTTCTTTCTAATCAATCAAAGTTGTCTTGATATGCTAGATAAATTTGATGTCTCTTTCTACATGCTGTACAGATCAAATGCATCCTTGAAATAAATAAATAAAAAAAATTGTGAAGAAATTACATAGTTGTATGTAGTTCACCACCACTTCTTTAAGCAATAATAGAGCATGCATATCTTTAAAGCGTGCATCAAGGAAATTTTGGTCACACCATCAACTTCGCCTCTTATCGATTTCAAACAGGACAACCACATGGGTTTGAATATGAAACTTACTTATCCTACCATCCATGCCACTTCAACACCTACTCAATCAAACTGAAGCACATAAGAATAATTGTCTCTTTCCTCCTTTAATCCTACGCTCTGATACCACTATTGGATCTATGAACAGTGGAGAAATGATTCAGGAAAAAAATATATTCAGTAAAAAAGTATTATTTTTGTACAAAGAAGGTAAGATTTAAAAATCCTATGGGAGATTTGGTTAGGAAGAAATAAATAAAAGGAAAAAGAAAACCAACCCAAACAACAAAACTAACATAACATTTCGTAATCATTAAAAAATAATCCAATAATTGTCAATAACTTCCAATATAGTTTTCAAGAATTCTTGCTCTTTCACTCCTAACTTTGGTAATTTGTACTCGATATCCTAAGGACATTTGGATTTTCCAACCATTAATTTATTTGATGCATCCTCTTCTTTGGTGGTGATGGTGAGGCTTGCGATGTAGGTGCATTTCTTTTGCCTTTATCTTACCGTGATGAGGTTACTGATGTTTGTGGTGGGGCTTACAATTATGCTTGATGTTGAGCTTGTGCTTATTTTAGAAATGGTTGTTGTCCTTCTAGATGAATAGATAATAAGGGTTATATAAACCTTTAACTTTAAACTTTTTACCTACACACTTTTTCTCTCACATCCAACATTGTGATGAAAAATGGCATTGCAGTCATAGTTCGAGTTGCTAGTTCATGCACTTTGATTTGTACCCCATTATCTAGTTTTAGTACTAATGCATGCTGCCCTAGATAATGCATGGCATCTTGAGGGATTTAGGGGTTTGAATTGATTAAGACTCTAGCCTCAATCCATTATACATTGAGGTTGCTCAATTATTCATAATATTACCTTGTTCTAAATCGTACGATGCTTATGAAGGTGATGGCAGGCCAAAAATATATAATGACATCAATAGTGGACTTAATTCCATCATTAGAGTTATTTATTGAGATGAAGAGTTGATTTTATTTCTCAAGCATTGGTATTCAATTGGTGTACCTAAAAATGTTTGGAAGAAAATGGAAAAATTAGCATATTATCGGAAGTATGTAATGTTTGTGTGTTGTCCATACCCCTCCTTATATAGTTTTTGGTATTCAAATGTGTCTCTCTAACTACTTTAATATGTTGAGTGGTTTCACATGAGTTTTTTTTTATCACATTTAATCTTAGTTGGTGCAATTTGATCCAATATCAACCTTTTTTCATCTTGAATCCTTGATTGATCTCTTAGTAGTTTCTTGATGTGATGTGATATCTTTTCATCTACCCTATTTATTTTATGATGTCATATATTAATTAGCCACTCAATCTACCTTGGGAAGAATGCAATCCATTCAAGTGCCTTGTAATTAATGGTATTATATGACCATTATTCATTCTTTCATCATACATATCTTATCACCATTGCCTCCTCAGAGTCATTTCATGACCTTCGATAGTTAGTGCCAACTATCTTTCTTTAGGCTATCTCTAGAATTTTATTGCACCTTATAATTGTTACTGATCTTTAATAGTTGTGATGTGTTATGATGTAAAGATTTAACTATACAAATGCATGATGCCAAAAAAAATAAACTAACAAAAACAAACAACATGAAACAAAAACCTAACTACATGGTGCTACTCAACAACCATTCATTTTATCATCAAAGTGATAGAGATCAAAAGTGGTAAGGCTTAAACCTGTAGCTATTTATTCATCCTAGCAATGTGGTTCCCTATAAATATTTTAATATTATAGTAGCCTATTGTGAAACTTCATGTATAATACAAGGTCCTTTTCATCTAATGCGTAGTTTTCCTGGGAATGACTTAAACCTACTATCATATAACAATACTGCTTGCCCTAAATAGAATTATTTAAATCACAAGTTTCAATCATTCCATGCTTTATAAAATTCCTTGTGTATCTCATATGTCCATAATTCCCTTTGTCAATTTTCATCGATTTTAACCAAGTCTAATACCCTTTGCTTCAGTGAGTCATGATCAACAAGCTTCATAATTATTAAAATATGCAAGCTTGAAACTATATATTCCATAAGCATTACTAATTCAAGACCATAAATAAGATAAAAGAGAGTGAAACATGTTGCATGCATGTAATTTATTTTTCATGCCCAAAGAATCATATGAATGTGATCCTCTCAGTCATCCCTTTGCACATTATAAATTTTTGTTAGCATTTTCCCCAATTCCTTATTTGATGTTTCAACCTACCCATTTACTTGGGGATGATAAGCCATGATTTTATGGTACAATATCATGCACACTTTAGTGAGAATTTTGATAGTATTATTAATAAAATGTGTTCCTCTATCAATAATGAGCTTCATCAGGCATCCAAGCCTTGTGATGATATTTTCATATAGGAACATGGCAACATCCTTTGCACAATTTGGGGTCACAACTAGTTCTACCCATTTGGTGAAGTAATCGATTGCAGTAATGATATACCACACATGACTTAAATTTCTAGGAGGAGATATAAGACCAATAATGTCAATTCCCCATTGTTTGAATAGTTTTTCTATGAGCATGAGAACTAAAGGAATTTCATCATGTTAATTTGGCTTGTCATTTCATTGGTAGATATCACAATGCTTCACTACTCTATGCACATCCTGAAATAAGGTAGGATAATAAAGAAAACTATATAGGATTTTAATAGTAGTGGATTAACCTATGAAGTGACCCCCTATGATTCCTTGATGAGCTTCTTGAAGAAGTTATGGTCATTCATGCTCTAGTTCTACTTTACGCAACACATAATCTCTGCCTAGCTTGTATAAAAACCCATTGATGAGACTATAAGGTATATCTTGGGTGACCATTTGATTTTTATCCCATCTATATAGTACACAAGGAAAGTCCCTTATTCTAATAAATTCATAATGTCTTCCATATTATCTAGGATTATATTAGCCCTGAATAAGTATGCATATAGAGATTCATCTTCTATTTCTTCTAGATCCTCCCCATTGTGTAACCTGCTTAAATGATCTAGACCCATATTTTATTAGCCTAACTTGACATTGATGTAAAATTGAAATTATTGAAATAACATAAGCCACCAAGATATCTGTCTTTATAACATCATCTTGTTAACCAAATAACATAAGGCCTGATGATCTGTAAAAAACTCAAATAGTGTAACCAATAGGTAATGCTGAAACTTTTGTAGAAAAAATGCCATAGCTAATGCCTGTCTCTAGGTAGTTGTATAGTTATTACCTATAGCTAATAGATTCACATTGGTAAAATGTATATAATTATCCAACCCACCTTCACCTAGCTGCTCTAAGATAAATCTTATTGGGGTACCAAAAGCATCCACATGTACATGGAATGGCTTCTTCTAGTTAGGAAAAACTAGTATTAGTGTTGTTACTGGCCTTTGTTTTAACTCAATGAATGTTGCTTAGCATTTTTCTATCCATTCAAAATATGTATCTTTTCACAAAAATTTCTCTATTGGCACCAATATGGTTGCATACCCTTTCATGAACATTTTGTAGTATCTCATATGACTGAGAAATGTGTGCACTTATGTAGAGTTGGTTGGAGGTGGCATCCCTACTATCACAATAATCTTAGTTGGTTCAACCAAAATACCATCACTACATACTACATGGCCCAATATAATAAAAAAATATGTAAAAAACACACTTCTTTAAATTCAAAGCAATGTGCAAAGCATGAGACTACTCTAGCATTAATCTCAGCTTCAAAAAATGTTATTTAAACAAAGAGGAAACAACCCAATCATCCAAATAAACTTATTAAAGTCATTAATGAAGTCTTTTAATGAATTTAATGCATACATAGAAAATATTACCAATGTATTATTTAGGCCAAAGGGCATTACCTTATATGTGAATGATCCCCATTTAGTTGCAAAGGTAGTATTATTTTGATCCTTCTTTGCAATCGTAATCTGATGGTAACCACTAAAGCCATATGTGACTAAGTACACTTCATGCCCTATGACAAACTTAAGAAGCTCATCTATGAATGGCATGGGGAATGGGTCATTGATGCATAAATCATTGAGTGCATGGTAGTCTTTAGAGATTCAAATTTCCCCTATCTTCTTTGTGTACACAACTATATGGCTTACCCATTCTTCTTTTTCAAATGGATAAATAATTCCATCTTCTTACTATGATCTAGTTCAGAATTTACTTTGATTTTCATATAGGGATTGAGACTATATGGGTGATTTTTGATGGGTCGAGCACACTCCTTTAATTCTATATGCATCTCCCCCAAGGATGGATCCACACCTTTTATTTTAGAAAACTTAGTTGGAAATATGTCTTGATAGTCTCTGAGTAATTTTAACACTTTTGAGATTTGTTATTGACCTAGTAGTTAACCACAGTCGTAAGCTTAGGTAACTCCTCTATTATAATATTTACTTCAATATTTTTCAAGGGTTCCTAATATACTTTACTGGAACCACTAGGTAGATATTCTTTTAAGATGCACTTACCTTCCCATTATGGGATGTTTATGTTGCATAGTCTTTTTTCTTAAACTTGATCTGTGATTTGAAATTGTTTTAGTTTAGCTTCACATTCTAGTTCAAAGAAACCTTCTAGGTCTAGATTTCCATCAATACCACTAGAATCTGTCAATTACTATATTATTCTATTACGTGGATTAATAAGAGCTTATTCTTGTTGACTGGCCTTATAATTATGAAGTGTCAAATTCAAATCCTATGTGGCTTCTTGCTGAAATGATGATTTATCTATAGTGGCTAAGTCTTCGACACGTCCATGACATAAAAATATTTTGAGCTTCTGTAAGTCATTATACACTAGTGGATTATCATCTTTGAACACAAAAGTATGAACGAAATCTTTCTACACTTACACCCAATGCTTGGTCTCTCTCTTGTGCTCTTGGTGCATATACCAGGCTGTTAATGTATGACTAAAAATGTGTACATAATACCCTGGATCTACTCCCTATAAATTCCATATATCTACACACTAATGAGTATGAAACTTAGGGCATTGACTTTATTGAAAGAAAGGCCATTTTAACTTCATAGTAGTTGGTAGCTAGAATCTTGCATGCAAAAATTCATATGCTTCCTCACAATGAATTTCTAGATTTCTATACACTACCCACCAAGTTTCAGTAATCCCTTTCATTGCATAATGAGTGCACCAACTAATTGATCCACCTCTGACATATGGTGTTCAAGCCTCAATATGAAAGGATTAAGGTCCTCTATCATAAAGTGTTGAGGTATCTAGCATTTAACAGTGAACACCATGTGTAGAGGTTGTATCTCATGATCTCTTCAAGCCTAGTTCAACACATGAGTGTCTAAGTCACCACTTATGGATGATGTTATTTCCCAATGTAAAACACCCTCTAGAGTAGGTTCTTTATAATCCATCATTGTTGCACCTATATTATACAATAAATCTACTTCAAATTTCATTGATGAGCACACTGATGGAGAAACACATTCTTCTATATGAACCTGCATGGCTGAAGAATTTATTATAATAGGTTTGTATACTATTCACTCTTCCTATTTTACAGTGTGCAATTGTCCAACTTGATACTCTACAGGTCACAAAACAATTTGCCTTTCATTTACATTGACCTTAAACCAATTATTATCCCCATAGGCATGAGGGGACTTTAGATGTTTTGGGATGATATACGACTTTTGATCAACCTTATTAAGGGATATAACTCTTATCTTATCTCCTTGATGTGCCTTTACTTGATTGTGCTTAGTGTTAATGGTCATTTGGCCATCATAGGCCCATTTATTATTGATTAAGGCAAGATAATAGGTCTCTGCTATCTTCATATTAATGAATTAAAAATTTATGTTTAAACTGAGCTCAACTACTTTAATCTTAACATCCACCAGCCTTCTAATGGCTCCACCCCACCATAATCCACCTAACTAAGAGTAACTGGACTGTAGCTTAAGGTTGGTCGACCAATGGCTTCCCAATTAGAGTACCAAAATTAAACACTACATTTAGAATCTCATATCTAGCTAGTTCAATGTCCATAAAAGAATCAACATCCCAAGATTTATTAGTCTTAGCATACAATACTACTCTATCAATATGATGTTGACCTTGATGTGCGCATTCTATAAGATTATGTAAGATATTAGTGATGTTATATGAAATATCTAGATTTTATAGGGTTCTAAGTAACTTCATCAAGGTTGTCAAGGTAGTCACAACACCCTCTTATCTCATGATTATTATAATTTGTCCATACATTTGAGCATCAATGGCTACATTATCACCTTTAGAAGCTAGTTATTTTTGGATCTCTTGCAAGACCTATGCAACTTGGGACATCAAATTCTTTTCAGTAGCAGGATCAAGATATTTTTCCCATTGTACTTTTCTAATCCCTTGATTTTATGGCATTTCTAATGGTGGTAAACCTTATTATGATATTTGTTGCCTAGTGATTGCTTACACAAATGCATTCTCTTTTGGTTACATATTAATCATGTTTACATTGTGCACCAATGTCTCCTTCCTTTGTTTCTCAATCATTGGACAATATTCTATTTAGTGTTAACCTTCAACTCTAAAGTATACATAGTAGATTTGTCTTTGTATATTGGTAGGTCAATTCCTTGTATAATGATTGTATGATCCACATAAATAACATTGCATAGGTGGCCAAGTTTAGAAATTTTCATTATTACGGCCTCCTTGATATCCCCCATATTATCCTCCCTTGTAACCTTCCCTATAGGCACCTCTATTTTGATCGTATCCCCAACCTTATGTTTATTATAGAATATACCTTCCTTGTTGGCTTTGCTACACATCATACCCCCCCATATTGGTGTTGAGGAGAAATCAGAGCCCAATTTTATGGTTGATATTAAAGGTTTGTATTGGTTCACGACTGCTAAAATTGACCAAAATATTGATAAGATGGAGATGATATATTATTTCAACTTGAAAAGGCCTATAGTTGATACTAGGGTGATGAAGGCATCCATTTGAGAATACCTTGAGTCACACTTATCATCTCCGCTTCTGGTCCTAGAATCACCTAATTTGTAGTCAATATTTGCTATATTGCCATTGTGTAAACATTCTTAGTAATATGTTCCTTCAACTTTTGTAATGCTTGAAAATTATTTTCATCATGGTTAGTGGACTTAAAAAAATTGTAAAACAAACCATATGATTTTTGTATGTAGTGTTCTAAAAGATAGCACTTGGAAGTCACATGCCTTACTACCTTGCATATCTCACAAAACTCATTGTAATGCTTAGGATAATCATTTCTATGATGTCCTTCCCATTCACATTTTATGCACCATAAACTTAGTTTAGGATTATATTTTTTGTGCATCTCATCCATTCTTCTCATTAATGCATCTATCTTGGCCTCAACCTTGGAACCAACTAAGGTAGCATCCCCATAATATTTTATTTGCTTTACTCACAAATAAATAAATTGAACTTAAAGTTTAATCAAGTACTGGGTTTGCAAAATAAAAAATATAATTCTTGGTCGTAGACATTCTATGAACCAAGTAGCCCTATCTTTGTTTTTCAGAATGAATTTAATTTTGTTCATGACATCAAAAAATCTTTGATCATATTCTACAATTGATTCTATAGACTTTTTACAAATCTTATTTTAATCTTGGAAGTTTGAATTGTACATTTTTAAAATTTAAACTCTGCTATCAACAAACTTTTAACTTATGTAAATTCCAAAGAATTAACATACCTTTTACAAATGAACTCTAAAGCTCATACTGACAAAGCCCCTATGAGTTTGCATTTATTAACATCATCTAAGGTTACCCCTTTAACATTCTATTTCATATCACATGTTACTAAATATTAATCTAGATCCCTAGATACATCACATGACCTTAAAAAAATAAACATACTTGCATTGAGCACCATAGTTGGTACGCTTGTAGTTACTACCATGGGTTTCTGAACAATGGTAACTATGACTAAAGTTAACTGTGCACTAGTATTCTCAGGTGTTTTAAAAAGGAATTCCACTTCTTCTCTTTTCTTCCTATCTATTGCCTACTTTGTTTTTGCACTTAGATTTCTAAATTTGTCTGTAAAGGAGTCAAACCAATCTATATCTGTCGCTTCTCTTGCACTTCTTATTTTCAATAAAAAAATGGGCTAGAGGGTTGCATACTCTTGAAATGAATGACTTCTAATTTTAATTTATTCTAAATTTGAACTTGAACCTGTGATATTTCTCCATTCAAATCTAACTACTTCCCAGGAAATTTCCTTCCTAGGTCTAGATAAAAACCCTTTCATTAACTATGATCTACCTCTACCATCTAACTGTTCTACTACTATCTTTCCTTCTTCTTATTGAACTATCTCTATATCTACATCATTTATATATACTTATTTATCTTCATCAGACCCTTATATGCACTATCTACTTCTAGCATCTTTTCTCAACATATTTCAATCTCTAAAATATTCTTTCCTTATCTTTCTAGATCTAACACTTTCTTTCCCACCTCTACTCCTATCTGTAGTTAATTTTGGATTTCTTATTTTATTTCACCATATATATTATCTTAGCTCTCATTCTAATCCCAGAATATAATTTTCAATCTAAATATTTTTGCCTTCCATTTTATGGGATCAGGTTCAAGTTTATTTTAATCATATCTTCATCATTAACTTCTAACCCAAACATACCCTCATGGTGCCCAAAATGACTACTCCATATTGGTTAAAGTAGGCACCATGGCCTTTTCCATAACCAACATGTTAATTAGAATGGGTAGTTTCTGCAAAAAACCCCACCTTATTCCTTTTAAAAATTGGTATTGCAAAGTTCCAAAAGTTATGTGTTCTTGTACTACAAATTTGGTAATATAACCATCAATCATAGTCCTCACCTAATAGTCTACTGATCGGGTTCAGTGTGTATCTAGGTTATATAGTCTATCTAATCAAACTATAAGCTCTATCCTCCTTGGGTTAAACCAATAATAGTCCACCCTATATAGCCATGCAACTAATAATTTAGGCATCTCACACCCAAAATATTTCATATATTTACCCATGGATATGCTCTTAGATAATCTCCTTAGCAGTTGTTTTGACTCTCCTCACTTATTCTTCTTTAAAATTCTAGATTTTTTCACCCAGCCATTTCTAATATCCATTTATCCTAGTAACCATATCAACATATTTCATTCAAATGGGTCCACGCTCACTACACCATTATTAACAAAGGTTCTTGGGAAACTCCAAAACATGTTGATTACAAGGATAACTTACATAGTATAGAGCAAATTTAAATAGAATACAATAATTTAGTCTTATAAAACATTGTTTAAAGATAGAAGTGCACTATTTCACAAAAACACAAAAATAACACCTAAAAATAGGTGTAATATTCATAATGAATTACATATCTAAAGGCAAAAAAAGTACTCACTATACACTAAACATAAATAAAACATTATTAATAAAACCATAAAAACTATTTCATTAATATTTAACACACATCAGAACCATCTTTCATTATAACTGAGTGTTATATATATAATATTCTAGAATGTTGTCTCTTTACATTCTAGTCTTTCAATATGCCACAAGGAAATACTATCTCTACTTTGATTCATATGCTTATAAGGTCGCATATAACCAAAATACTATATAAAGGACAAAATTATATACTTTAGACATGTGCCCAGCCAATTATACTTTACAATTTTGATAACCTTGATCCATACCCAATAATATTATTGGAATATGATAGATCATGCAAAGAGCCTTGTTCAAGACCTCAAAAAGTCATGAAAACCTTGTCTAATCTATTACTTCACTTTGCAAACCTGTAGGTTCATTTGAGAATCTATAGACATGTTTTCACCTTGTTCTCTCTCCTGGTAAGATCATAAAACTTGACCAAGCTGTTTGTAATCTTGTATGGTCATGGACCATTGAGGAATCCCTAAGAAAGATGATTGTATACATGTAGATGTCTTACCATTCTTTAAACTTCTCCTAGAAACATGTTTATAAATTAAACCCTACAAAACCTTATATTCACTCTTTTTCAATCATGAAACCTATCAGATAGACTTGAAAGCTTGTTTCTTAGGTTTCGTAGACTCATTTCCACCCTCTTTGAAATTCTCTAGTAGCTTCTTAAGGGTGTTTTTTCAAGCTTATGCCCTCACTTTACAAAACATTTAAGAGATCCTACAAATATCCTTTATGATCGTGAACTAAACATTATTTCTAATCTTTGATTCATGCTATAACATCTAGGGAGCTTGGAACTTAGTTTTCAAACCTTGATGAATCTTGTCCTAGGTTTTAGAAATCATGCAATAGACTGCTTGTAGATTGATCTTTAAAAGCATTGAAACCATTATCTTTCACACTCAATCAAGCCTGTAACTTGACTTTTAGGATTTGGATCATGTTTATCATTATAACTTCTTTCCTTTGGGCTAAATACTTGGAGAGAAGCCTAAGATATTGAATCTTCTCTACCTTAAAATCTTACAGAGGGTTAAGATTATGGAAACTCTATTTGAAATGATATGTAGATACCTTGGTAGGCTTTGGAATCATGATTGTATGCTTGGAACATTTTCTAAGATTCTATAACTTGTTCTTCTTTTAATTTATCCTCATGAAAACCTTAGAAAGAAATTTTAGACCCCTCTTAACACTTCTCAAGCCTAAACAACCTTCTAAATGTCTCTACATGGGTTAGGGGTTTAGAATTGCAAGGTCTCTCAAGCAGATCTATGTGATTTTGATCCTCTCATAGTTAATGGAGACTACCATGAAATCTTCACTAAACCCCTAAAAAATCCATGCATGAAGTGATTAGGAAAATAACATGATGTTTGATTGAAACCATACAAATTCTATACACTAAGTCTATAAGCCTATAGGTTAGGTCCACATGATTTTTTGGTTCTTGATGCATCTAAAGAGCATGATGAAGTGCCTAGGAACCCTTAAAATTCCTTCTCAAACTCTTCTTTGTTTGAAAACTTTGTAAAATGGCTCCTTGGATATGTTTTACAATTTCAAGCCTAGTTTTCTCTCTTGTGGGTTTTCAATTGATCATGATTGATCTCCTTGCCATCTCCCAAATTTGTTATGGTTTACAATCATTTGGAAGGCCATGTAAATGTATCAAAAACCTATAACTTGATCTCTTTTGGCCTGCAAAATGAAGGTTTCTTTGTTGAAGACCTAAGGAACATGGATAATAAGTATTGGATATTCAAGAAGACTCTATCATATCTGCCTTTCATTTTAAAAAGGTCATTAAAATTTGAAGACTTGAAACCACACTATTTTTCATGGAAAACCCTGTCTACACCTGTAAATCTTACTTTTGGGCTTGTTTTCAAAACTTGCTTCTTCTTGAAAACTTCAAGGTATTTAGTATCATGCATTAGACCTTGGATAAGACCTCATCATCTATGTTTCCTACTATGAACAAGGTCCTACAAACCTCTTGAATACCTTCAAACCTACTCTCTTTCATGGGCAGTTCTTGACCTGGCATTATCTCTCCCTGGAAACATTGGAAACCTCCTTGGAAAACATAGAAACTAGCTTGGTTACATGATCAAAGGCTTGAAAAAGATGATAATGACCTAAATCATTGCTAGTAGGAAACTTGTGTATATTTATAACCCTAAAACATGGTTCAAAGATCAAATTTCTTCATTACAATCTCATGAAATCTCCAAATATGACTACAACCTTTTAAAATAATAAAGACTACACTGGGTAAGAGCTTGAAGATAGGTAATGGTTTAGTCATGGTCTGATGTGAGATTTTACACATTAAGAGATGAAGAAGTCCACTAAGAGGTAGGAATGGAGGGAAAACCAAGTCAAATGCATTCTTGACAATATGTATGAATTTGAGAGCTTGTGAAGAATCTTCAAATCTCAAAGTGAATTTATGAAACCTTATAGAATGTTTCACTCCTCTAAAATGACCCTAATGAGTGACTTAAGACCCTTTAACCCTTTCATGACCTCATGCATGACTTTTAAGACCATTTTTACTCCATTTCACATTAAAAAGTTGTTAGGTTGTGGAGCTAAAAGCTTCACTGATGCAAACAGGGGAGGAGGTTGCTAGAGTGTTACAGACATCGACGTCGGTCAGGCCAACTGACATCGATAGGATCAGACAGAAGAGCAACCGACATCGGTCAGATATCAGTCAGTGTTGATCACCTCTAGGCAGATAGGGACCGACGTCGATCACCTGTGTAGTTCAAACTATGAGTGTTACGGGTAGTTAGTTAACGAACCAAGTGTTTGCATGTCAAGAGCCAATTTTAGACTAGAAGCTATGGATCTAATTATTGTAATTAGGTGTCTAATTATTGTTTGCATGAGATCTTTTTAAGAGACTCATAGGCTGTATTATAAGGTGTTCTAGTTTGAGTTGAGCAAATTTAGCTCCTTCTGTGTGTGAGGTGAGCAAGGGTGTTCCTCCTAGTTCCACAGCAGTACCAAGTGTGGGTGCTGGTTTTGGAGAATCAGAAGGGTTCTTCAGGAGTGTAGGATCTTGGTCAGCAGGTGTGCATGGCTACGTTAGGAGATCTACATGGTAAGTAAGATCATTGATCTGCAAGTGTATGTGTATGCATGATCTAGGTTTATAGGTGTGCAAAACCAAATTGATTTGCAGGTGTGAAAGATCAAGGAGGACAGCAACACAATAGGGAGCAGGATCAGGTAGGATCTACTTAGAGTACAGTGTGTACTCAGAAAGAGAGCAAAGAGGAAGGCAAGGTAGTTCCTTCCATAAGTAAGATCAGTTGGGTTGCAAGTTGTTGCAGTTTAGGGGAGATTTACTTGAAGTACGATTGTGTACTTGTGGAGTGCGTGGAGCACTTGGGTACTGGCAGTAGTGGATACTGGCTGGTTGGAGGTGAACACCAACTCTATGTTTGAGTTGTGTGTTGGGACCGTAAGAGAGAGAGCTTTGAGGGAAGATTTACTATTTATGCCCTAGAGGTGTGAGAGCCCTAGAGGTGTGTAAGGAAGAAGAACTATGGCAATCTTCTTTGTTGTATTTCCTTTTGGAGGAGTTTTAATACAAGTTGTGTATTGTCTCTCATATTTTGTGTTGATTCTAAATTCTAGTTACTTGTATGTTCTAGTTAATTTCCGCATGTTAAGTTGCTTGGTAATCAATTGTGTGCTTCCATATTTCCCAACAAGTGGTATCAGAGCTAAGGTTGCATTGAGCAGGTTTTGTGTTTGATTACAGGTCACTCTTAGGGGTTTCTGATTGAGTGGGAGTAGAACAATGGCAGAAGAAAGTGAGCTAAGAATGGAGGAATTAAAAAGCACGAATGGTCAATTACGGTCCTATGGAAAGAAAGAGTAGGTAAAGAAAAAATGTTGGTTTGTGGAAGATCAGCATGAAGGAATTGAAGAAGCAGATGTTACAGGTGTTGTTGCATAGGATGCTCTAGGAGGTTTCTTGGATAAAGTAGAATCTTGTTTTATAGATTCTGTTACCTCTTTCCATGCAGTTTGAAATAGAGTATCTTTTCATGGTAAGGTCTTTGGAGACTTTGGAAAGATTTATTTAGGGGCTAGTGTGCCTTGCCAAAGAATTGGCAAAGGGGAAGTGAAGCTGAAATTGCAGGCGGCCAACACATGGGTGTTGAAGGAGGTCATGCAGGTCCCAGTGTTGAAGATATGGCTAATTTCTTTAGAAAAGTTGGGTGATGAGAGATGCACAAGAACTCTCATAGCGGTTGCACTTGAATTAGCTGGTGGTAAGAAAATAGGTATTCTTTATCTACTTGTTTATATTACTGATTCTTATTCTATTGCAGAGACGTGGCCTTGTAGGCTTGGTCACATCAGCAAGAAGGAGATGCATGTTCTTAAGTGGAAGACATGTGTTTGATAGACTTAAGAACTGGAAAGCCTTGGTGTTCTTGGAGGAGATGACAGACAGAGACCAGTGGATGGGGCTGGATACTTTTGAGTAGGGCAGTTTGGACATGGGTTTTGATTCAAAGGAGCTCACGGGTAAAAAGTCATCACTCACAGGCAAACACAGGTACCGGCATCAGTGAGGGGGAACCAGCGTCGAACAGATAGGTGTCGATGTTGGTCATGTGCAGACCAAAGCCAGTGATGTCAGGCAAGGTAAGACTAACATCGGTCAGGAGGACTGACGTCGGCAATAGGTAAAACTGACGTTGGCAATAGGAGACATCGACGTCGGTAGGGTCAGTAGTTAGGATAGGCGCATGGAAACCAATGTCGGTCGGATGCAAACTGTGTGGTGCCCAAGGTCGGTCACTGTAATGGATTTTGGGTGGACAACAAGCTGTCAAGGAGTCTCAAATGCCCATATGGAGGATTGAAGGTGGTAAGTAAGCCTCAAATTCATTATTATTCTTTATACTAGTTGTTGACTGTAGAGTAGGAAGGATCCAGGAAACAGTGGGAGCATGGCATGATGAGAATGCAGAACCAAGCGAGAGATTTGGTAGGGTTCCCAGCCAGTATTAAAGCATAGAGATGAATAGATACCTTAGTTAAAGAATAGAGAGAATGGACACATGAGATGGAAGACCAGGTCATATGGTCTTGAGGAAGCTGTAGGACAGTGGTACAGGGTTTGACAGGTGGATGACAAAGCAGGGCTTTAGTCAGTGTCAGTGTAACCATTGTGTTTGTCTTACCAGGTGGATGATGGTCATGACATTATCCTGTTACTGTATGTGGATGGTATGTTTTCTAGTAGGTTTGTACATATAGGGTTTTGCTGAGCTAAGGGTAAGGTTAGTTCAGTGGCATGTCATGAGGAATTTGGAGCAGTGAAATTCTTTGGCAAGAGAGACATGGAGATCACAGGGTGATTTTGTCTCCAGTGGGAGCTGATGTGAATCAGGTGTTGGTGAGATTCAAGATGCAAAACTGGAGCACACTAAGGGCTGGATAGTTCAGTGTCTGAAATCACATGAGGTCTGGTATAGACCTGAGTTTGCCCAAGTAGTGGGTGCTGTCAGAAAGTTTGGAGCCGATCTGGGAAAGAAGCACTGGAGGGCAGTTTAGTGGATTCTCAAGTATTTAAGAGGGATAAGCAGTAGGTCGACATGCTATGCAGGGTCAAGTTCTTTTCTACATGTGTTTGTAGATGCGGATGCGGCAGGTTACTTGGATGACATGAGGTGCACCACAGGTTTTGTGGTGGGTGGTCTTCAGGATTGATCTTGAAGAGGGATACAAGCTAGGAAATAGATTAGACGGGGTATAGGTACAGGTACAGTGTAGCTATTTATCTCCAAGTGGGAGATTGTTAGGTTGTAGATCTAAAAGCTTCACTGATGCAAATAGGGGAGGAGGTTGCTAGTGGTTGTTGGAGTGTTACAGACACCGGCGTCGGTCAGGACAATTGACATCGGTAGGATCAGACAGAAGAGCAACCGATGTCGGTCAGATATCGACCGGCGTCGGTCACCTCCAAGTAGATAGGGACCAATGTCAATCACCTGTGTGGTTCAAACAATGAGTGTTACGGGCAGTTAGTTAATGAACCAAGTGTTTGCATGTCAAGAGCCAATTTTAGACTAGAAGCTGTGGATCTAATTATTGTAATTAGGTGTCTAATTATTGTTTGCATGAGATATATTTAAGATACTCATAGGCTGTATTGTAAGGTGTTCTAGTTTGAGTTGAGCAAAGTTAGCTCCTTCTATGTGTGAGGTGAGCAAGGGTGTTCCTCCTAGTTCCACAACAGTACCAAGTGTGGGTGCTAGTTTTGGAGAATCAGAAGGGTTCTTCAGGAGTGTAGGATCTTGGTCAGTAGGTGTGCATGGCTACGTTAGGAGATCTACATGGTAAGTAAGATCATTGATCTACAGGTGTATGTGTGTGCATGATCCAGGTTTGTAGGTGTGCAGAACTAGATTGATTTGCAGGTGTGCAAGATCAGGGAGGACAGCAACACAACAGGGAGCAGGATCAGGCAGGATCTACTTGGAGTATAGTGTGTACTCAGAAAGAGAGCAAAGAGGAAGCCAAGGTAGTTCCTTCCATAAGTAAGATC
This sequence comes from Torreya grandis, assembly GCA_037957365.1. Taxonomy (NCBI): domain Eukaryota; kingdom Viridiplantae; phylum Streptophyta; class Pinopsida; order Cupressales; family Taxaceae; genus Torreya; species Torreya grandis. The sequence continues at coordinate 558,315 of JARHVA010005276.1, read as the reverse complement.
AGTTGGGTTATAGGTTATTACAGTTTAGGGGAGATCTACTTGAAGTATGATTGTGTACTTATGGAGTGCATGGAGCACTTGTGGAGTGCGTGGAGCACTTGGGTACTGGCTGGTTGGAGGTGAACACCAACTCTGTGTTTGAGTTGTGTGTTGGGACCGTAAGAGAGAGAGCTTTGAGGGAAGATTTATTGTTTATGCCCTAGAGGTGTGGGAGCCCTAGAGGTGTGTAAGGAAGAAGAACTGTGGCAATCTTCTTTGTTGTATTTCCTTCTGGAAGAGTTTTAATACAAGTTGTGTATTGTCTCTCATATTCTGTGTTGATTTTGAATTCTAGTTACTTGTATATTCTGGTTAATTTCCGCATGTTAAGTTGCTTGGTAATCAATTGTGTGCTTCCATATTTCCCAACAAAAGTAATTGAATAGGCCTTTTCATGGCTAATATGACCCTAATCAATGATTTATTAGGCCTTTAAATAAGATTTTGTATTGAGAGGCAGTTTTAAATGCCTTTCATCTTAAAAAAGGGCTTGATAAGGGTAATAAGACCTCATAAAAGGATTTAGATACAGATTTACATTGAAAAACATTCCAATAGGCCTCACATAGGACTGATAAAACCCATGACTTTAGAAAATGATTATTAAATCCCATGTAATGAAGCAAAATGTTCAAGGAACCTCAATGAATCCAAACATACTTATCCTTAAGCAAATATAGTCATCTCGAAGGTTCTTATAAGACCATACTCAGTTAATTATAGCATTAAAATGATTTTACCTAAAATATATCATATGTAAATAGACCAAGGTGACTAGAATAGTCAACATTCTGGTGACTTTTATGGGCTACTTGCATGCTAAGTAGGGATCCAATAGCCTAAGCATCTTTTGGGCATAAGAGTCATATAATATTCAACACAACTCATTATAAAACTGTAACCATGGCTACAACATGCTAAACTATCCTTGAATGAACAAAAAAATGCCTCAAAAAATGAAACAAGAGAGTAAAGAACAACAAACAACTGTGTAATAACACTTAGAGGAACGAGAAACCTCTACACTACTTAGAAAACACTATGTAAATAGATATTGGAGGGATAAAAATAGCTAACCTGATATATACAAAGGTCTAAAAAAGACCTTAAGAATAATGCTTGAGATGGATCCCATTGACTGGGATAGGTAGCTTGTCTCCATATAACTTTGAGAGCTGAGAAACATTAACTTGCTTACAACTAGTTATGATGTAGGGGCCACTCTATATGGCATCAAACTTTGTGTATTTCCCATCCTTTTCCCTATCCTTAGACCACTTCAATACTAGATATCCTTCTTTGAAACACCTATCAACAACTTTCCTATTAAATGTCCTCTTCATTTAAGCTCGATGAAACTCCATGTTATGAATTGCATGGTTCCCAGTTTCCTCCAACTCCATCAACTTTGCTAGCATCACTATCATGGCATCATTTTTCATAAATTATAGCTATTGAGTGAGTTTAAGAGATGGTAATTCAAGTGACAAAGTCAACCTTGACTCTCTCCTATAGACTAGTATGAAAGGGGAGTTACCAACATCCCTCTTGGGTATTATCCTATCATCCCACAATGATGTTTTCAAATTTGTATGACACATTATTTGGTTCTCCTCCATAATCCTCTTGATAATCCTTATTAGGTTTTTATTTGTGGATTCTGCCAAGCCATTACCTTGGGAGTAATAGTTGGAAGAAGTGCTCAAATGAATACCATATTTGATCACCCATTCATTGATTTTAGTTCCAACAAAATAAATAACATTATTAGATATAATAATATCTAGGACATGAAATATAATAACAATACCTTCATATAAGTCTAATATGGAGGTTTCATTTACATCTCTAAGTGCCACTACTTCTATCTACCTTGTGAAGTAATATGTGGAAGTTGAGACCCACTTGTGACTAACACTTGAAGTTGGGTTAATCATCCCAATGAATTCCAAATCCCATTACATGAAGGGCTACTCTACCTGGATGATATGAAGAGGGAGAGATGCTAGCTTTTACTTACCTATGAAGAATGCACACTTCTTACAATTTCTAACCCATACATGTGCATCTCTAAATATATTTGGCCAAAGTAACCAACCCTCATAATTTTAATAGTAATAGTCTTTGGAGATAAATGGCATCCTAATGGGCCATCATGAAACTCTTCTATCACTCTATCCACTTGGTTAGATTATATACATCTCAAGAGTACTCCATTGATATCCTTTCTAAAAAATATACCATCAATAATGACATGTGGAATTGATTGAATTATAAAATACCTTATTTGAGATTTGTTGAGGCCATGTGGATAGCCACCAATTTTCAAGAAGGTAACTATGTCTCTAGTCCAGCTATTGGGAACCTGATCATCAACTTGTTGATATTCTTGTAACATAAGAACTACCTTATTATCTACCTCTAGGTCTACTACCAGTTATTCACATAGCCCTTTTTCTCTTATAATATTGGTAACCTTAATGTCATTGTCATACTCCATAACTTTAGTTATCCAATCAACTCTCTTTTCACCTATATCCTTGTCTAACAAGAACTCTTTCATGTTTGAGTGTGAAACCAACAATTGTATTTTGTTGTTAGATAACTTGTGCTTGAATTTTTTGAGGGATCTTATGATAGAAAGTACTTGTATTTATATAAAACCATACCTCAACTCATAATATTAAGTGTTTCACTGAAAAATGCAATGGACTGCTCCATTAGATCACTATTTTCATTCACCAATATAGCTAATATACTCTCATTTCCCCCAAAATCATAAATAATTAAATATTTATCATAACATGGATTCATGAGTGTAGGGGCATGATAAATTTCTCTTTTGATTGATTCAAATCTATCATGACCTTCTCTTTACTAATTGAAGGTATCATTATTATTGCGCATAGAAGTGAGAGGTTTGACCAAAGTAGCAACATTTGGGATGAACCTTCTTACAAAGTTTATCTTACCCAAGAAGCTTTGGAGACCCTTCTTGTGGCTTGGAAGTGAAAGAGCCAAGATTTATTCCATCCTTTCTGAATCAATTTTAAGGCTTTATTTGGAAATAACATGCCCCAATAACTTCCCTTCATGGACAATGAACACATATTTGTTTGGGTTCAAAGATACCCCAAACTCTCTACACCTATCAAAGACTTGCCTCAAATGATCCAAGTGGTTAGTTGCATGCTTAGAGAATATAGTTTTATCATCTAAATACACCAAGATCATACCATTTATGAGGCCTCTAAATTCCATGTCTATGGTCCTTTGTAAGGTTACACTAGCATTGGTCAACCCAAAAGGCATCTTCTTGTAAGAAAAGGTACCCCATTTGGTGGTAAAAGTTATTTTGAATTGATCACATTCTTACACAAGTATTTTCTAGGAGTGAAAAAATTTAAACCCCTTCTACTATTTGAAAAATCTTCTCCATAGGTGGAAGGGGGTAATGATATTTAAGGGATGCTTAATTCTAGTCCCTAAAGTTCACACATAACATAATCTCCCCATTTTTATTTTTAATTGGGACTAGGTTGGCCACCCAAAAGGAATGTTTAATATGGAATAAAATGTTGGCTTTTATGAGTTTATTTATCTCTTTTCTCATCAAAGGTTCAAGCTTGTGGTTTATTGGACTTTGCTTTTGCCTAGCTGGTTTTGCATTAGGGTCTAGCTCAATGGTGTGTTGGGCCAAGTTTGGATCAAAACATCCAATGTCTTGATAACTCCAAGAAAATATATCATCATATCTCCTATAAAGACCAATCAAATATATATTTTTTTATATTGAGTGCATACCTTACCATCCTTCAAAAGTTTACCATTGGAGATGGCTACTTGCTCATAATTATCATTCTTGATTGTCATGTTCCTTCTCTCACCTTTAAGCTAATCATCTGAATTAAACATGCTTTCTAAAGTGACCAACCCCTTAGGAAAATTGTTACCTTTCAGCTAAATAATATGATTCTCATATATCTCTTGAAGCCTATGTTTGTTTTTGTCTAAGAATTCTACCTTCTCTTATAAAAAATTGATGATTTTCTCATCATTCTCAAACACTTACCAACTAATATTGTTACTAAGAACTTCAAGTCTAGCCACCAATTTGAAAAGCTATTCTGAATCCTTCATAACATTAGGGGTAAGGTTGTATTGATATCCCATAGTAGAAAGCCTATCAACATCATCATTTTGTGCTCTTGGTACATCTTGAATGTTGAATCCATCAAAGCCTTCAATGAGATCCCACACCCTATGTTTGTAGGCCTTTAAAAAAATATTATTGACTACATTTCGGCCTCTAACCTAATTTATAACTAACTTACTATCACCAAACACTTGAAACACCTTTATTCATCTTTTCTATGTCAAATGGAGGCCTTTGATCAATGCCTCATATTTAAATACATTGTTACTATAGCTAAACTATAACCTATATGAAAAAAATTACCTCTCCTTTTGAGGAGAGATCAACAAAATACTGAAACCAATGCCATTTGTGCTCCTTGAACCATAAAAAACAATTTCCATGTACCTCAAAAATCATTTTAAGACCTCAAAATATTTGGTAGAATTGACTCTTCCTTAAGAATGCAATAGGTACTCAATCTTGTATCTTCTACATGATCATATGGATAAAAACCATAGTACTCATTTTAACCTTCATAGATTAAGATATCTAGAACCTCTTCCAAATGTGTGTTAGTCTAATGAAGGATAATACTCTCATATTGATCATACATGGTGTAATTCATGGGGGTTGGACTAGGGGAATATGGCTCAATGTTATCTATAGAAATGGGTTCAACTTTGATAGTCACTTTGGTCCCATACCTATTCATAAACAACATGTGTGACCAATATAAGTATATATATCCACCCATATTTACCTTGAAATCCCTAGAAAATCATATAGAAAAATAGGGAGGGAGGTCTATGACTGAAACATATTAGGAGATGGAGAAGATTGGGCAAGCATTTAAGGTAAGATTCAAGTTCTTAATGATGCCAATGGTTTTAAAAACTGTACCATCAGACTGGATAACTCCTTTTTTAACTAGATTGTACTCTAAACCTAACATGTTATAAATATTCTTATGCATAACTGAGCTACTTTCACCATAATTAATCATACAATTATGTATAAGGTGCTTACCAATAATCAAGGAGATGTAGAATAGAGGTGGTTTGATGATCTTACCACCATCTTCATCTTTTGGTTGGCATAAGTGAGTAGGAGAAACTACTACACTTGCTTTTCTTACATGACTAAGGTGCATTAAAGCCTTTTTTAATAAGTCTTTTTGAGCAAGAATGGAGAGGGCTTCCCACATAGTGACATTTAGATTTGTTCTCTTTATTTGCTCAACTATGTTAAAGGGATTTTGTTTTCCTTTTGCCTATAACTTGGGAATAATAATCTCTTCTCTTTTATTTTGGTTGGTTTGAGGTTGAGTTTCCTTTTAAACAACCTAATTTTCTTGTACTTGAGATGTTCCAATAACTGCTTTATCCTTGGTAGCTTCATGAAGATCTTGAGAAGTAGGAACTTAATCAAATGAAGGAGATGGCTCTGCCTCCATTATTTTTTTTCTTAAACCTTGTGTTGTAGGCCACTAGAGTGATTATTTTGCTTGGTGATTCATTATTATTTATGGCACAAAAGTCACTCTCTTTCCAATTCAAAATATTAGATTCACCTTGCACTTGTGCTTGTTTGTACACTTCCTCTCCTTATGGAATTGGTTCACTTGATTGCCCTTGAGAAAATGACACTCTTTAAACCATCAAGGCTTGGTTGATCACTCCATTTGGACATGTGGTTTGGTTATGAGGTTGATTACATGGATATCATCACCCATAATATAGAACCAAGTTATTTTTCATAGGTACAATGGATTTTGAAGTGTTAGAAGTAGTAGGATTTTAACTATTGAAGGGCCTAACATGCATGATTTTGACTTGAGCTTATGCATTGCCTTGATAAGGTTTCCTATTAGAATGATATGGCTGATTGAAGTGATGATATGGTTGATTGAAACACTGATATAGTCTGATATGCAGAGCTAGATGTTATCTTTTCAAGGCTACTAACTCATTACCAAAGATTTGTAACAATGTCTTAAATTCATGTAGCTTATTAAGAGGGGAAAAAAATGTAATTGGCTGGTTGGTTACTATAGGAGTAGGTGTCAAAGTAGGTTAAATGGGTAGAGGTTGAATACATAAGGGCATTGGAGGTCTAGGGGCTATCTTTCCAGCCTGAATTAAGCTGATTTTAGCCCTTATGGAAATGTCATATGTCGCTGGTTATAATACCTCCCATGGATTGATTCATGACAACAATGTCAATATTTAAATACATCAAGTAGTACAAGAATGTAGTATTCATAGTAGGTTTCATCAAATGTGGGATTTTGTCCCAAGTTTTTTGGAACCTAAAGTTGAAGTCCACCATATATTCATGAGGAGCTTTCTTGATGTTAGTGAGATACTCCATGAGAGAAATATGATCACTCTTATCTTTAAATTACTGGAAAAGACTCTCCCATAAATCATCATAATTATGTATTATGCTAGGTTGAAACCCTCTATAACATTGAAGAGATTTTCCTTTCAAGGAGATAGTAAGAAGTCTCATGGTCACATTGTCTTGAGTGATATTGTGGACTGAACATATGTTAGCAATGTCTTGTATGTGTTCTATTGGAGTGGTAGCATTCTCAATAGTGAAAGAAGGTATGATTTTGAGAGATGAAACTAGGATATCATAATGTTGCTAAGGGGCCAAAGGACTACCTCTATCAAAATCAACAAACAACTAATTTATTTGGGTTGCCATATGAAGAATAAGAATCAACCTCCCTCTTGGTCTAAGAAATCTACCAAAAGGAGGTGTAGATTGAGCTCTTGGAGAAGGATGCCTAGAACTTATACCTCTTATTTTAAGAGACCTTGAAAAGGTAGTTCTTCTTCTTCTGGGAGATAATGACAATTCAACAAAATTAAAACCAGTACCTCGTGTAAAAGCCCTTGTCTCCTTTGGCATGAAAGTGTAGGACTGATTTGAGACTATAAATTGATGAAGTCACTAGGTGCATTTGAAGTGTCTTAAATTATATAAATTACTAAGGAAAAATACCAAGTCCTTAGTTAAATTATTCAATCCTATGAACCTTGGTCTCACCAAACATGCCAAAAAATATTGTCACTTAGATCTTTCACACATTTGATCAATTAATAGATCTAGTGAAATAATGGGATCATCCCTAAGGTGTGGGACCTTGGATCCTTAGGATGAACTTCCAAATAAATTTGGCCTCCTTCCTAAATAATATACACTTGATTTAAGATCAGCTTTAGGCCTAAAATAATGCTAAAAAGATCTATTTATAGTGAAGGCTATGATTTTTGGTCATGGAAAAGGGAAGAGAATAAACTAAAACTACAAAAGATGTGATGCACCAAGTTTAGATATCTTCTCTACTCACTCTAACAACACAATAAAACTTATAAAGATTGATAATTTTCATACATAATCTTCAAGTCGAAGCTCTCTTGCATAAGTGTTTTGTATAGAGGTATGAAACTTAAGACAAAACTAGGAGGGGTCATCATCCACCTTGAAAAAGGATATAATAGTGAGTCTACATAGTTAATACCTATATAATTATAGTAATATAAAATATATAACCTACAAAAGATGGTGTTATTACATAGAGTTGAGGGGAATTGGACAAAAAATCAAGATAAAACAATTTTTCCGCATGTAAAGATCAATAATTCATAAGACACACATAAGATTCAAGTACTTGAAGGAGGTAAATTATGTCTTTTTATTGATTTAAAGGCATCAAACCAACATCACAAGACACAAAATGAGCATATTTTTGTCATACGCAAGAGGAGGGATCCTGGAAATAATATTTTTAAATTATATATATAAGAAAATGAGATTCGAAAGGAGAGGAGATCAATCAAATAAACCTCATGAATGATACCACCACTCCAATCAACCCATGCAGAAAAGACACAAAAAATGGAGTTATTAATCTCTCTCCAATGCATTAGGCCTGATCCATGAAGATCTCCAAGGAAGGTTGGCATAGTGGTGTAAGAGGAGACCCTATTTTTGCTATTTTTTTCCTTAGGAAGGCTTATACATGGGGGATGTGATCTTTAATGCTACTACATTATTGGGAAACTCATACCTTAACAACCTTAACTCACCCATCTCTTCCCCTCATGCTTACATGATAGATAAAATCTATCCCAAGTTTGACTTTCTATGACTATCATGCTTAATGGATGTTTGACCTGAAGGTAGACCTTATGCACCCATTTGGAGTTTTATGTTGACTTACCATGACTACCACTCCATGGAGGGAATTACACATATTTAGGGGTAATTTTCAATGCCTCCATACCTCCTTCATTTTATTTATGACCATTAACTCCATTAATAATGGTGCTAGATATGTTTTAGAAGCATGGACTACTTGAAAGCTCCATTTTGCCTTATCTTCTACCCTGCAAACCCACAATCAACCCTTTACAACCCCAAAAAGACTTTAAAAAACCTATTGTAGGTCTATAAACTAGGTGTTGAGGTAATAAAACCACCATCTCTTCAAATTGAAGACCTGTAGATTATTTTTAGGCTTTGACATCCTTGTTCTCAACACTTTTTCTTCATATACTCTTTCAAACTTGTGAAGAAACCTTGAAACTCATTCAAATTATCATTTAGGTATGCAAGTTAAAGCCTTCATGTTGGTGGTCTTAGGGATATTGAAACCTTATCCAAATTAATAGACCTACAACATATCTTAAGGGATCAAAACCCTTGATAAACCCTGCCATCAATAAATTACTATATAGACAGCCTTGTCATGCCTACAACTTGAATTGGATCTAGATCATGCAAATCTCATTAGAACTCTACATGTGAAGTCAATGAACCTTAAATTTCTTGCATAAAATATTTCACTCTTGTTTGTATATCCTTAAAGGGCCTTAAAAGGCTTTAAAAACATGTTTTAGGCTTGTGAGGAGCTTGAAACATTTCCTGGAGACCTCTCTATTTCATTATTTAACATGAGAGGCATACTTGGAAACATGCCAAGAGACCTTGAAGATTACCATAATTTTTTTTTAAACATGCATACAATCCTTTACCTGCTCTTAAATTTCAATACAAAATAGGTTATGGGCTTGTAAACATGTTTTAAATTTACTTATCATCCTATAGGCCTACTATGTTATTGAGCATACTTAAGCCTTCTCAAAACCTTGATAATAAGCCTATAGGTGCATGTTTTTTTCTTGAATAACATCATTTATAAGCTTTAAAATTTAAATAATTAAACTTTTCATTCAATTTATCCACTTTGAAAACCTTGAAGACTATTCCAACAAGAGATAACCTTATTAACTTTGCCTGCAACCTTTCATGCTTTACAATTTCTTAGTCTTCTAGACGTGCAACTTTCATTACTTCACCTTGTAAAATTTTAGGTGGTCTTGGAGGGTGCTTGAAAGTATGTGAAAACTTGTAGAAAGGTATGTTGACCTAAATTATCATGATACAATCCTAAAACCTACACTATTAGGCCTATACAAATCTTCACCATGCTTAAAATTCACCATTTTAATTGACAGGCCTAAAGGTGCTTGAGAAGGTATACAACCTTGAGTTCACTAACAACATGTATAACATTGTCCTTGGAATACCATACTAGGACCTTAAAAGTGTTTATAAGTATATATCCTTTTTCTATTCATGATTAATCATAAAAGAGCAATACTACAAATTAAGAAGTATCTTTATAATGCTTTGAACTTGTCTTAGAGGGATGGGATCCTAAAAGAAATCTAATACAATCCTATAGGTCTCTTGATAATTATTGAGACTCATATAACATTAACTTTCCCCTTGAAGAATTCATAACACTTTAGATACTTTAAAACCCTAGACACGGGGATCTTGATAAACTTGTAACCTTGCTCCTCATTGTTTTAGGCTTGAAAGTGAGTGTTTAAAACTTGTAGCCTATCATAAACCTTCCTTGCCATGAAAGCTAATTATGGTTCTTAAAAACCTACTTTCAATCTTATATGTTTCCTTGAAATCCCTATAGGTGCATATTTCTTGTTTGAAACTCACTCTATAAGCTTGTAAATTCATGTTTCATGCTCATAAGAACCTTGTCCCATTATCAAGGAATGTTGGGGACTTATTACAGACCTTTTGATGAAGTATTTTAGACCAAAACCTTTGAAATTTTGTATTTATATCTTCTTATTCAGTCATGGATACTTTATATCACTCCAGATGCTTTATCTACCCTTGAAACATGTTTTAAATGTTATGAAAATATTCATGTAGACTTATAAGCATTTATGCCATGGAACTTGAGGAGGTGACAACCTTGAGAGGTTTAAAACTTAATCATAGGCTTGTAATTAGAGTCATGGAAACCTTTTGAAATCTATTACTTCACTTTGGAAACTTGTAAGTTCATTTGATAATCTATAGACATGTTTACACCTTATTCTCTCTCTTGTTAAGATCATAAAACTTGACCAAGCTTTCTGTAATCTTGTAAGGTCATGGAATTTTGAGGAAACCCTAAGAAAGTTGATTGTATACATGTATATGTCTTACCATAATTTGAACTTCTCCGAGACACATGTTTGTAACTTAAACCCTACCAAACCTTGTATTCACTCTTTGTCAATCATGAAACCTATCAGACAAACCTGTATACTTGTTTCCTAGGTTTCTTAGACTCATTCCCACCCTCCTTTAAATTTTCAAACAAATTCCTAAGGGTGTTTTTTAAGATTATGTACCTCAATTTATAAAACCTATAAGAGATATTGAAAATATCCATTATGATCATGAACTCATAACATTTTCTCTAATCTTTGTTTCATGCTAAAACATCTAAGGAGCTTGGAACTTGGTTTACAAACCTTGATGAATCTTGTCCTAGGTTTTGGAAACCATGCCAAATATTTCCTATAGATTGATCTTGAGAAGCCTTGAAACCATGATCTCTCACACTCAATAAATCTTGTAACTTTACTTTTAGGTTTTTGATCATGGTTATCATTGTAACTTCTTCCCTTTGGGATAAATCCTTGGAGAGAATCCTGAGATCTTGAATCTTCTTTACCTTGAAATCTTTCAGAGGGTTAAGGTCATGAAAAATCTATTTGAAACTATATGTAAATACCTTGGCAAGATTTTTAATCATTCTTGTATTATTTTAACCTATTATAAGCTTTTACAACTTGTTATTCTTTTAGTTTATCTTTATGAAAACCATAGAAATAATTTTCATACCCCTCTTGATGCTTCTTTTAGTTAGGGTTTTATACTTGCAGGGTCTCTCAAGCATATCCATGTGATTATGATACTCTCATATTTTGTGGATATAACCATGAGATAAATTAAGATGTGTCAAATCTTCATTAAAACCCTATAGAATCCATGCATGAAAGGAACATGAAAATAACATGATGTTTGCTTGAAAACCCTACAACTTCTATGCACTTGATCTGCAGGCTATAGGTTAAGTCCATGTGATTTGTTAGTTCTTGATTCATATAAATACCATGATGAAGTGCCTTGGGACTCTCAAAATACCTTCCCCAACTCTTCAAGAACCATGCATAACTAGAATCAAGAAATAATTGGCTACTCTTCCTTTAAAAACTCTACAAAATGGCTCTTTGGATTTATTTTACAATTTCAAGCTTGATTTTATCTCTTGGGGTTTTAAAAATGATAATGAATGATATCCTTGAAATATCCACACTTTTTTAATCTTTAGGATCCTCTAGAAGGCCCTATAAATGCATAAAAAACCTACAATATGTGTTCTTTTAGCCTGTAAAATGAAGGTTTCTCTATTGAAGACCTAAGGAACATGGATAATAAGAATGAAATCTTCAAGAAGACTATCATCTATACATTTTTATATAAAAATGTGCCTTAGACCCTTTTATACATACAACCACACTCTTTTTCATGAAAAACCATGTTTACACCTGCAAATCTTGCTTTTAGGCATGTTTTCAGGGCTTGATTCTTCTTGAAAACTTCAAGGCATTTATAAACCTGCATTAGATCTTGGAAAATACCCCATGATCTATGTTATTTTCTTTGAAAAATTTCCTTATGAACTCTTAAATACCTTTAAACCTACTCTCTTTCATGGAGAGTTCTTGAACTGACATTATCACTCCATGAAAACATTGGAAACCTCCTTGGAAAACATTGAAACTAGTCTGGTTACATGATCAAAGGCTTGAAAATGATGATAAAGACCTAAATTATGCCTTGGAGGCACCTTATTTTTCATATTTTCAACCCTAAAACATGATTCAAAGCTCAAATTTATTCATTACAATCTCATGAAATCTCTAAATATGACTACAACCACTTAAAATAATGAAGACTGCCCTAGTTAAGAGCTTAAAGATAGGTAACAGTTTAGTCATGGTATGATATGAGATTTTCCACATTGATAGATGAAGAAGTCCACTAAGAGGTAGGAATGGAAGGAAAACCAAGTCAAATGCATTATTTAAAATACGTGCAAGTTTGAGAGCTTATAAAGAGTCTTCAAATCTGAAATGTGACTTTATGAAACCTTATAAAATGTTTCACCCCTCTAAAATGACCCTAATGAGTGACTTAAGACCCTTTAACCATTTAATGACCTCATGAGTGCCTTTTAAGACCCTTTATTCTCCATTTCACATTAAAAATTAATTGATCAGGCCTTTCCAAGGCTAATATGACCCTAATGAATGACTTATTAGGCCTTTTGATAAGATTTGCATTGAGAGGCAGCTTTGACTACCTTTAGTCTCAAAAAGGGGTTTGAAAAGGGTAATAAAACCTCATATAAGGCTTTAGACACATATTTACATTGCCAAACACTCCAGTAGGCCTCTTATAGGACTAATGCAACCCATGACCTTAGAAAATGATTGTTAGGCCCCATCTAATGAAGCAAAATGTTCAAGGAACCTTAGTGACTCTAAACATACCTATCCTTAAGCCAACACAATCATCTTGAAGGTGCTTCTAAGACCATACTTAGATGATTATATAAATAAAATGATTTTCCCCGAACATGTCATGTGTCAAGAGACCAAGGTGACTAGAATAGTCAATAGTTTCCATTTATTCTAATGTTTTTCCACATGTTTTTCCTACTTCTCAAAATTTTATGGTTTCTCAACATGCCCACATTGCTTCTTAAGTTCTTCAAAATTATCAACGTGTCTTAATTAATTGTAGAGTTCTTCCAATATCTCAACATGTTTCTAAGCTTCTTCTTGTTTAGCCATATCTTGCTTATAAAACTTATAAAATTTATTCTTGTATCATTAATCCTTATATATATATATATATATATATATATATATATATATATATATATATATATATACATATATAATCTATTCCAACTTATTCTTCTTCTACGTCTCTTAGAAATCCTAAAATGACTACCATGATGCTTAACTTATAAAATCAAATAAAAAATTATTCTCAATTTTCTCAAAATCCAGATGGTAGGGTCACTTGTAATGACATTCTTATAAATACCTTAACTTATGAAGTGATAACATGCCCATTTTGAATAGGTTTTATTGGTCAAAAATTTAAAATTTTTAATGGAAAGGGAGATTAGTATCATCATATTAGAGCCTTGTATTTCTCTTTTCTAGACTTTGCTCATGATGATAAATTATTCACAAAGTTATTCCCAATGAGCTTAAAGGGTTATACACTTTAATAGTTTTACACTTTACAATGTGGATATGTACAATGTTTTCAACTTTAGTCTTTAATTTGTTGTCCCATTTGAAAATAAATATTTGTATGGAATTCATGTTTGAGAAACTATCTTAAATTAAACACACACCAATTGAGACCATTATTAAATATGTGCTTCATTTTAAGACTATTGTTACCAAGCTCACTTATCAACCACTAGATAGTGAGATTAAAAGTATATTTTTCAGTAGTTTGATTTCAATTATTAAGGTTCAAGTGGTCTTCAACACTTATCATTATTTTTTTGAACTTTTAATTGTTGTTATCAACTTTAATGTCAAACTTTCACATGCAAATGTGCTCAATTATGGGTCAAATTCTCAAACTTGTAATGGTGCCAAGTACCTAAATAAGAAAAACTTTTAAGATAAAGTCAATGAGAATGGATGTCAACCTAAAAATGAGGCTAAGAATGTGGTTAATGCTATAAAACATTAAACTATAAAGGTTTTATTACCTCAACAAAAGAAGTGTAGGTAATTCAATAGGATTAGTGAAAGTCCACATAATGTTTCGAATATATTGTTTGAATACAACATGAGTACTTTGCCTCTATTGAGAAAATTTTATCATTCAAGACCATTTGTAAAAATTATCTACTACAAATACAAATTTTGATTATCATAGGATCCATGGGTATTCTTCTAATAGATGCATTAATTTGAAAGATAAGATATAATATCTCATTGAAAACAACCAAATTTAATTAGAGTGAACAAACAACAAATTTAATGAATCAATGGCTCCACCAAATAAATGCCTATAGATTTTTACTAACCCTTTTACAAATAATAACAACCAGAAAATGACAAGGGAATGCCCATGTGATTTATAGGCATGATCAAATATGAGCTTCAAAGGTTGCTAATGCTCATCCCATTTGATGGTTTTATTGGTATGGTTAGCTCACTTAAGAAAAATAATTAACTTACTTAGATTGTGTTTGTTGATAGTGAGATTCCAAATGATAACTCATATAATGGACCTTTGTTCATAAGATATTTATTAGGTAAGTGTGGACAAGAAAATGATGGAATAATAGTTGATAATGGTTCAAGCTTAAATATTAGCACTAAAGACTTTATCTATAGTCTTAAATTTAGAAAGGCTATTTTTGCATTCACTCTAACAATTATTATGGGATGTGATGATATAACTATATATCCTCATGGTTGTATTGTCTTTCCCATCATAGTGGGCCCAAAGATAGTTGAATGACACCCAATAATGGATCTTATGACGATTTTCTTGGTAGACCTTTAATATAATAAATGAAAACATTTATTTATACTTTGCATCAATATTTGAAGTTTGTGCATGAGGACCAAGTTATTCCATTCAAGAAGGATATCAAATTAAAAAAAAAAAAGTAAAAAAAAGGTCTTATATAAGGAAATACAAAACTATATCCCAAAAAGAGTATGCTTCTCATAATATATCATTACTACAGAAACAAAAGAACTAAAAATGATTTTAATTATTCAAGACAACATCAATGAGAAAGGTCAACTAATGGATAATATAGTAGAAAAATATAATGAGAAGGAGGATGAAGATGCTAATTGGGATAAAGTATAATAGTGTGTCCCATATCAAATAAAAAAAATGTTTAAAAATAATAATTAAAAATATATCCCAAAAACTTATTAAAAACTTTAAGAATTTTGAAAAAAAATCAATGTGATTTAACTTTTTAAGGTTTATGGAGTTTAAGCCCTAGGTTGTTAAAGGGTTTGCATCTAGTACATCAAGGTAGATATATGTAATAAATATATCTATTGATTTGTGCAAGAATTGACCTAATCTAATATTCTTAAAAATAACAATGAATGAGACAAATAAGTACTTAGTTGGAAACTAATTGATACAGATGATTTAGAGGTTAAAAATCAACGTGTTAGAAAATTTGAGTGTCATAAATAGGGTCCAGGTGTCAAAAACCCTCCTAGAAAATAGTTTTATACATTATACAATATCATTGGGGTGCTAGTTTCCTACTTTCAATGATAATGTCCTTTGTGTAGGAACTGTCTGATCTTCTAGGTGCATCTCCAGTTGGGTATGGTCTACTTGTACCTATGTGGATGAGCCTTGATTCACTATTTGTGCACTATTTTGAGATGATTTGTGAGCAAACCCTAGACCTACATGTTTTTAGGGTATTTAAATGGCATAAATAGAAAAAGTGTGATGTTATCTGGGTAGGTTGGATGTCCTCAACACTCTGTTGTGTTGAGAGTTACCCACATAACAATACTATGAGGAAAGATCAAGCTCGATATAGTTCTCATGCCATAGTGTTTGGGGCAAGTGCAAGTAAATGCTAATATGAGTTTCAACTTGAGTGATTTGAATGAGTCTTGAGACTATATATCTATGTATTCTAGGCTTGGGATAGCTATACATGACTATATATAGAAGTAGGGTAGAATGGCGATCAATAACCTTGATTATGCACAACTTATTCTAAGCTTGTTTATGTATTTTGCATCTAGTTTCCATATAATGGATAAATAGATAAAAACAATGTATTTATACTGATTTGGTGCTTGTGTGGGGTTTGAAATAGGTTTAGGCCAACCTTGGGTGTCTTAGGAATTGAAAAGATATCCATTGGAGTTGAAATTAGGCAAGTGTCATTAGCACTAAAAGTGGGACACTAGCATGGGGTGCTAGTGTCCAAAGTACAACTTTGGTATCTAGGTGGCAAAACCTAAGGCACTAGGGACTTGGATCATTAGGGGAGGGTCTAGGACTGATTTTGAAATGCCTACGGATGTGTAAAGGCCCACACAAAAGCTAGATAAGTGTTTAAAGAGGCCCTAAGATAGGTCTAGGGATAATCTATAGATGGGTGGTCTTAAGTAACACTCATTGCAATCAAGTGATGTTTTATATGAATAAAATTTCCCCTATTTTATATTATAAATGCAACAAAGCAAAATGACTAAGATAAAGGAAAAAGAGGCGTACTTGGACTTACCTATGAGGTAAAACCCATGAATCTGGGTCCAAGTGTGTGAACTGTGCTTTATTATGTATCCTAAAAATGAAACATGGATGAATTAGTCCTTAAGAGATATCAAAATTAAATACAAAATTGAGTAAATAGATAAGAGAGAGAGAGTAGAGAAATGAATACACCTCACTTGGTAGGGTTATCACTTAGAAGTGCACTCTTGTAAAAATTTGTACATGTTCTCACTCTTGTCAATATAATGGAAACTATACAAGGTGTGGGACCTTATGTTGGAGAGAATATATAGATGAAGTACTAGTTACTTTTGGTACACTCACCTACTTCTCTCTAAACTCTCTAATTATATGCTTTCCTGACTAAGAAAATGGTAGAAGGAGCAATGCTAAAGCTAAAAATGAAAATGAAAACTAAAAATTGGGGTGATGCATCAATATTAAGGTCAATTATTCCTATACTTGACATACTTTAGAATCTAAATAATCTGCACACATTCACTTCATTATAATACAATGACTCTTGCATCATTATTTCACACAGAGGTCTAGACAAACACTTACACTTGCTTGAAAGGAATGAACAATGATTGAATTCACTTCCAGATTAGGTAGAAATAAGAATTAGAAACTTTATATGACCTAAAAGATTTATTATTTTCTACATAAAAATAATATATTCAGACATAAATATATTAAAATTAGTCATTCACTAAGTTACATAAATGAATATTAAGCACACACTTCATAAACAACTTGAAAATGGAAGAAAATTTAGTCTTTATTACTTCAAACGTGATGTAGTAAAATTTTTGGAAAGTTTTATATAATAAAAAGGCATAATCTCTCCATAATCATTCAAAAATTAACATACATATAGAAAGGAAGAAGAGAGAGAGGAGACAATGCAGCTCCAAACTAGGAATGAGTCCTTGTCTAGTCATAGTTCACTCCTAATTCAACTAAAACTTTAACTCAACATTCCAAACTCAACCTTCAACTTCCAAATTCCAATGTATAATTTATTGAATTTAAACATTATTTCTTGAATTATGGAATATTATGATAGATATGGAAGTTTGAATGTGTTTGAAAAAGTTAAAGGTCAACATGTATGCTTTGATTGTTGAGTCTTGTAGAGATCTTTGACTATATTTAGTTAAATCCTCTTGAACTTGAAATTAACTCCTTTTGATCTTAAGTTAACTAGTTTTTATATTTCATGCATATTAAATTTTTAATTCAGTTACATTTATTGTATCTTGGAGTTTGACTTAACTTATCTTGATAGTTTGACTTGAGCTTCTTAACTTGCAACTTGCATGCATGTTTCTTCTTCTTCTTTTGTAAAATTATCCAAAATGGGAAAAGTATGAGAGAGATTAAGTTTTTAAATTATAAATAGTACCTTGAATTAAAATAGTGCCTCAAATCTTAATCAAGACTTCAACTCAACTTCTCCACTCTTGTATGTTTCAAACTCCACTTTTATAGGGCTCCTTGAAGGTTTCTTCCTGTTAAATTGACCTTTTCTAAATTTAGATCAAAGGGGGAAACAGTAGGAGAGAAATATATAACATTTAATTTTTTTAATTATTCATGAAATATCTTTGTTAGGATTTCACTTGATGATGATAACCACATCTCTCCATACTGGTTCTTCTAGATATGCCTATCTTGTGCAACTTGACAAGCTTCTTGAATACATTATGAGAACTTAGAAATTGATTAATTTGAATTATTTGATTAGGTAATGAGTATAAATATTATTTAAAAATAATAACCATGGTTTCACATACCTTAAAACTAATTTTTATCGCCAACATCCACTTACAACTTCAAAAAATGCATTTTTGTGCTCTTTAGGCCTCATAAAACTCTGATTTCGATTATGGGGTATAAAATGAGTTCCAGGCCTAAAAAAAATACTCATATTATAATTATATATGTATAAAATTTTAAGACATATAAAATTTTTAATCTCTCTAAAAATCTTAACCAAACTCTCAAACAAAAGTTCACAAAAAAGTGCTTACTTATTGCCCACAGGGTGATCTGGAGATGTTTTTAAATGAGATGGGACTATTTTACATTGGTTTTCATTGAATTAGTATATATTATGACCTTTTAATAAATTATTCACACTCTCAAATCATTTTTTTCATTTAAAGGATTTAGAACACTCAATTCTAACTCCATTTATGAACCAAATAGTGAAAAAACTTTAATTTTCTTCATGAACATACCTGTGTTTTAGAGTTTTATCTCTCATAAGGAAATTTACAGACTAAAAACCACTTTTAAAAATTAAGTTATATAAAAAAAAAATTCTATGTCAAATTTCAAGAGATTTCATTTAATAAAACAAAAAATATGCACTTTTTGGTGTTTCCTAGTTTGCACAATTTCATTTCTAAATACTTGTAGGTCTGAGTTTTGCCATTTTATTGAGTTTTATGAGACTTAAATACATAATTATTTTTTAATTATCACATTAAATAATTTATCTCAACATTAAGACCATTGAATATGATCAAACAAACACTTAAATCTCTCAAAAATGTCTTTTTGACTCTCTCTTTCTTCTTGAAACCTTACAATCTGTACCTATACATTTATCCATTATTTGCATTAAAATTTTGATTGAATAATATTTATGAAGATAATTTATTCCCCATAATATCTCACAAAATTTTTCATTTTCAACAAATAACTTAAAACTACAAACACACTACCTAAAACTGAGCCATTGGAGTTTAAAAAGGGTTTTAAAGCACCTTTTCTTCTTAATGATTGTTCATAAAGTTAAAAACCTATAACATAAAAAAATAAATGTAATATTTAGGTAATATGGGCCCAAATATTATGCTAATATTATTTAACTAACTCTTTTTCACCTTCATGTACCAAGCATTTGAAAATTGCCTTCACTAGCTTGCAACTAGCTAGTTTGAGGAATAAAAGAAACCTTTGTCAAAATTTGGACTTGTGAGTTGTTTATGAGAATTGTTTTGGAATAATTAAGGTTTTATTATGTTTTTTATATTTTTTTAAATCTTAAATCCATGAATATATTCTTCTTGAAAATCTACACATAAGCAACTTTGACCAATGGTGGTAAAATTTGGCAACATTCTTGGCAACTTTACTGGGATGTTTTCCTGTTAAAAACTTGAAACCAATAGATCTATCCATTTGGATATGGAGTTATAAAAATATCACTAAATATAAAACTTAAAATTCCTTAAATAAACTACAACATCTGTGCATAAGCACTTATGAAATTGAAAACTAAACAACTACCAACTGAAAAATTGTGTAAGATAACACTTAAAAAAAAGTGAAAACTAATACAAATACCAACTGAAATTGTGCATAAAAAAACATGGAAGAGAGTGAAATATAAAATATACTCTATAAAAAACTTAAAATCCACTTGGATCAAAATAAACACCTCTCATGTCCTTTCCATGTGGTTGACAAAGATGAGAATTACATTGTTGTTTAAGTGTTGTTCTAGTTGGATCAACTCTTCTCATACTTGCCAATATCTTAACCTTGTCTCCAAGTGAATAAATTAAAGTAAACATATATCCAATATAAAAAAACTCATCATATGGTTCAATAATAATCTTATATTTCTCTTCAATGCTAAGAAAACTTTCTAATGTAACCACATTTTAATTCATATGAATAGTTGTAATTTCATCTTCTACTGACTCACTAGAACATTGTTCTTGGCTTTCTATGACATATTGAGATATGTCATATTAATTTTCAAATACTAATAATTATTCAAGTGATATCTAAATACTTCAAACAATCTTCATCAAAACCTTTTTGATCCTCACTTTTAGCTTCTTCATCTTTATCTAGTTCATGTATAGGGTTGTTACCTTATGAAACCACTGCTACAATCTCACTAGATGCTACCATGTCATCAAGGGTTTCCACTTATTGAGTCTCATTTTCATCTAAAATTTGATTTTGATCTTCAAGGGTTTCCACATGATCTTATTCTATGTCAAATTTAAGCTCATTTGACTAGCACAACTCTTGATCATCTTCTTTTGAAAAATTCTCCTCTTCACTTGCATGTGCTTCTTTTGTCTTCCATACAATAGGTCCTCTTTTAAAAATAGAGATTGTGGGAGGGAAAGAGACTTTATTTTCTTGGTTTTGAAATCTCTTAGAGTTTCCTTCTAACTTGGGACTTTATGAGTACTAGTCTGATTATAATTTATGATGTTCTTCGAGGAATGGAGAAGAGAATTGAATTGAAAATATTTTATTATTCTCTTTCCACTCTTCAATTTTTTTTTCAAACTTGGAGGTGTCTCAAACTTTATGTATGTCTGAAACTTGAAGGATATATGGAGGGATTAAATGGGTATTAATAAGGCTTTTATATTTAGAATTAATAATTTCATTCAATATTTATTTAAAAGAAGGGAAATAAACTTGTTTTAAGAATGATTCATACTTCTCTTTCCACTCAAAAATCAACCTCTCACATTTTGATATTCTTTGATCTTCATGAAAAACTTAAATTTGAGGGAAGAGTGGAGGGATCAAGAAACCTAAAAAAATTATTGGTTTGGCTTCAATAAATTTATCCATCTCTTTATTTTAGATTATCATAGGAGAGACTCTTTCTCAAGAGTAGGCATGACATAATTAGAGGTCTTGGTCCAAGAAGGTTTCCAAGATGGAATAGTCTTAAGCTCTTGGGGAAGAGTGAGTGAAGATTCTATAGGAATAGACTCTTTCATAGGATTAGGAGTCATAAAACTTAGAATATTGAATTAATTAGACTCTCTTGAAGGTTTAAGGGGTTCTAGTTCTTCTTCTCTCCAACATGGGGTTTTGGACTCAATTCTTTGTACTATCATGGGTAGCTACTGTATTGGTTCTTTTGTAGCCTCATTGTTTCTATTCAATGATTCTAGCTCTTGTTGATATATATAAGTTTGATATGTAAGCTCTTATTGATTCCTATGGTATTCCTCTTCCCTTTCATTCTCCATAAATTGTCTCTCAGAGTCAAATATTATCTCTTGCACACTTTTTTTAGGTTGATTTGAAAGAACATGATTTTTCCAAGGCTCTCAAAGTCAAATCTTATCTCTTGCACACATTTTTTACGCTGATTTGAAAGAACATGATTTTTCCAAGGTTGATTAGAAACATGATCAAGGATGAGAGGGAGGTAAATATCATGAGAATACTGATATCCTACTAGTTTAGGGTTACTTGAGGTGAATATTTTTAACTTGATATGAAGGTACAAAAATTTCATTTTCATAAATTAGAGGATTAAAATACATACCAATTAATGTTTTTTAAGAACTTGGATTGCATACAAAAAATTTATTTAACTTAGAATCACTAGATATTGAGTGATTTAACAATGTATTTATTGTAAATTTCTAAAATCAACACCAATCTTCAACAATCTTATGAGCTATGGTCCCATTGGGCATGCTAGAAACTATTATCACTCATAAGTGCACCCTTGCAAGAATGTGTACCTGTCCTCACCCCTGTTGATATAATAGAAACTATCCATGGTGTGGGACTTTATGTTAGAGAGAATTATCAAATTAAGGGCTTTGTACCTTTCGTAAACTCACTTCTCTCTGAACTCTTTAATATTATGCTTTCTTGACTAGGAAAAAGGTAGAAGGAGCAATGCTAAAGCTTAAAATGGAAATAAAAACTAAAAATTGGGATGATTAAAAAAATTTGGAAGATAAATGACCTAAACACATTCACTTATTTCTCATACAATGACTCTTGCATCAGTATTTCACATAGAGGTCTAGACAAACACTTATACTAGCTTGGAAGGAATTAACAATAATTTAATTCACTTCCACATTAGGTAGAAATCAAACTTAGATAGTTTATAATAATTTAAAGAGTTATTATTTTATGCCTCAATATGAGATATTTAGACATAAACATATGAACATCAATCATTCACTAAGTTACATCAATGAATATTAAGCACACACTTCATGAACAACTTGAAAATGGAGGAAATTCAATGCTTTATTACTTAAAAAGTGATGTAGTATAAATTTTAATAGATTTTGTATAATAAAAAGGAATAATATATCCATAATCAATCAAAAATTAATATACATATAGAAAGGAAGAAAATAGAGAGGAGACAAAGCAACTCCAAACTAGGAATGAGTCTCTATCTAGTCATAGTTCACTCATAGTTCAACTGAAAATTTAACTCAACCTTCCAAACTCAACCTTAAAATTTCATATTTAAACATATAATTTATTAAATTTAAAAATTATTTTGTGAATTATTGCATAGTAGTAGAGAGAGGTAAGTTTGACTGTGTTTGGAAAAATCAAAGGTCAACATGCATGCTTTGATTGTTGAGTCTTGTAGAGATCTTTGACTATATTCAATTAAATGCTATTGAACTTGCACTTAAATTATTTTTATATTAAGTTAAATCATTATTATATTGAATTAATATTTAATTTTTAAATTAGTTACCTTTATTTTATCTTGGAGTTTGACTTGAGTTATCTTGACTTGTAATTAAGAGTTTGTCTTGAGCTTCTTGATTTGTAACTTGCATGCGCGTTTCTTCTTCTTGTTCTTTTCTAAAATTATCCAAAATGAGAATAGTATGAGAGATATTTAATTTTAAAATTATAAGGAGTATCTTGTATGAAAATAGGGCCTTAAATCTTAACCAATATTTTAACTCAACTTCTCCACTCTTGCATGTTTCAAACTCCACTTTTCTAAGGCTACTTGAAGGCTTCTTCCTGTTGACTTGACCCTTTATAAATTTATCTCAAATGGGGGAATAGTATGAGAGAGAGATATCATGTTTCATTTTTTGAATTATTCATACTTTGTTAATAGTGCACTTGATGATGACAACCATAACTCCATACTGGTTCTTTTGGATATGCCCATCTTCTACAACTTGACAAGCTTTTTGAATGCACTTTGAGAATCTAAAACTTGATGAATTTAAATTATTTGATTATTTAAGGATTATAAATATTATTTTAACATAATAAACATGGTGGAACATACCTTTAAATAAATTTTTAGCTCCAAAATCCATCTACAACTTTGAAAAATGCATTCTTGTGCTCTTTAGGCCTCAAGAAGCCTTGATTGGATTATGTGGTCTAAAATGAGTTTCAAGACTCACCAAAACTCCTCATATTATAATTATAAATTTATAAATTTTTAAGACCTTTAATTTTTTAAAAATCTTCACCAAACTCCCAAACAAAAATTCACAAAAAAGTGTCTACTTGTTACTTGTAGGGTGACCTGAAGATGTTTTTCGATGAGATGAGCATATTTTGAATTATTTTTAATTACATGATCATGTATAAATACATTTAAATTAATTATAAACATAATAAAATCATTTTTCTCCATTGGAAGGATCTGAAACACTCATTTTTAACTTTATTTGTGAGCAAAATAGAGAAATAATCCTGATTTTCTTCATGAATAGATCTATGTTTTAGAATTTTCTATCTCTTAAAGTATATTAAAGACATTAAATAGATTTTAAACATTAAATAAAATAAAAACATACCTTATAGTCAAATTTCAAGAGATTTAATTCAATAAAACTCAAAATATGCCTTTTTGGTGTTTTCTTGCTTGCATAAGTTCATTTTTAAATGTCAATAGGTTTGATTTTTACCATTTTATTGAGTTTTATGAGGATTAAATAAATAATTATTTTTTAATTATGACATTTAATAACCCCTCTTAGCATTACAACCATTGGATATGCTCAAATAAACACTTAAACCTCTAAAAAAATGCTTTTTTTGACTGTCTCTCTTGCTTGCTTGAAACCTATTGCAAATCCTTGTAACTTTATCCATTATTTGACTCAAAATTTTGATTTAAGGTGTATTAAGGTTATTTATTAAAAATAATATTTGAATTTTTTGTCAGCAAATAAGTCAAAAATACAAACATACTGGCTAAAATTGAGCCATTGGGGTTTAAGAAGGGTTTTAGAGCACATTTTCTTCTTAATGATTATTCATAAAGTTAAGAACATGTAACCTAAAAAATATATATGTAATATTGAAGGAATATGGGTAAAAATATTACCCTAATAAAATTTCAACCAAATCGTTTTCACCTTCATGTACTAAGCATTTGAAAATAACCTTCACTAGCTTGCAACTAGCTAGTTTGAGGAACAAAAGAAACCTTTATCAAAATTTGGATTTGTGAGTTATTAATGAGCATGTTTTTTGATTAATTAAGGTTTAAATATTTTTTAAATACATTTTTTAATTTTTAATCTATGAATGGAGTCTTATTTAAAACTTTCATGTAAGTAAAAGTGACCAATGATGGCAAAATTTATAAACAGGTACACAAACCATTACAAAAACCTGATGACATTTTATGTGTGTGCATGTAGATAGTGATAAAATAGATGGAAAAATTTGTATTAAAATGATGTATTTATTAATACCCATGTGTTGGTGGCTTAATAACTCAATCTAGTTTTGACTCCATCATTGCCCACCCCTGCTTAGTAAATTGTTCGTTGTGAATAACTTGGATTAGACTAATGGCTTGTCCAACACTTCTATGTAAGTGGCTCAAGAACTCAAGTATAATATGAATCCATCATTTCATATATGTGTGTAGTATATTCATCTATAATTGAAATTGCATAATTTAACTAAAAATGTATAGGAGAGACCTAGGGCCATTTTGAAACTTTAAAATGAAAAATGGTGAAGGGGACACTCAGGTGCTCGAGAAAGTAGCTTAGGGACTAATAAAAATGCCAAAAACTATATACATAATAATGCATAAATATGGTGTGGAACTTAGGACCAATGGTGTCTTAAGTATACCACATAGATAATGATATGGATTTTTCCATTCCATCTAAGATGAGATGGTGCAAACTGATCATGTGGAAACAATATGCCACACACATGCCCCCAATCCTAATATATGTGCATATAGATTCTAGACTGTGTTGTAAAAATTTGTGTAAGTGTATTTGAAACTAAAATAGTAGTGATCATGCCACATATGATGCTCATAATACAAACAAACCTGATATGATTCTATGTAAAATTGAGCATAAACTGATCAAATCTGATAACCTATGATTGAAATAGTGCAAATATAGGTTGTAACTACTATGTCATTTTGTCAAATTTGGATTTCCCTATTTTTGGGATACTGGATGATAGTGCATTGTGCCAGTGTCCTACTTTTAGCACTAATGCCTTCTATGTTTTTATGTGCAAACTAAAACTAATCTAAGTCTGATTGTTTTCAACTATGTGTTCACCTAAATTTATACTCTGTCTTCTATGCCTGTGTGCTAAAAACTATACTCTAAGTGTACTCAGATGGCTTGATTTCTATGACAAACCCATGTGAATACCCTCTCTTTTGAGGGGATTTATTGTACCAGTACAATAATTATCTTCAAAATAAAATCTCTACATGATGTATGTTAGGCTAAAGGCATATGACATCTATGTTTTAAACCAAAATAATGTATATACATGACATTGAAATGTAAGATAATCTTAGCATAAGTTGGTAATGTATGATGTATGTTAGATCTAAAATTCACAAGGTTGTAAATATAGATATAAAAATTTTAGCATGTGTATGAACTACATAATTTGAGTAATAATCTATGTAAACTACCTAGGGGGATGGGGAATGATGTCCATCAAGGCACCCAAGGAGGGAAGGGGAGATGCATGAGGGCATTCATGGCATCTAAAGGTAGGTGTAAGTGTAACAAGTAAGAGATAAGTGTCATGGCCATGACACATACATAAAACCATACATACAACACACATGAGGCACATAAAGTAGGCAAAGGGGATACAATACAAGGGACATGTGCACATGTCACTAAATATGAGAAAGTAAGACATACAAAGACACATTCAAATGTTCACATACACAAATAACAAGCAAGGTTGTCTTAGATCCACATAGAAAGACATGTTCAAATGTCTACATACATAATTAAGAAGGCACACACAAGGACATAAAAACATGTTCAAAGCATACACATAATGAAAGGAATTGGTGTAGATCCATAAAACAATGGCATATTCAAATGACCTTGACTATATGTAGAATCAAAGAGATACAATTAAGTCTCAACGAGGAAATCTAGAAATGAAAGTATGCACAAACATGTGGTATAAATTTGTATAATAATAAAGATGTACATAAATTAAGTCTATAGTAGTAATAGTCCACAAAAAATCTTAGTAGAGGATGATAAATATTAAGATATAATCAATGCTAAATATGTGATATAGAATATAGAAAGATGTAACATGGAAAACCATAATCTATGTAGTATGATGCCCCCATGGGAAAATGTATCAATGATGAATCTGTGTATGTACCCCTAGTGCGTAAATAGTATAAAATCTATATTTTTGTGCTGGAGCTAAGTCCTATGAAAATATGTGAACACTTGACAAGAAAAAATGAAACATGTATGTATGATAAAATTGACTATACTAAGATATGTAGCATATGCATTACGTGGCAAGTATAAAGAATGTAAACATGGATATGCAAACAATCTAAATTATGTGTTTTTGAGAAATGTCTAAATGTTTTTAACATATTATATTGTTTGTGTTTTCTAAGTACATAAGTTATGTGTAAACAATCATGAAAATGAAATTATATACAAAGAGCAAGTTAAGAGGAGAGATAATACTAATTGATGAGACTCACAAGAGATTCATAATCAATGTGTCTTGTATTGAATAGAGGGATAGAGATCATGCATCTTGTGTGATGAGTTATCTGAGATCCAAGAATCAGATGTATTGAGTGATCTATAGTTGAATTTGCTTGTGGATTAGGGCTATGAATATGAGAAGTCTGAGCTATCCTATGAATTGTGGTGTGTTTAGGAACCCATATGGTAGAATAATATGTAAATAGAGTGGGTTCTCTATGATGTAACATTGATCTATGTGGTGGTGTAGATAGAGGTCCTCTAGAATCCACAACATGTCTTTGATGTAGGGGTATCTCTAATAAGGGTCTCCATGGGAGGGTATGCATATGTGGTACTATTACAAGAGTATACCTCACCTACACTGGTGGCTCAATTGATATCAGATGTGTGTTAATAGTCACTATGTTCTAAATGGGAATTAGTGTCTACTATATAACTAGCTTTGGAATAGGTAAAATATACTCACATGGAAGGCCCTCAAATGTAACCACCTAATTAACATATATATATATTTAAGACATGTGGATAGTGGATGAAATGGCTCAAAGTTTCTATATCCAAGGCCTACCCAATAACATGTCAAATGTGCTGACGGTAGGTACCATTATGAATCTATTAGCCATGTGTGCGGGCCCAACTTGTAGTGGTAATAATATCTCCTTGATGGAGCTTTGAACATGGCCACTAAAACCACAAATAATTGTATGTCTGAGAAATGTCCTACTTTGAATAACCTAGGTGCTATAGAAGTGTGATAGTACACATGTTACAACTTGACCTATTTTCAACCATGACACTCTAAATATGATTATTATCAATGTAGGATTGTACAAATAGTGCATATAAATATGTGTCATCGTCAACTATATATTTCTCTAAGAAAGTGATGATAGTTCTAGCTAGCACTATAATATGATACACACCAAATATATTATTTATAGGGCATGTGTCCATAATTTGAGAATGATAGGATGATAGTGGTGGATGTGCCTAATAAGTATAATGAACACCTAAAGTGCTTGTTTTCTCATTAGTTATGTGCTTTGGAAACAAATCTAAAAATATTTTAAATGCTTTTGCTTCTATTTGTTGTGGTCTAGGTGCCTCTGTAAGAGTGTTGATGTCAATGATATTAGCTTCTATAAAATCTTATGTCTTATGTTAAAAGTTAATGCATATGTTCTTAACATGGATTAATTCCCGGTGATAGTCATAGAATGCATTAGAATCATAGTTATTTAGAATAGGCCTAATTATATCAACCTATTTGATGGGAGGGAGAGAGATGACATTGCATTCCAAGAGCTGATGTAGAACTCATGCTGGTGACTTAGGAAGAGTTGTGAAAGTTCTCCTTGGAGAAGCTGATAGGACCAAGTGAGGAGGTGGATCTGAAGCTACATTAACTATCATTTTTGAATCATTCTTGTTCTTATTGGGCTTTACCTTTTATGGGGGTTTATAGAAAATCTTAGTAGTTGAATCTAATTTAATTGTGTACTTTAGTTTGCCCATGGAGAGAAGTTTGACTTATTATTCCTTAATTGTATGACAAAGATATATGAATGATGTTTTTTTTTAAAAATATGACAACTTCATGCAATGCTGGTAATAAACTCTACTTGAATGTCTTGGAGTTCTCTATCTGCCATGGGGA
Organism: Torreya grandis; assembly: GCA_037957365.1. Lineage (NCBI taxonomy): Eukaryota > Viridiplantae > Streptophyta > Pinopsida > Cupressales > Taxaceae > Torreya > Torreya grandis. The sequence continues at coordinate 528,995 of JARHVA010005276.1, read as the reverse complement.
TAGTCATCTTTAGTAATATAGTTTATATCACAAGACATATTCATATATTGGCTCATTGGAATTTTGTTTGAGTTGTACGATTGAGCATAAGAAACCTTATTAATGATATTGATTTAAAATTTTGATAAAAACATATCTATCAAAGGATTGGATTTTATGATAGACTAATTAGGAATAATTGTAGTGCATATAACTTTAAACTACGAGGGAACAACATAGTAAGGAGCCAATCATTGGACATATAGTCTAAAAATGCTATGTAGAAAGCTCATAGATGGTGATTTGTGTCATCTTTACGATCATACAAAGTTAGATTAGGTGACACAAATCTACATGGTAAAGGAATCGCCACTATATGCTATGCCAAAGGTGTATATAAAATAACATGAGAATCCAAGGCATGGAATGGCCTAGTATCACCCTACTGAAGATGTAACACCTTGGCCTATAGATCATGGATCTCATGCATAAGGGATTGTACATCTATAGAGATGTAACTATCCATAGGAGGTGTTGTCATAATTTAAGATTTCTAAGTTAAAATAGGTTGTTGTACAAGCTAAGTTACCCCCAAAGTAGGTTTAATAATATTGGCATCTGGGGGAGTAGAAGATTGACTGTTATTGGATTTGTTCTTTATTTCTATTATGGCTTGTAGAATCTATGCATGATCATGGGTCTATTTATGAAGTCTATCTCTAAGACTTTTTAAAATCTCATCCTTATTGATTATAATATTTTCATTATTAATTTGGTGGAGTCTATCCCAATTCTCATTCTGTGTATCATTTTAATATTGATTGAATTTCTCATCTTCAAATGTATTATCATTGAAGTCCACATAATAAGGGTGTGAAGTATCAATGATGGGGGTCGTAACTGGTCCTTTTACATTGGTAAAATCTCTAATAGAAGGAATATGAGTATGCTCAATAGGATTACCACTAAGCCTAACACTTCTTCTTAAAGGAAGAGATATAAATTTTTGAGATGGCATATAACAAATAAAATGAAATAGTGATACTAAAATCAAATATATAAAATATGAAAAGAGAAATGTATCTAAGGTAAATAGGAAAAATAAGGGTACAAACCCTAATAACATATAGGGATAGGGTTTGGGTAGTATTCAAAGTAATTCAGGTTTATCGAATGATTTAAATTTGTAGAGTTTATGAAGTTTAAGCTTGAGGTTGTTAAAGGGTCTGAGTAAAGTAAATCAAGGTAGAAATATGTAATAAATACAACCATTACTTAGGAAAAGAATTGACCTAATCTTATTCTTAAAAATAGCAATGAATGACACATATAGTAATTATCTATAAACTAATTGAGACAAATGATCTAGATGCTAAAAACTAGAGTGGTAACATATCTGAGTGTCACAAATAATATCCAGGTGTCATAAACCCTCATGGATAGTAGTTTTATACCTTGGATAGTAGTGATAGGGTGTTAGTGTCCTCATTTTAATGCTAATGTTTATTGTGTAGGAACTATCTAATATTTTGGGTATACCTATGATTAGGTATGGTCTAGTTGTACTTATTTGGATGAGCCATGATTCACTATAAATGCACTATTTTGAGATGATTTTTTATAAAACTATATACCTCCATGTTGTTAGGGTATTCAAATGGCACAAGTATAAAAAGTTTTATGTTAGCTAGGTAGACTGAACATCCTCAACACCCTACTATGTTGAGAGTTGCCTACATAATAATACTCTGAGGAGGGATCAAGTTCGATGTAGTTCTCTTGCCTAAGTGCTTGGTGCAAGTGAAAGTGAATGCTAATGTGAATATCAACTTGAGTACTTTGAATGAAGCTTGAAACTATAAATATGTGTATTCTAATATTGGGATGGATGTAGATGAGTATATGTACAAGCAGGATAAAATAGGGATTAATAACCTTGATTATGAATAACTTATTCTAAATTTGTTTATGTATTTTGCATCTGATTTCCATCTAGTGGATAAAGGGATAAAAGTCATGTATTTATACTGATTTGATGCTTGTGCAGGGTTTAAAATAGGTCTAGGTTGATGTCCTAGGAATTAAAAAGATATCTATTGGAGCTAAAATTAGGTAAGGGGCATTAACACTAAAAGTGGGACACTAATACAAAGTGATAGTGTCCAGGTGGAAGAAATTGAGGCATTAGAGGCCTGGAACCCTAGGGAAGGGTTTGAGATCAATTTTGAGATGCCTAGGGATGTGTAAAGGCTCACACAAAAGCTGGATAAATGTCTAGAGAGGCCTTAATATAGGTCTAGGGCTAAGATATGGATGGGTGGTCTTAAGTAACACTCATTTTACTCAAGTGACATTTTATGTGACTACATTTTCCCTCACCTTTATTCTATAAATGCAAAAAAGTGAAATGACTAGGGTAAAGGAAAAAGAAGTGTACCTAAAATTACCTGTGAGGTGAAGCCTATGAATCTTGGTCAAAGTGTGTGAAGCATGCTCCATTATGTATCCTACAAATGAAATATGGATGAATCAGTCCTTACTTAAGAGATATCAAAAGCAAAGACAAAATTGAGTAAAGAGATAAGAGAGAGAGGAAAGGAACAAATACACCTCATTAGGTATGTGAACCAATGCAAAAACTTGGTGATATCCTCTTTTTGTGCATGTAGATAGTGATAAAACTGGTGAATATCTTAGACTAAGTTGATGGCTTGATCAATCCCCATGTATGGGTGGCTTAAGAACTCAGTCTAGTCTTAACTCCATTATTGCCCACCCCTGTTCGGTAGATCCACATTATGAATAACTTGGATTGGACTAATGGCTTGTCTAACCCTCCTATGTAGGTGGCTCAAGAACTCAAGTAAGCTATGAATCCATAATTAACTACCTTGTGTAGTAGATGCATATGTAATTGAAACTATGTAGGATAGCCTTAGGGCCATTTTGAAACTCTAAAATGAAAAATAGCTAAGGGACCACTCAAGTACTTGAGAATGTAACTCAAGGACTACATAGAAATGCTAACCACTATAGATAGAATAAGGCATCAAAATGTTGTGTAATAGTGAAAATGGTGTCTAAAGTATACCACATAAAATAACATGGATTTTGTCATTCAATCTGAGATGAATAGTGCAAATTGATCATGTGGAAATAATGTGTTGCACACATTGCCCTAATCCTAGTATTTGTATATATGAATTCTAGACTAAGCTGTAGTAATTTGTGTATGTGTATCTAAAATTGAATTAGGAGTGATCATGAAATGCATGATTCCCCTAATATGATCAAACATGGTATTATTATATGCAAAACTAAACATAAACTGATCAAAGATGATAACCTATGACTGAAACTATGGAAATATGGGTTGTAACTATTACATCTTTATGTCAAATATAGATTTACCTATTTTTGGGATATTAGATAGTAGTGTTATAACTTGGAGAGTAGTGCATTATGTTAGTGTCTTACTTTTAGTGCCAATTTCCTTCTGTGTTTGTTCTATGTAAATTAAAACTGATGTGTCTGACTATTTTCCACTGTGTTTGCCTATTTTTTTACTCTATATTCTATGTCTGTGTGCTAAAAATTATACTATGAGTGCACTCAGATGGCCTAATCTCTATGACAAACCCTTTTTAATTCCCCTTATTTTTAGGGGAGTTATTTTACTTGTGTAGTAATTTTCCTCAAAATAAAAGATCTGCATGATGTATGTTAGGCTGAAAGTATATGATATTTACATATTAAACTAATATAATGTATATACGTGATATTAGAATGTAAGTTAATCTAAGCATAATTTCGTTATGTATGATGTATGTTATATCTATCATTGACAAGGTTATCAAGATAGATATAATAATTTAAGCATGTGTATGAAATACATAATCTGAGTAATAATTTGTGTAAACTACCTAGGGGGATGGGGCATGATGTCCATCAAGGCACCCCAAGAGGAAATGGGAGATTCATGAGGGAACTCATGGAAACCAAATTTGGGTATAAGTGTAACAAATAGGAGACAAGTGTTATGGCCATGATACATATATAAAAGCATACATAAAACACACATGAGGCACATATAGTAGGCAAAGGGGCCAAAATACAAAGGACATGGGCACATATCACCAAATCTGAGAAAGCAAGACATACAATGGCATGTTCAAATTTCCACATACACAAACAACAAGCAAGGTTGGATTAGATCCACATAGGACATGTTCAAATATCTACATACACAATCAAGAAGGCACACACAAGGACATGGTCATATGTTCAAAGTATATACACAATGAAAGGAATTGGTGTAAAGACATAGAAAAATAACATTCTCAAATTCCATCGAATAGATGTAAAATCAAAGAGACACAATCAAGTCCAAACTAGGAAATATAGAAATGAAAGTATGCATGAACATGTGGTACAAATATATATAAGATCAAAGAAGTACATGAACCAAGTCTATAGCAGTAGTAGTCGATAAAAAATTTGAGTAGTATAGGATGATCAATATCAATATATAAACAATGCTAAATATATGATATAGAGTATATAAAGATGTCACCTATCAAACTATAATATATGTAGTATGATCCCCCAATGGGTGAATGTATCAATGCTAAATCTGTGTATGTGCCCCCAATGGGTAGATAGTAGCAAATCTAGATTTGTGTGCTAGACCTGAGTCTTGTAAAAATCTATAAACACTCAACAAGAATAAGTGAAGCATGTATGTATGATAAAACTAACTATACTAAGATATCTAACATATGTAGTACCTGGTAAGTATAAAGAATGTAAACATGGATATGAAAATAATATAAATTATGTATTTTTGAGCAATATCTAAATGTTTTTGTGTTCTTAACATATTATATTATTTATGTGTTTTTTGATTACATAAGCTATGTATAAGCAATCATGAAAATGAAATTATATACAAGGAGTAAGGTATGAGGAGAGATACTACTAACCGATGAGTCTTTCAAGAGACTCACAATCAATGTGTCCTATATCAAATAAAGGGATCATGATTGTTTGTCCTACGTGATGAGGTATATGAGATCCAAGAATTGGATGCACTAAGTGATCTATAGCTGAAACTGCCTATAGAGTACGGATATGAATCTAAGACATTGACTGAAATAGCATGTGAGCTGTTAATTGTTTGGGAAACCATCTGGTAGAAGAAGATTTAAATGGAGTGGGTGCTCTATTTTGTAACACTAATTTATGTGGTGGTGTAGAGAGGGCCTTTAGAATCCATAACATGTCTCTAACACAGGGGTATATCTAATAAGGGTCTCTTTAGGACAGTATGCATACATGGTATTGCTATTGGAGTAAACCTCACCTACAGTGGTGGCTCAACTAATATCAGATGTGTGCTAATATGTTGTGTGTTAAATGGGAACTACTGTATATTGTATAATTATCTATGTAATAGGTAAAGGATACTCATATGGAAGGCCCTCAATTGTAACCACCTGATTAACATGTATATATTTGAGAATATGTAGACAATGGATGGAATGGCTCGAAGCTACTATATCTAAGGCCTAGCCAATAACATGTCAAATGTGATAGCACTAGGTACCACTATGAATCTGGTGGCCATGTGTGTCAGCCCAACCTATGTTGGTAGTATTATCTCCCCAATAGAGATCTGAACATGGTCACTAAAACCATAAATAATTGTATCTATATGAGAAATGGCATACTCTGAATAACCCAAGTGTTGTAGAAGTGTGATAGTACACATGTTAACCCCTGGCCCATTATCAACCATAACACTATAAATAAGATGATGATCAATGTATTGCTAATGAGGAATCACATAAAATTTTAGACCTCAAGTATCAATCGAGCCATATTCATAACATGTATCTAGATTCAACCAAAAGTTTCATTTTCAGCACAGGCATTTAAAAAAAATCCCCTTTTCATTATTGGATGAAAATGGTCGTCACTAGAAAACACATGTTTTTTCCTCTAAGACTTTCAACACTATTTGAAAATCTATCTTATAGAATCTTAGTCATTTGTAGAGTTCATGCAGGTTATATTTAGGTATATATCTCTCTTAATCCATCACTTTTACATATTCCAATTTTCAATATCATTTTTTAATACCTCATTTCCTTTGTGTATTAGGTAAATTTGATTTACTAATTTATTATATTTAGTTATATTCTCTTAATACACTTATTTTACAAAAATGGCATAGTATTTTGAAAAATTATATACCCTTATTACTAAACCCTAATTTAAAAGTCATGGTTTTAACTCATCAGAAAAAAATAAATGGTTTTGACATTTTAAAGATGTTTGTGGCTGATTTATAAAGGAAATTTGATAATAATGTGAAGACTTAAAGAGGTGATAATGATGATGAAAATTTGTTCCAATGATTTTTTTGCATTTTACAAGTAAACATGCAATTTCAAGGTAGTTTATAACTCCATATAATAAAAAACAAAATGGATTTGAGATAGTTTGAGCATAACCTTTACGGAAAATGATAGAAGTATAAGAGTGTATGATGTATTAATGAAATGATGTTTGGTTGAAGTTATACATTCAATGAATTATGTGAACACTCTATCACCTAACTTAATTTTTTTTTATAGTCCAATCCTCCTCTAGTGTTTTAATGTTCCATATTGGTTTAAATTAGTTGTGTACATTATTATAATGATGAACAAGAGATAAGATGAAATCATAGAAAAATAAAATTACCAGATATATATGATTGTGATTCTTTTGATTTTATCTATTTTGATTTGTCTTCCATGTGTGATGAACCCGAAATAGTGAATGAGGATATTAGTGGTGATGATTAATCTCATTTAAAGAAATAAATGGAAGAGGATATGAGGTCTCTTAATAAATATCACATTTGGAATTTGTAATAGCTAAACGAAGGTAGAAATCAAATTGGTTACATAATGGTGTGTAATAATGAGTATTGAGTTAATGTTTTTGTGGAAAGATACAAAGCTTAGTTGGTAGCAAAGGGATGCTCTCAATTTGAGAGTGTAGTTTATAATGAAAATTTATCTTTAGTTACATATTTAGCTTCTATTAGTTTTTTATCCTGCACATTATAAACTTATTATGATTGGGAAAAAAGATAAAATGGACATGAAGAAAAACATATATTCATGGGGAGCTCAAGTAGTAATTATTCATGCAACAATTCAAAGGATTTAAGAGGTGAAATACAACTTGGTTCACAAGTTAAATAATTCATTCCATGGTCCAAAATAATCACAAAGCTAGTGGAATAAAGGTTTGATAAATATGTTATTGATCAAGGCTCCTTAAGAAGTGATGGAGATCATTGTGTTTATTTCAAACAAAAAGTAATCACTTCATAAATCTGGTCTTGTATGTTTATGATATTATGCTGACTAGCGATTCCAATGAATTAGTCCTTAAAATAAAAATTTAATATTCAAGTGAGTTTGATATGCCAGATCGTGGCAAAATCATGTTGTATTTTCCTACTTTCTTTGTATTATAGTTGAGTTGGGTATTGTTGGTTTTTTCATTGAGTGTTACTTTTTGGGTTTGTTGAGCAGAGATAATTTATATGGCATTAAGGATTTTGAATTTAATTGTGTTTTCATTTGTAAATAAAATAAAATATGGTATTATATACTTGTTAATATGAGTCTTGAGCTATCTTTTCATTAGATGACTTGTGCATATACATTTGGTTCTTACACACCCTTCTATTTTATCCATATCCAACCTTTCCAATTTTATATCAATTACCTACATGGAATTCAATAGTCTGTGTATAACCTACTCATTATCATACTTAAACTATCTCTAGATGATCACATCAATATTCTTATATTTCAAATAGTTGTTTGAGACTTAGACACTTGTCAAATTCTAGATGTGTCCAACTTTAATGGATATTTCCCCACACTAAGATTTTTTTAAAAAAAATTCAAATCATATTTATAGATCAACACATATGTTTAGAGGCACAATAGATTTAAGCTTATTTAATTATATATCACATCTATCATTCCACAAAGAAACATATATACTCATATGCATATTGATAGGGAGTGCCATAAAATTTCCAATTTATAAATTAGTCATAAGGATTAGGCCCTATCCAATTTTGAAGAACCTAAGCCAAGTCAATTTCACAATATAAAGTGTCAAAATCTAAATTATAAATTGCATTCATAAAGGGAACATCATTACAAATATATAACTAATGGGGTCAACTACGTGTGATTTGGTTTCCATCTTCAGAATATTGGATACATATTAATCACTCAAAAATTCACTAGAGAGTGGTTGAGATCAACTTAACCCACCTTAATCCCATTTTCTAGTCCCAAATCTAGTGTCAAAAGTGAAACTAGGATTTTAATGAAAGAGAGACGTGTTTCTAGATATGTGCACATAGTGTGCACTTTATATTGCATATGTGAGCAATTTTCAAGCAGATGCAGTGAGTTTTTAAAAAAATGTGAGGCATATATTCATAATAAATAATTCAAAGTACCAGACACCTACATTGGATGATAGTGTTCAAAGGTAGATTGATTTGATGAGGTATGTCTAAACACTCATGTCCCTAATTACAGTGAATTATAATCTATTTTAAAGCCATTTCAGTCAATTACAATCAACCTTAGATCTACATATAAAAATAACATGCTAAATATATATGTTCCTATCTATTTATAGTAAGTGCAATTTCTCAAATCATATTCAACTTTATGATTTAGATCATGTTTATTTGTAATTCATTAAATAATTTGAATAGTGAAAAAGTTCTATCTTGTTTACATTAAATAAATAAAAAATAAGATAAAACATATTGGTCAACCATTTTATAGTTCTATTAATCTAAGAAAGATAGATCCATATGATGACTTATTTGTTTGACTTATACAAATTTATTCAAAATAAAAATACAAGATACAAAATTTCAAAATATTTTAAAAAATCTAAAATCATGAACTAAGCATGACATGTTTGCAAAAGTTTTATCTTGTTAAATACCTTATTTTAGTATATCTAAACATGATATAACTTTTTACCTTATTTTTTTAGTTATTATATCTAGGGTAAATTTTAGTGTCCCATATAGATATTAACTTAGGTTTTTTTTGGTGAATCTCTAAGTATGCCTTTTGAAAGTCTAACGAAAGTTAATATAAATATAAATATAGTTTACTTACCCCCTAAAAATACCCAAATTCCATTTTTTAAAACTGATATATTCATGAATTAATGAAGAATAACCACTAAAATTTACCTTGATTATATCTGAACATGATAGAACATTTACATTATTGAGAGAATTTAATATATTACAAGAAAACACTCTTCAAAATTTTAAAACTTAATATGATTTGGATAATTTTCACTTAATATAAATATAAATGAATAAAGGGATTTATATAATTAGCATGTCACTATTATGTGTAGGTATGAGACTGAATGCAAGTGTCTAAAATGGCTAGAAAATGGATTAGAAGTTGGTTGGATAAAAAATAAGAGTTTTTGGATTTACTTGAACCAGTCCTTCAACCTTTGGATGTTATCATCTAGTGTAGGGATTTTATATTTACAATTATATCATATGATGATGTGTCTCATTATTTTTATAGATCCCATTGCATCTACTTGACAATTTCCCACCTGTGCGATATGAAGTACTTGTTGTGTGCAAAATCCTATAAACATGTCTCCTTTTGTTTAAAATCCTAATTCCAATTTAGACAATATGTTTAGGACTAAAAAAAGGGATGAATATGGTTTTATTTTACCTCAACCACTTTCAAAAGAATGGCTAAGCATTTCCTAAATATGCAATACTCTAAAGAGGGAAGTCAAACTACACATATTTCTACCCATTAGATGTATGTGTACAATGGTTCTCCTTTTATGAATGAAACTTGTAATATAGATTTTGACACCTTATAATGGAAAAATTCACTTATAATATGTCATTGATACTTAATTAGACTGCAATTTGAATTTAGAATTTTGACTCACTCCTTCTCAATCTGTAGATGTGTATAAATGTTTCTTTTAGGAATGGTAGATGTACTATTTAATAAAATAGTCATAGACTTACATTGTATTTGTATTGGAATATTGGTTAATTTATCATGTTAATTACATATTAAACTTATGGGTTGACCCATAAAGAAGATTTTAATTTTAAATATGATTGTATCTTTGTACAATGATAAGTCTATGAGAGTTGGACACCAAAATTTTGTAGGTGTTTATGTCTGACATAAGTATCTAAAAGTTATAAGTACTAATATGATGATATACAAATAGTTTGAATATGATAATGAAAATTTTATATATATACTATGGATTTCTTGTAAGTAATTGATAGAAAATAAGGAAGGCCTGACCCATATACACCATGTGGATAAAATATAAGTGTGTGCAAGAGCCACTTGTGTATACATAAGTCATGTAGGGTAATGATAGGTCAAGACTGAAATTTATGAGTTATTAATACCATATTTTAGTATCTAAATTCTTTTCATTATACTATTTATGGTTATGTTGATTTTATTCTTTTGATGAGTTTATTATGATGTGGATTGAGATGATTATATGCCTATAGTTTTATGTGATGGATAGGCATTTGAGATATCCATAATTATAATAGACACATATATATTATTATTACATTCCCATATCATATTGGTGTTTACATCCATCCAACATTCATATATATTTTAGAACCTCCAATGATGTCAATTACGATTATGTATTATACATGGCATTAATTTCACTGCATTGCAGCTTATATTGTCTATCATGCTAGTTTTAGACTCCATATTGTATAACTCATGTTGGATATATATGAGTTTATATTATTTTTTTATTAAATGTATATTTATTATGTAGATATGATTAATATACTTGTTTTGGTGACATTAAATGATGAAATAATGTTATTTTGTTGTTATGCTCTGTGGATTAAGGACATGGTTGTTATGGCTGACTCTATTTCACTTTAAATTGTTATATATGGATATTTTTATGATCCCTAGATTATTATGTGATTAGTGGATTTAATATGTTTCTTCAATTTTATAATTTATTACTGCATCATTGGATATTCATTTATTCTATGTGATTGGATACCAACTCTCTAATCAATTTTACAACATATGGTTTTCTATATACCTATGGTTGGTAAAACAAGAAGTTAGATATGTAATTGGATATTATGCATATTGGCATTAGTTGATATCTGTGTTGTAGTTTTTAAAATAGTGAAAACATTCATGTATTTATGTTTTTATGCTATGAGATTTGGATATTGTATCATTGTTATTTACTCATTGTGTGTATATTTTGATGGGTACAATGAGTGTATAGGTGATAGGTGTTAAACATAGAAATGGGGACAATATGTTGACCATTCAACCATATACTACACCTATCCTAGGCATGACATATAGGCCTTGTACATAGATGAATATTTCAATCTTACCTATGTGTGCATTGACTACATCATGTTTCAAAAAAAAAATTCTATTGACTTCTTGTATCTTTCAATTTGGACCACATAAATCCTTGATAAAGATTTGCATTGCATTGATTATTCATATAAAATGTGACCTTTATGGAATCCATTACCAAGGGCTGGATTTTTGGATTGGTCTTAAAATTCAAAACTAAAAAATCCTAAAATCATTCCCTTTCACTCTTATTGTTTAGGAATAGGGTGCATTGGATATGTGAACCATTGGGGCATCATAGAAGGCCCTCAAACCCAATATTGAGTTATTCAAGGGTGTTAAAGGGAGAAGTGAAACTATAGTCCTAGACTCAACACATGCCCCTCCTTGAATGGCTATAAAATGAAAAAAAAAACTCCCCTTTTGGTAGATATTGTACAATCTATTTCTCATTATTTTGACATGACAATTGGGAGAGATTTCGATAGAAAAATTGTAGAAATAAAAATCAATGATAGCCGAATAATGAAGAGATACTTACCTTCTATAAGTTGAGTTATATTTTTATTTATCCTTGTATATTAATGTGAGTAAAGTTGGTTTTATGTGTGTGAATAACCTTATGTGGGATGTACTTGGGGAAAAAGTGAAAGGGATTTATTTTTAGAGATATTGATAATTAATTTATGGATGCAAAGGAAGTGACAAATTTTATAATTGATGCTGATGTTTTCATCAAAGATGATGAATGTCCTACTTAATATATGGGTTGCCTACTTTCAAAAGTTATGTAGATGTATACAAATGTCTTCCTTTATTTAAACACATATCCTCCTTAGTATATGTGTTTCATAGAAAATTATACCTTTATGTGTGTGTGTGTGTGTGTATCTTCATCAAATAAGATATGTTTCCTGATAAATTTTACATTTTAATTCTTCATACCTTTTCCATATTTAATAGTATCCCATATTTGATTGGATTTTTATGTGACTTTCATAGTAAAAATTTAAGCTTAAAATTCCAAATTATTCTTCCATATTTTTATGTCCTTATGTCTATGTGTTTATACTTTATAGATCACTTCTTAGACTTATGTGTTGATGAGGGCCATAGATATTTGATGACCTCTTACTATTGGGAGGTGAACACCTCCCTCTCTACCTACTCATTTTCATTTCTTGTAGAAGGTTATGGATGATGTGAAAAATAACTTGAAGTTTATCTTGCTAGATGAATAAATTATGCTTCTTGTGTTTTAATATTACAAATAAAATGAAATGATTAATCTATGTGCTTATGCATTGAATTATGTACATTTTTAAAAATAATTTTAAAATTTCTTGAGAGTGATTATGTCCTTTAAATTTTATTATATGTGTATTATTTACCCTATTTTGGATTATGACTAACCTTAATAATATAGAAAGTACATGTATTAATTCAGATTGTTATGTTCTAAAATGAATCATAAATTTGAATGTAAAAGATTGAAGGTGATTTGTCAATTTCACTTATTAGATATGTAAATTACTAAAGAGGATACGATACTTAACATTATTCTATGTTGTGTAGGATTGAGTCTATATGCAGGTGTGAGGGTGAGTAGGAAACGAGATTGTGGGTCACTCAGATTAGGAGCTAGATTTTTTAGCTTGCTTGGACATTATTATAAGTCTCTTGTGAAAATAATCCATCACTATGTTCTGAGTTTAATAGTTATGTATATTTAAATATTAATTTTATATTTCATTCCAAGCCCATATGACTAATTCTATTATGTTTTCATGTGCAATCCCAAATGTATGACTTGGTTCAAAATATCCATAAATCTATCTCCTTCATTTTAAAAATTAGGTCCACTTTTGACACTAGTTTATGGCTTAAAATAGGGAAATAAATGTGGGTTGATTTGAAAAAAACACTTCCACTCTATATGGATAATTGATACCTAAATATCCAATACTCTAAAGATGGAAGTCAAACCACATGCATATCTCCCCGTTGGGTGAATGTGTGAAATATGGCTCCTTGAATGAATGCAACTACTAATATAGCTTTTGATACTTGTAAAATGATAATTTATTCTTGGGTTTGAGGTACTTTACACTTGGATAAGACATTCTCCTTGTGACTGATTGATAAATCTTGAGGAATAGGGTAGTGTCTTCAAATTTTCAAGTGTTTAAGTATGCTTGATAAGTGATTTCTTGATAGGTAATAATCTTACACATATTTTTTATTTATATAAGGATTTTAAGGTCATTCATCACACCACCAACTTGATATACAAATGGGCCAACCTATAGGAATGATTATAATTTTAAATATGACCATTTTTGGGTGCATGATGAAACTTTCATCTTTGGATGGTACAAGATGGATGGTATTGTTTAAGTCTAATGTTTTCATATAGAAGACAAGGATACTAATTGGATGATTTGGATATGTCTAAATATTATAGTTTATTAGTTTGAGATAGATATGTTTATTTACTTTAAATGACAGATATCAACTAGAGAGTATTGGAAACATAGAGAGAATGTGGATGTGAGAGAATTGAAAATAAGAGACATATATGTACACACAATTCATGTAGGATTAAGGTAGGTTAAAATTGATATTTTCAAGTATCTAATAATAAATTTTAGTGTCTAAAAATGGATCCCTTTTATTATAATATTTAAATTCAATACGGATACTAGAGTAAAAGGATAAAGATATGTACAAAACTATAGACAACATAATTTGTCTTTAGGAGAAGGCTCCAAGTGTGAAACTTTCTCCAAGAAAATTTGTAATGAAAATGTAGTAGTCAATGCCAATGAAATAAAATATGAAATATGAACTATAATTGAAAGTAGAAAATTAAGATAAAGGAAGGAATGCAATTGAAAGTGAGCAAACCATGTTTCCCTATAACTTGTTTCCTATTTTAAGCATTAGAGAAATATGCTTCCTTGTTGAAGCATTAGATAACCATGCTTCCTTTTTGAATCTCTTCAATAATTTGAGTGATTATTCCCAAAATTTATGTAAGGAAAGACCATAGATTAAAAATACAAATTTGTACCCGATGGATGGTATTATCTGAGTCTAAAATTCTCTCATCTATGCAATAGGAATACTGATTAAATGATTTGGAGATGTCTGATTATGATAGTTGAGAGGTTAGGCACTTAAGGAGGAATTAGTGTAAGTGACTAATAGAAACTAAATAGCATTGGAGATGGAGAGAATTTGGATATGATAAAATGGTGGATAAGAGACATATATGTATGCATAAGTCATGTCAACATAAAGTAGTTCAAAACTAACATTTCCAAGTATCCAATACCAAATTATAGTATTGAAATATAATACAAATACTTGAGTAAAATGATAAAAATATGTACCTTAGTGTGGACAACAAACTTTATCTTTTTGAGAATATTTTAAATGTGTATTTTGCTCCAAGAAAACCTATAATGAATATGTATACTTAATATCATTAAATTGAAATATGAATTGTAGTTTAATTTTTAATCTTAAAAGACAAGAAGGAATGTACTTGAAAGTGGGTAAACTATGGTTCCCTATAAATTGTTGGAGATGAGGCTTACTTATTGAACCATTATATAATTATTATTTTTAATTGATTGACTTATAAAATTAGGGTGATTATGCCAAAACAATTATGTAAATAAGGAAAGACCATGGTTTTTGAAGGAAAAATCCCCAACCTTCATGAATAGGGAGTAGTTCTAAGGCCGTTGAGTATTGCATAACCTCAATGATACTATCTAGTGTAATTAATATTGAATTGATATTGTAATCCTAAGATAGATTGTGGGAGTTACATATTGAGATTGCTATGATTAATTCCAAGGTTGTTGAACATCAATAAACCTTAACTGAATTATTTCAATAAACATGAATCAACCATTGTAGATGGACTTATAGATTCAAGTGTGCTCATTTTTAGGTACCATAAAAAGTTTTTACAAAATAGAAAATTGTAATATCATTTGAGTGTATTATTGGTGTAAATATTCATTTGTGTACATTTAGTTATGTTAACTCTAGTAGTTAACTTTTATACTAAGTCTAATTAGAGTGTAGTTAGGGTGTGCACATGCCCAAGTATACATTTAAGGATTACCTACCTTACATGTGGCACCATCATTCGATGCCACATTTTATGTGGAAAATAGGAAAAGTGATGGAAGTCTTTTAATTTTCTATAAATACTCTTCTTTTATTTATATTTGACATTGTTGAACATTGGGTTTTATCCAGACACATAGATGTTGAATATTTAAGTAATCCTTTTAGTTTTTATTTCAGTTCTCCTCTTCTTACCTCTATATTGTGTGACCTATGATTACATTATTATTTGATGCTGTTTACACAAAATATTAACATGGAATCATAGCTATTTAATGTTATTTCCATAGCTTAGGATAGTTTTTAATGCAATTTATTAGAATCAAATTTTTTATGTGGCGTCTCATTTTACAAGTGATTTAAATCACATTCTACCATAGATCTAGAAAAAATTTAGGGGAAAACATGATCTAATGGGAAGGGAAATGGCCATTTGAGCTCATCTAACATGTTTTCAAAACCAAATTTTGTTTTTTAGTAACTTACAATAAGTTGTTACCTATAATATTTATCTATTAATTGCATATTATTCTATTAATAACCATTTTTATTTGATGAATTTCATGCATGGTACTTTTACTAAAGTTGGAGGGTGTAATTTTTTGTCTTGGTAGGATGTTTTTTAGGTCATTTATATTTTACTTGGAAAATTCAATGGTGTATTTTTTGACATCAAAAACCAAAAACTAAAGGGTGGCATCCAATTTAACATGTGGTTAGAACCTGCCATAATAATATTTCATAGTTTTTTGTCTCTCTTCTATCCTCTACAAGCCATTCGATTTGAAAATACATTTTTTTTTCTCTCACACTTTGTGAAGGGTACCTAACATGGCCTCATTTCTCAAACCCTATTAAGAAAGGTTTTATCTCTTTTTACATGGAACTTTTCTAGCAAGATTCATGTATTTTTGAGTTCATGTTATTCATCTAAAAGAGATTGTGCCACTCATGTAAATAATTCCTTTATTTATGGTATTTTTTGACACTTGAGATGATGTTCATTCTTCATGGTTTCTAGCATCTCGAGCATTATTCAATTTTTATGTGTTCAAGGTAGTGTAATTTTGACCACTTGTGCAAGACGTTTTTTGGATTGTTATGATTTTTTTCACCATCTTAAGTAGTAAGTGATTAGTTTACCCTTCTACTTCCACTCATGTCATTTTAGATAATTAGGCCCTTCCTATGCTAATTTTTGCATTTTATAGGAGATATTTTTTTTCTACAAATAGACATCTTTATGTGCATTTTTTATTTCCTTGTTTTATCAAAATAATAAGATTGGGTTCCTCACATATGCATGGGTAGTTTCTTAGGTACTTTTTTTTCTTGTGGAACCCATAAGAGGACTATAGTATGTCTCATCTTCTAATGACATTATTTGGTGTACACTTATGTATTTTCAACACTTTCCTTGATAGTATGATTGTCTCATGTTGTGAGTGGCATCTAGTATCCCTAACATTAGTTAGGATTCATATTTACCCATAAATAGCCATATTTTTTGGTATCAAAATTTAAAACATTATCTCTGATCCATCATTCGTGGTATAAAAATTTAGAGCATCATCTCTAAGCCAAAATTATTTGAAGGTATTAAAATTATGATAGTATTTTAGTGTTTCGATTTGTGAGTTTGTACCACTCATGCATATATCATGATTTTTTAACTAGGTTTTTACTTTCATTCTACATAACTTCATTTGAGTGTGGAATAGGTCATCTTGAAGTCTTGTGAAGCACACCGCTATTCTTGAGCATCATTTATTTCATTAATTTTATATCATCTCAAAAAATAAACCCATTGCTATCACCATAATTATTGGGGATGGGTAGGCAATGCTTCATCGGGTCCTTACAACTTAATTTATCGAGTTTATTGTATATTTTTTATATTTATACATAGGCAACTCATTAGGACTTGTTGTCAAGACATATTTTATAGAGATTTTAAGATTATTTATTTTTTATTAGACCTCCCTAAGTTGCATTTAAATACAGTGTTGGTGATAGTATTTATTTTCAACCTTTAGTTAAGTTGACTCATATAGTTAACATCATCTACTAAGGCTAGTTAGTGTGTAGTTAGGCTGTGCACATTCCCAAGTATGCATTTAATTCTTACCTAAAATACCTATGAAAATATATTTAAATGCAAGATTTTGTGTGGCCAATATGAAAAGATATGAAATTTTTTTAGTTTTTATAAATAATATTCTCTTTTTTATTTTACGTTATTGAACATTGAGTTTTATACAGACTCACAAATTTTAAATATTTGAGCAATCTTCATGGTTTATATTTTATTTCTCCTCTTCTCACCTTTATCCTATATGACCTTGTTGAGCATGGTCATTGATGTCTTAAATTGTCATTGATCTCAAAGAGAACATGTGGTACTAATGCATTAATGACAAAGTGATCAGATGGATGGCTTGGAGAGATATGGCAATTGTGTAGATCTATAAGGATAAAGAAGAGGTTGTGAGCCATCCATAGATATCTTGAAAAAGCTTTAGTTTATTTTGCGAGAATTTTGAAAGAAGAACATGCATATTATAGATTAAGAGAAACTAGACCATCACTTTATATCATGCAAATATATATGAACTAGTAAGTTTGTACATTTAATTTAGGTACGAAGAAAGTCAATAATGGTAAAAGTTTTACATGAAGATGTTATCTATAATTCCAAGAAGCTACCCTAAAAATTTGGAGTTTTGAAGTGATTTCTAACTCAAGTTATAAAGCTTCAAATTTGCTCTAGTAGACTGTGGTGGGCCAGAGACCGTCAAGTTTAATCACATTGAAGTCTAAGGTCATTGGTCTAAAATATCCAATGGTGAGCACTTAATCATACATATTAGGATCAATGGTGTGTATAAATTCAACAAGTCAAAGGTTGCATGTGCTTTTGCTAAGTCTCACAAGCTCACTAATCTGACAAAAGATCAATGATGAGAGGCAGTTCATACTTATGAAGATCAACAGTGTGAGATAAGTCAAAGAGCAAATAAAGCATGCAAGACTGCCAAGTGGCACAAGCAAATGGACTAAAAACAAAGTGTTTAGAAGGCATGTGAGGGTACCAAGTGTCATAATCATGGGAGTTTTGATCAAGATATAACAGTGAGCATTATAAGATAAAAAACTGTATGATCCGAAGAGATTGATGGTGCGTATTTAGTCAATATTGAAAGGGTACATGAGATGAGGTAAACATGTTCAAAGTTTAACAATTGCTTAGTGACTGTTGGAATTCAAATATTTGAATTTTTGAGGGAAGACCAGTCTATAGTTTTTGTGCTATAACTTTTGATATATGCAAAATTTGACCATGGTGTAAAAAGCAAAGTTGTAGAGGACTTCAAGGTGAATTAAAAAATATTTATGTAAAGGTTTAAATGTTTTTATAATCACAATTATTGAGATATAAAGTTTAACGTGTATGTGTTCATGCTCTTCAAGTAACTTGAGAAGGGTAATTGAGTTTTTCTTGATGGTATTTCAATGTTTTAAGATGAACTAAGTGTCAAAGAATGTTGTACACTTCATGAGGACCATCTATGTGGACTATGGAGGTTTAAACAATCTAGATTATGTATGATCAAAGGCTTAGAAGTTGATTATGTGTTCATTTTTGGTGATCATATCTACATAATGATGTTTGGGTGAATTATGTTGTAGCAGAAGGGTGATATGATGGATGTTGTCAATTAAGGTGGAACTATAGATCATGTGGAATGGGTCTATTTATTATTAAAGTATTATTGTGTTCTAAATTTGATTAGATAAGTGTCAAAGAGGTGAATGAGTATCCATAAGAGCTAAAGGACACCTAGGAATATTTGAAAGAGGGTACTACAAAAGGTGACCCATGTAGATGCCTTAAGAGTGAAGGCATGTGTTGTGGCCAAAAAAGAAGGTTTTGAACATGATATTCATGAAGAATCTATAAAAGCTGAAACCAAATATGATGGTTTCTAGACTTGTGGAATAGGTGTTGAGATACTAGTAGAGACATGTGTGAGTAGAGCATGTAGAAGATAGAGAAAAGAGGTAGGTCAGAGTGAGGAATGTGTGTATAAAATTTTGGTCATGTCTCTATTGTGATTAGAGAGTTGATGTGGGTTTATGGCTAAGGATGAGCGAAGAAGCTAAGGGTGATCCAAAAGGGTGTTTTGGATGCATTTCTTATGTGAGCAAGGTTGAGAAAGTGTGAAGGGTGAAAGAGAGGTGTTATACATTATGTCTCCATTATATTGAAGTGCAATCAAATTTTTGGAGCCATTGATTTCATAGGTGTTGTGTAGGTGCTCAACATCTAGAACAAGTGGGTGCTTGTTCATACTTAAGGATGGGTTTGCCTTGTGGAGTGGGTGATTCACTAAAAGGGTATCTTGTTTGTGATAATATTATAAGACAAGTAGTCCATGTGTTTTTAGGCTTGAGAGTGGGTTTTATTCCCTGTGAGGTTTTCCCATAGGAATCATGTGTTTGATCTTGTGTATGCTTTGAATGTATGAGCTATCTTGTTTATGTTGCTTGATCAAGTTGATATATGCTATTTAATTAAGAGTTTGAAAGGATATAAATTGAATATTGAAATATCTAGCATCACTGATTCACCTCCCTCTCAATGATTGTACCTCCAACAGACCTATTCTTTGGTTTTTCTCTGATCCTATTTAGACCAAATTTTAATTTCCATAAACTAGATTCACGCCCTATATTCTAAATAAAGTTGTGCCAAAATGATATAAAATGTTATGTTTCTATATGCTTATATGTGTTGAATATGATAGCATGCATCTCATGATGCTAAAATAGTAAGTGCATATTCCCCCAAATTTGAATATGTGCATATTTGAGAACATGAAATTTATGTTTCCTATCAAACTATATGTACCAGCATGGCATATGCACTTAAGTGTTTATTGTTATGTACTCGTGTACCTATAAATTGACTACATGTGCATGGTATATTCCATAATATGTGTGTGAAATATATAAATATTTATCCAAATTATAGATTTGAACCACTCTAAAATATCTGAATCATATATTCTATTTCAAAAAATATATTTTTTCTCATGAAGGATTAAGTCTCTATGACAAGCCCACTAATATGCCCACTAATCAGATATGATCTTATGAAATGGGGTAATGTTAGAAAATATCCTACATACATAGAAAATGAATAGGGTAATGGAAAATGAGCTTCTGTAGACATCAAAATAGAACAAGGGATGGCACATGAGTGACTTGTCTAAATTTTAATTTTTTGGTAAACAAACACAATGCATTCAAATGATGTTAACATATAATTTTCCCTGCCAACAAAATTACATGACATCTTAACATATGTTAATGGATTAGTGAGCAAGGAGAGAAAACCACTTTCATGTGACCCATGAACCAATCAACTGGAAACTCAAATGTAATGGCAAGTTAATGCACTTACAAAAATTCTAAAGGAATATTGGTCACTGGTTAGAGTAAGTGAAAAACTCTATGATATACTCCCATTTTTGGGATATGGTTATCATAGATGCATGGTATAGTAACCAATTTATGTACCTAATTTTGAAAATAATAAATTATAAAAATGAGAGATTTAGAATAGGGCATATAAATCCATCAGAGCACATTTGAAATTATGTTTTTTTATCAATGTTATAGTCAAGATTTTTCTTAGTGGCGAATCTTCACTAATTCATGAATATTCCATTTTCCTAAATTTAGTTTTAGAAATATTTTTAGACTAATAAAGAGCATTGGGTTGCCTAAATTTTTTAGTTGTAAATTAGATTTCTAAGTCAGTTTGCCTACTGCTCACAATTAATTCCAAAATTATGAGTATAAATCACCACGGCCTTGAAGGACATATTACTTAGTTTTTCCAATATATGTGGACATACCCTAGATGATTCTCTACCAAACCTAGATGTCATAATACACACTCTAGATGCTATATTTCACACTCTAGACACTTATTTTAAAAATAGAATAAAGGTCATCATCATCATCATACACACACACACACACACACACACACACACACAATCCTAAAATTTATTACATATTTGGATTCCTCTAAAAAAATTAGACAAGTTCAAAAAAATCATCTTGATCTGAATATGTATGCAAAATTTATGCTCATTTGAAGTTCTATACAGTTACCAGAGGCTCTTGACAATTGACCAAAGGCTGTAAACACTGTCTAGAGGCTCTAAATGACACCAAGAGGCTTTGGATAGCATTCAATGACTCTAGATCCTAACTAGAGGCCTGAGACACTTGATTAGAGGCTATACATGATGTCTAGAGGATCTAGTTAGCATCCATAACCTTTGTTCACCATCTTGAGCCTCTGGTTGGCCATCCAAAGCCTTTGGTAAGTTGTCTAGAACCTCTGGTCATCACCCATAACTTCAAATGAGCATAAATTTTACATACGAATTTGGATTAAGATGATTCTTTTTTTAACTTGTCTAATTTTTTGAGAAGAATCCAAATATGTAATAAATTTTATGATAAAAGTTATCGATTATGACATTTTTTAATTTTTCAAATGAGTGTCTAGAGCATGTAGTCTAGCATCTAGAGCATGTAGTATATCATCCACAGCATGTAGTCTGGCATCCATAGGGTTTAGACACCATCCATAGGGTTTGGACACCATTCACATGGTCAAGATACTGTCCATAGGGTCTAGACACCATCCACAGTGTCTAGACAACATCTATAGGGTCTGGATAGAGACACCTAAATATTGTGGTCGAGTGATGCATTGAGTTTTAATATAGAAATTTCTAAAATTTTGTATTTTTTATAGACTATGTTTATGCATAAAGTAGTAATAGTAAGGCCTTAGGCTAAATATTAGTAAATTATTTGTTTAGTCTAATAGTTATTTGTGATAAGGCTAGTCATTATGTCATTTAACCCCTGAAAGAGTTTTGTAGCTTTTTTTGAGACATTCAATTGAACAATATATGTGAGACGAGTTGGTAAGACATAACTCATATGTGATTCTTTATGAAATTTACTACAACAATATCTTACCCAAAACAAAATTGTTTTCTTTTTATGATTTTGGTTTGATGTTCATCGTACCTTTTCACCTTCAATTTCAATCAAATTTCTAGCATGGAATAATGAAATTAGCTATTAATAAGTTCCTTGTTGGGATTCAATGATTGGTATGAGGATGATGGTGTGGTTTCTTGGGAATTTAATGAGCCAATACACAAATTTAACTCATGCACTAATCAATAGAGCTAAATACACAGAGATAAAATTTTAATTTCACATTAATAATAATTTGCTCTATTCTGATTAATAAACAATACAGGAGGTTGAATATTTATAGGAACCTTATTCATATATTCTCTACATTGATATATTGTTATAAATATTTAACAATATATCTCAATAATAAATATTCTAACCTATATCATAATATTGTTATAAAACAATATTTTGATTAACAAACAAACTAATTATATTTACCTCTCGGTAAATATCAACTTGTAAATACTCAAACTTACTATTTACCTCTTTGTAAATACCCAAATTCATAGAATGTGAAAACTAATCCCAACATCCTTACCGCGGCGCCCCCCCCCCCCCCCCCCCCCCCCCGCCATAGTTTTTACATGGTACAATATATCTAATTTTTTAATTGTTATGTGCCACCTCTGTGTGCTCATGACCTTCTCTTTATACATGTGTCATCATACATCTCTTCCTTCACACTCATCTATAATTGGTTTTCTAGGTTCACCAGTAACTTTCCAAAATGGTTTTCATAGGTTTACCAATAACCTTACAAAATGGTTTTCTCAGGTTCACCACTAACCTTACAACATGGTTTTCTTAGGTTCACCACTAACCTTACAAAATAGTTTTCTCAGGTTCACCACTAACCTTACAAAATGGTTTTCATAAGTTTACCACTAACCTTTCATCATGATTGCTAAAATTATTTTTAGATCAATATTCTCCAATGTAAATATACAAAAGGGATTGTATGGGAATATCATTCATAAATGAACTAGTACAAATGTTCTTATTTTTCACACATGCTAAAAAAAAATGTAACTACCACACTACACTAAAAAATTAAAATCCACACAACTAAAAATAACACACCACACAAAATGTCACTAAATCATTAGTGCAGCCCCATCGTTGGTGACTGATGAGAGGTCACTGAAAGACCTCCATCCTCCATGTATCTTCTAGCCTCTAGTAGGTGAAACTATTTACTCAAAATATAAAATCTTCAGAAGCATAGCCATTGCTTTCATTTTGTTCATTTATTGCATCTAAATTTTTACTTTACATGTGTGGAAATTGAGCCTAGTGAAAATTTCTAATGGAATGTCCATTATGATATAGACCAACCCAGGATGTCAGTTTCCACCGATAATGCATCCTTTACAAAAATTGACTTTTGACAATAGATGAATAATGACATAATACTGAATAATGACTTGATAAACTAATTTTTAGACTCAAAAATTGATGACATATTGAATTTTTGAAATTTTTTCGATATATAAAAGACTCATAAAATTATTACCATATATAACTAGATATGACACTTTTGATATCGACTCTATACAAGATCTTATAATCTAACATTATTGATGAAAAAATAAATCAATCTTTGAATTTTTAATGGCCTACTTACCTCTATAATTGAAATAAAATAATGAATCATACACACACAAGACTCTAATATACAAAGATGAACTGTTGCATTCAATTTAAAAATGAGTCTTAGATCGATGGATTTACAACCTGATGGGACAGTAAAAATACTGAGCATAGTGTTTGAAGAATAGATGTTACCCTTAAACGGTTCAAAGAATAACTATAATAAAGTATTCTCAGATCCTTTCCAGAGAGAATAGAATTAAAATGAGAATATCAAAGCAACAAAGGTATGCATTTGAAAACAATAGTTTTTAACATAATCATTCAATATTAAATATTGACATAGGGACACCAAGCTCAGCATACAGGATGGCATAATAAACATAGTATAGCAGATTGATGTTATCATCAAGATTTATCACTTTCTCATTCACAAATTTATAGTGAATAACATTTAAATTTGATAGAAAATAGGTCACACATATCTTTGTTGGGTCTTTTCTTAACAGGATGACCCATATCACTTTGACCCTAGATGCTATTAAAAGTAAATTTTACTGATAGAACTGTATAAACACATGTTGATACCATAATTTTATATTGTGTGGAAATGTCACATGCAACTGATGCTAATAATATATCAAGTATACCATATACTTATGCCTCTAATTTGGATGGGCTATTCAGAGGCTCGAACACATGATCAAGAATAGATAAAAATGCACAAAGGACATGATCATCAACACATGAATTATAGAAAAACTAGTTAGGATATGAAACATCACCCTTCTAATAGACTCTCATTCTAGATATCAATAAAATATCTAAAATCTCTTGGATCTTATGGTTATCCTGCTTTGATACCACTATTGGGAATTTATGGAGCCAATACACATATTTAACTGATGCACTGATCAATAGAGCTGGATACACAAAGATAAATTTTCACTTTCAAAATAATAATATTCTACTCTATTCTGATTAATAAATAATATGCAAGGTTATATATTTATAGGAACCTTATTCCTATTTCTCTCCATTGATTTCTCTCACCCAAAATCCTAAGATTAAAAAACTCCTAAATATGATATATTTTTATAACTCTTTAATAATATATATTCTAACCTATATCATAATATTGTTATACAATAATATTTTGATTAACAAACTAACTAATTATATTTACCTCTTGATAAATATCAACCTGTAAATACTTAAACTTACTATTTATCTCTCCATAAATACCCAGATTCACACAATGTGAAAACTAATCCCAACATGGTTTCATTATTAAGCATTAAACATTTAGTTTCAACCTTCTTCTATTATGAATACATTCTGGCATATGTCCATTTTTAATCAAATAGAGGTTCCCTTAGGCACATATCTTATGTCATCATGTCTCATAAAAGACTGGTTAATCTATGAGCTACAAATGGTGGACTAGAAATAGGAGCATGAAAAATACAATGACAACTATTGACTTGACCTTAAGGTATCTTTATCCCATATGCATGCATAATACAAATAGATAAATCCTTAAAAAACAATGCTCCACACTATTTATATCAATCAGGAGGTCGCACTTCCTTTGACCTTGGACTTGTCTAGGCACTTAGAATACTATCATTTTCACCATTTTCTATTTTTAATGATGGAGAAGGACATTTTGAGAGTCAATTTTATCGTCCCAAGGCTCCACATCTCATGTGAAGCTCGAATAAATAAGCCATATGAAAATAGATATTGATATTTACAAGCTTTTTTATTCTCATTATTAATAATACTGACAACAGCTATTATATTTATATTTCTCTTGATTTGGTGAATTGAAGAAAGGCACAATTTTTTCAATTGCTATGGTGGTATGATCCCTCATAACATAATCACACACAATCTGAACAAAAAATATTTAGAAAGGACTTTTTCAAACTCTTTGAACCAACTAAAACCTCTCAAACATATGGTCATCATGAAAATGTATAGTTTAAAAAATACCTCAAAGAGAAAAATGAATTCATTGAGATGACACTTGTTTCAATCATGTATTGAGTAAATTAAACATTTTTGTGTAATTTACATATTGCATTCACATATGTGATATGACACTAATCTTTTCATGTGTGTCTAATCAAGCTTCTTCAAGTCCATTGCTTGCAATAACCAATCATTGTCCATCACCATCACCACCCAGAGCACCTTCAAATGTTTCATCACTTTCATCCTTCTTGCATCATTCTCCATAGTTGGCTATCTCGATGCAAAAAAGGATCTAGTTGTGGACAATGATGTGTTGAGCTTCATGTTTCCACCTAGAGAGAGTGGAAAGGGTTTAAGCAGCAACCATGAAGATTACATGATAACCAGGTCTTCAGGGGACCATTATATGGATGGGGATGAGGAAGGGAGGATGATATTGAAACATCTCCCTTGAGCAGGAGGAGAAAAAGAGAGCCTAAAGTACCTTAGAAATTGTTGCATTTGTGGAGTGCTTTAGGTGCATGGTTTTATATTACTTTCATACTCAACCTTTAGGTGCAGTAATAAACAAGTTTCTCAGACATATCTAGAGCATTAAGTGACCAATATGAGGAAACCAACATCATGCACATAATAGGTATGATGAATATCAATTCAAAATAATTTTGGCTAATCTGTTGTTGCCCCAACTGGGTATTTCGAATGAATAAAAGAATGGTTGGGAAGATATGTATCCTACCCCATGGAATGGATTTTATTCTAGAGTTAAAATTTCTATCTAATATATTAGTATCTAATAATAGTTATAATAATGTTTGTTTATGCATTGGAATCAAGTCATTATCTAAAATAAATATTATTTAATGACATATTCTTTAAAATTAAGTGTAAAATTGTTCATAGTTAAATTGATTCAAATATAAGATTGTGAAGGAATTGTGGATAAACTAAAATCTAAAAAATTATGAAAAAATTAAAATCTTAAAAAATGTAGAGAAGTTATAAATATGATAATTCTAACCTGAGCCTCCCTTAAAGTAGAGCCTTTCAGCATCCCCTCAATGAAAGGGGAACATTTAAAAGTAATTGACATCATGGTGGGTCAAGATTTTTTTTTTAAAATTAAAAAGCACTTTTTATGAATTTAAAAGAGAAATTAATAGTACAATGCTAGTCATATAAAAATTGGGTGGAAAAGTCACACCTCGAATAACAAATCAAGATATAAAAAGCCTTGAGAGAAACCAAAGTACAAAATATCTAGTCACAAGTGGTTGATAACCACAATCAAATTAACTCAAGTGCATATCAACTGAAAAAATATAGTAAAATAGAATAAACATCAAGGAAAAAACTAAGTAGTAGCTACAAACATGGTGGCTAGAAGAGGAGGTGGAGGTGGAGGGTCCTGAGGCTTCCCTTCTAGCCATTCTAAGTTGGGGGATCTTCCACAAGGAGGGGATCCCAACCATTATATTTCTAGTTAGTGTTAGCATCATTCTGTAAATCTTAGGAGGGAGAGATGGCTGGCTCTAGATAGGGGAATTTATCCTATTAAGGGGGTCTCCACCCCCACCACCACCCATAAATCTATCTTTTTTAGATACTCTCAGAGGATATGGACAAAAAGAGTGAGGAGAGGAGATCCTCCAACTTTGATACCTCCAGATGCAAGAACAATGACACCTCCCCCCCATGCCTGCAATCCTTAAGAGGAGAGTGGTGAGGTGAGGGATCAGGTGGATCATGACTGACTATATAGGGAACATTCCCCCAGTGTTATAGGAGAACCTATAGGTGATTAATCTCTAGTGTAACTTGTCTATTTGAATTTGAATTTGGAGGGTAATGTTAACAATCACAACTTTATCACTTTCAGAAAAAAAATCCATAATCTCATTATTAAAGCATCTTTGATTTCTATATTTGCAAATATAAAATTAAATATTGGTACAAAAAATATGATAGAATCTATTATATCTTGTAGATAAAAGGGTAAATTCCCTCAAGAGAGACATTTTCCAGGTGAACATCTCAAGTCCAAAGGGTTTGAAAAGGGTATGAATCCATCTCCAGGCTGACTAAGCATGTAGGTAAAACCAAAAGAGGTGCTTGATGGTTTTTAGATGTTAACAAGCTGACCAAGTGGGATTAAGAACCCCCATGTGCTTGAGCCAATTTACCATGGAAAAACCTCGGTAGATAATACACCAAAGGAAGTGGTCCTATTTGGTTTCAATAGAATCCACCCAAATATGATCAAACCTTGCCAAAACTTGATCTAAATTGATATATGTTATTTTATTAAGAGTTTGAAAGGGTCTGAATTGAAGATTAAAATATCTATCATCATTGATTCAACCCCCCTCTCAGTGATTGTACCTATAACAATTGGTATCAGAGCAAGACCTTCATTGCAAGTTTAACCACTTGAAGGTGATCCAAGGTACAATATGGCAAGTCAACAAATGCAGGGTTTCTCTACAAAATCACTGATGTTCAATGGGTATATTTATATTTTTGGATTGCAAGGATGAATACCTACATCATGTCAATAGGTTTTAACATTTAGCAATCTTTTGTGGATGGATATTAAACCCCCCCAACCCCTCCAACTAGTGCAACTGATAAGAAGCTATGTGAGAACAATTTCAAGGCAATGAATGCCATCACCTGTGGACTTTTAGAGACTAAGTACACCAAGGTAATTCATTATAAATATGCCAAAGATATATGGGACAAATTTTAGATCATATATGAAGGGGATTCAAAGGTCAAGTTGGCCAAGTTGTAGACTCACCAAAGATAATTTGAGAGTCTCAAGATGAAGGAAGAAGATTTTGTGTCATGTTTTTTGTAAAGAGTTGATGAGATTGTGAAAATTATCAGAGTTCTTGGAGAGAAGCTTGACGAACCTAATATGGTATAAAAGGTATTAAGGTCTCTCTACCTGAAGTTTGATTCTAAAGTGTTTTCTATAAAATAAAGTCATGATCTTACTCAAATGAAGATGGATGAATTGCATGACATCCTTATTGCTTATGAGATGAGATTCAATGATGAAAAATTACCAAATAAGGAAGCAACATTCAATATAGAAATGAATCCAAATAAGAAGAAAACTCAAGGCATGGAATTCAAGTATGATGAGTTATCTGATGATGAACTAATAAATTTATTTACAAAAAAATTGAAAACAGGCTCAGGGAAGTATAAGGGTAAACTACTTTTCAAATGTTTCAATTGTGGAGGAGTAGGAAAATTTACTAACAAGTACCCTCATAAGCATAAGAAGAATGATGATGAAGAGCATGGTGAAATCCAAGATGAAGGCAATAAGATATTCAGGTCTGATAAGGGGAAGAAGGGATTCAAAAAGTATGACAACAAGAATAAATCCTTAAAGAACAAAAAAAGACTCTACACCAATAAAGATCACAGCTCATTAGATGAAAGTGAAGACAACGATTTTTAGTTTGATAATGAAGATGATGATCCTATTGAAGATGAAGTTCTTTTCATGGAAAGATAAGGAAGTTCATCATATCAAGAAGAGTCTACTTAGAGTGATACAGATGTTGAATAAAATAGGGAGGACCATGAGACTAAGTTGATGAATGCCCTTGAAGATCTAAAGATTGAGAAAAAGAAGAACAAGCAGATGAAGTCTCAAATCAAGGACTATGAAGAACAATTCAATGTGTTTAAGACAAGAATGAATGAAGACACCAAGTAGTATGAAGATATAGTTAATCATCTCAGTTTTCAATTGGAAATCTTATCCACAATCCTAAAAGATAAAGAAGATGAGTGCTCAAGTGATAAAACTTGACTTGGTTACAAAGAATAATAAAAGAATGTAACTCAAGATAAGATAAAGACCAATGTGAACAAAGACAATTAGGCCTTGAAGATCAATCATCTATCAAGGAATGAAGGTGTAGGCAAAATGAGGAAAAATCAGATTAGACAACCAAATGCCATGAAGTAAAAAAATTTCAATGGTTTATGATATACTTGTAATCAATTTGGTCATAAGTCTAGAGAATGTAGAAGATCTACCGAGAATGAATGAAATTATCAATCAAATAACATAAGCAAGGTTGAATGTTTCAACTGTCATGATGCGAGACAATTTGTAAAATATTGTCCAAATAAGGTAAGGTAAGTTGAGTTTCCCTCAAGAAGAATGGTTTGATAAAACTTTAAGAATATTGGTCATATTTCTAGGTTCTACAAGCAAAGGCCATCAAGTCAAAATAAGTTCAATTAGACTCTTAGAGTGCAATAAAGAAGACAATTTAAATTATGTAAATCAAAGATGAAAAGTATGAGTCATAATGAGTATATTGTTACAAGTGGTTTATTTTTTGAATTGGAGAATTCTATATAGGTTGAAGAGAATCATGAGATCCCACTATCTATTCCTTTCAAGAATGAAGAGACCAAGCTTAAGGAGAAGACCAAGGTGCTAGTTGAGACTAGTTCTGAGGTGTGTATGTTTACAATTTAACATCTTGCTATTGTTGAACATGTTTTATGCAAAGAACATCAATTATCAATATCTAGTGATGAGGTTATTTCTCCATTTGAGAAGGTATGCCATGAATAATTATTGTCTACAGTTGCTTAGTGATCATTAGAATTCAAATATTCAAATTTGCAAGGGAAGACCACTCTGTAGTTTTTGTGCTATAACTTTGATATATGTAAAATTTGACTATAGTGTAAAAATAAAAGTTATAGAGGACTATAAGGTGTATCCAAAAATATTTATTTTAAGGTCTGAAAGTTTATACAATCAAATTTAATTATCTCCAAATTTGACTATGTATGTGTTCATGCTCTGCAAGTAACCTGAGAAGGGTAATTGAGTTGTTCTTGATGGTATTTTGACGTTTTAAGATGAAATAAGTGTTGGATCTTGTTGTATAATTAATAAGGGCCATTTGTGTGGATTATGGAGGTTTCAACAATCCATATTCTATATGATCAAAGGCTTAGAAGTTGACTATGTGTTTATTCTTGGTGACCATATGTACAAAATGATTTTTGGGCTAATTGTGATGTAGCAGAAGGGTGTTGTGATGGATGTTATAACTTATGGTGGACCTATAGATCATGTGGAATGGGTATATTTATAGTTAAAGTGTTCTTGTGTTCTATGTTTGCTCAGAGAAGTGTCAAAGAGATGAATGGGTATCCATAGGACCTAAAAGGACACTTAGGCCTATTTGAAATAGGGTACTACTTAAAGGTGACACATGTAGATGCCTTAAGAGAGAAGGAATGTGTTGTGGCTGATAAGGAAGGTTGTAAACATGATATTCATGAAGACTCTATAAAAGGTGAAACCAAATATGATGGTTTTTACACTTATGGAATAGCTGTTGAGAGACTAGTAGAGTCATGTGTGATCAGAGCATGTGTTGAGAGTGCAGAAGATAGGGAAAAGAGGAAGGTCAAAGTGAGGACTATGTGTATGAAATTTTGGTCATGTTTCTATTATGATTACAGAGTTGTTGCAGGTTTGTGGTTGAGGATGAGCGAAGAAGCTTAGGGTGATCCAAAAGGGAGCTTTGGATGCATTACTTGTGTGAGAAAGGTTGAGAAAGTGTGAAGGATGAAAGAGAGGTGTTATACATTATGTATCCATCAGATTGAAGTGAAATCAAAGTTATGGAGCCATTTATTTCATAGGTATTGTGTGGGTACTCAACATCTAGAGCAAGTGGATGCTTGTTCATACCTAAGGATGGGTGATCCTTGTGAAGTGGGTGCTTCACTAAAAGGGTCTCTTATTTGTGATCATATTATAAGACGAGTAGTCTATGTGTTTGCAGGCTTGAGAGTGGGTTTCATTCCCCATGATGGTTTCCCATAGGAATCATGTGTTATGTGTTTGATCTTGTGTATGCTTTGAATGTATGAGCTCTCTCTTTTATGTTACTTGATCAAGTTTATTTATTTATTTATTATTATTATTTTTTTAAAGGGTTTGAAAGGATCTAAATTGAATATTGAAATATCTAGCATCACTAATTGACCCCTACTCTCAATGATTGTACCTCAAACATACCTATGCTTTGGTTTTTCTCTTATCCTATTTAGACAAAATTTTAATGTGCATGAACCAGATTCATGCCCTATAAAATAAATAAAGTTGTGAAAAATGATATAAAATGTTATGTTTGTATATGATTATATGCGTTTAATATGATACAATGTATCTCATGATGCTAAAATAGTGAGTGCATATTCCCCCAAATCTAAATATGTGCATATCTGAGAACATGAAACTTTTGTTTCATATCAAACTATATGTACCAACATGGCATATGCACTAAAGTGTATATTATTATGTACTCGTGTACCTACAAATTAAGTACATGTGCATGGTATATTCCATAATATGTGTGTGAAATTTATAAATATTTATCCAAATTAGATATCTGAACCACTCTAAAATATCTTAATCATATATTTTATTTCAAAATATATATTTTTTCTCATGAAGGATTAAGTCTTTATGACAAACCCACTAATATGCCCACTAATTAGATATGATCTTATGGAATAGGGAAATGTTACAAAATATCCTATAAACATAGAAAATGAATAGGGTAATGGAAAATGAGCTTATGTAGACATTAAAATAAAATAGGGGATGGTACATGAGTAACTTGTCTAACTTTTAATTTTTCGGTTAACAAGCATAATGCATTCAAATGATGTTAACATATAATTTTCCTTGCCAACAAAATTACAAACCATCTTAACATATGTTAATGGATTGGTGAACAAGGAGAGTAGACCACTTTCATGGGACTCATGAACCAATCAACTGGAAACTCAAATGTACTGGCAAGTTAAGGCACTCCTAAAAATTCTAAACAGATATTGATCACTAGTTAGAGTACGTGAAAAACTCTGATAAATTCCCATTTTTGAGATATGGTTATTATAGATACATGGTATAGTAACCAATTTGTGTACCTAATTTTGAAAATAAGAAATTGTAAAAATGAGAGATTTAGAATAGGGCACATACACCCATTAGAGCACATTTGAAATTATGTTTTTTTATTGATGTTATAGTCAAGATTTTTCTTAGTGGTGAATCTTCACTAGTTCATGAATATTCTATTTTCCTAAATTTGGTTTTGAAATTTTTTTTAGACCAGTAAAGAGCATTTGGTTTCCTAAATTTTTTAGTTGTAAATTAGATTTATAATTCGGTTTGCCTACTGCTTATAACTAATTCCAAAATTATGAGTATAAATCACCATGGCCTTGAAAGACATTTTGCTTAGTTTCACCAACATATATGGACATACCCTAGATGCTTCTCTACACACCCTAGATGTTAAAATACACACTCTGGATGCTAGAATGCACACTCTAGACACTCATTTTAAAAATAAAATAAAGGTCATCATATATATATATATATATATATATATATATATATATATATATATAATCCTAAAATTTATTGCATATTTGGATTCCTCTCAAAAAATTAGACAAGTTCAAAAATGAATCATCTTGATATGAATCTATATGCAAAAGTTATGCTCATTTGAAGTTTTAGATGGTGACAAGATGCTCTTGATGATTGACCAGAGGCTCTGCATAGCGTTTAGAGGCTCTTGATGGCATCGAGAGGCTCTAGATAGTATTCAATGACTCTAGATGCTGATTAGAGGCTCTAAACACCTGATCAGAGGCTATGGACGATGTCTAGAGGATCTAGTCAGCATCCACAACCTATGGTCACCATCTAGAGCCTCTTTTTGGCCATCTAAAGCCTCTGGTCAGTTGTCTAGAACCTCTGGTTAACACCCATAACTTCAAATGAGCATAAATTTTACATATTGATTTGGATTAGGATGATTCTTTTTTGAACTCATCTAATTTTTTGAGAAGAATCCAAATATGTAATTAATTTTATGATAAAAGTTATTGATTATGACATTTTTTATTTTTCATCTAGAGTGTACATTTTAGCATCTAGAGCATGTAGTATAGTGTCTAGAGTGTGTAGTCTACCATTTATAGGGTTTAGACACCATTCATAGGGTTTGGACACCATTCATATGGTCTAAACACTATCCATAGGGTTTAGACACCATCTACAGGTTCTAGACAATGTCTATAGGGTCTGGATAGAGACACCTAAATGTTGTGGTTGGGTGATGTCGAGGTTTACCTTCATGATGAAACTACTTTCCCTTTAGTTCTCTAGGAATTCAAAATGTAATTTTCAATATTTTCTAGAATTTTACATAGGTATTTTTCTTAGGGGCCCTTTAAAAAAAACTTTTTTATAGTTGTAAGTGCCCTTATGGACATGCTTAAAAAATGTGGAAGCATACACACAACACATGAATTTTTTGATGAAATTATTCAAATAAATGTGATCTCATAGGATGAAATCACTATGGGATATGAAAAAAAAGGGGTATGTTACACTATGTTGCTAAAAACATAGTGACTTAGAGTTATTGCTCGTTCAAACACAACCAACTTGATTTGCAATGCTAACTTATGTTTCCTCCACATACACAACATTTTGTGTCAAATTCACATTGCTTCCTATCATATTTGTAATGATTTCAATGAAATTCACAAGTGGTTTCATGCTTTATGCAATTTAGAATATTAAATTTTAGAAAGTTTCCATCCTTAGCCTATAGAAAGGCATATTTTAATTTTTTTAGAATGTTTTGATGCTTTCTATCTTTACTTTAGAAAAATTAATATATTTTTATCAGTGTATGAGAATACTTTTTATTTTGTATAATATATTGAATTATTTGGATTGAGTCCAGTGTGTGGCTTGTAAATTCAATTATGTGCATGACTTGCTTGGATTTGAATTTTTGAGTCCTTTTTTATATTTTTAGTCTTAATTTATTACCTCTTTAGTTTGGTAGTGGCATGCTTGTGAAGAAGACTACATTCTATGTTAGGCATTTATTTGAAGAGTACAATTATGTAGAGTTATGTAGAAACATGTAAGTTTTCCTCTTTCCTTGTTATGTAGAAATGAGTAAATTTGCCTCTTTCCCTGTTATGTAGAAATAGGTAAGTTTGCCTCTTTCCCTTCTAACAAATTCATTGAGTTGAAAAATTCTTGTAAATATAAGCATAAATATGTATAAATTTTATGTTTTGAATTATTTGGATAATCATGTGTTTCTTGAAACTATAAAATATCTAGATTTATGTGGGATTATGATTGGGATTTAATTGTTGTCTATGATGATTGCTCAAGTATTTACTTCTGTCATATTTTATGCATTCGTGTTTATGTTTAAATTATTTTTGGGTTAGCATGGACAAATATGGGTTGGTTTGAATTTTTCATTATTCAATATTCCTTAAGCTTTTCTTTTCTTCAGCCCCATGCTCTTTTGGGTTATATTTTGAAGGGGTTGACTCTTACAAATTTAAGAGGATCATTTATTTATTATGTATCAAAATTTTGCTATTTCTTTGCATGGTTTCTTGGGTTGAATTTGAAAGGGTTTAAATTTGATGGTCCACTTTTTCATAAATAAAAATTCATAATATTATTTATTTAATAATTTAAAATTAAATAATATGATCATGAAATTTAGTTTTTTTGTTTGAAATATATTTTTAACTTAATTTTATATTTCACTCTTTTCTAATATAATTGATATAGTATTGAAACCAAAAAAATCATGATGATTTTTTTAAATATATATATTTTCCTTTTTATACATTTTTATTATTTTTTAAAGTTATTTTATTCATTTTCTTCTTCTAAATATTTATTGGCTTAATATTGATTATCTAAATCCCAATAATTTTTATATTATTTTATATGAGTTTATACGATGGATTCCATAGATTTTACGATATTTATTTCATATATATTTTTTTAAAATTAAAATAAAGATGTTTATGACAACTTAAAGATAGATTTACATTTTTATAATTTACTTTAGTACATTTATTGGACAACTTACGAGGCAATTTTATTTTTATTTTAAATATGTAAAATTAAAAAAAGTTTGAAGTATACAAAGTTTCACTAATTATTGGATGTGTTCCATAAAGAATATATAATCTTAATTTT
The DNA here is from genome assembly GCA_037957365.1 of Torreya grandis. Lineage (NCBI taxonomy): Eukaryota > Viridiplantae > Streptophyta > Pinopsida > Cupressales > Taxaceae > Torreya > Torreya grandis. The sequence continues at coordinate 492,626 of JARHVA010005276.1, read as the reverse complement.
CTTGGAATTCAAATCAAACATTACACTTAAATAACTATAAATATTTTTATATTTTTAATTGTCCACCACCAAGCCTAGATAACTATAACTAGTAGTTACCTTGAGGGTGCAAAGAACACCAACAGGAATCGCAAACATTGTCATGGACATGTGGCATCATATGGTTTAATGTCAATATTTGATGGGGAAGTTTGGAAATGACCATCTAATTCTTTGAAGATGGGTGAAACACATGGCCTAGGAATGATGATGACTAATGGGATAATGACACATAGTAGTCTCACTATCAGTCAATGAGAAAGACACCACGATGTGATCCAATTTGGAGTGGTTCATTTATTCCTTGGAGTCATGTAGCATAAATGTGGATTTGTCCTTGACCATGGTAGATTTTTTAGGGCATCTATTTCATTTTTTCTATGCTCACTTTGGGGCTCATATTGGTTATCTTTAAATTGCCTTGAGTTCACCTTTAACTTTCCATAATTGAACTGATCATCATTGAGGCTGGGCATAGACCACCTGGGCTCCATTTTGATTATGTGTTTTCATTGTGAGTTCTTCCTTTGCTTATTCTTGATGGTGTATGTGCCGCTTGAGCTCCTCATTCCATCAAGCTCTCATGGGTTCATTTTCATGATTTCCTAACTCTACACTTCCAAACCAAGTTTGAGGTGTTTCCTCAAGTTTATCTCTGCTTGTGCATCAAACCCTAAAATTGCACTCTATCTTGGCTCAATCCACTACAATGAGCTCACCTATGTTTACTCCAAGTTCCATTCACCACCTAGGGATCTTTATGTGCCTTATTGAGCTCCTAAAATGATGTCATGTGTCATATTTTGATTCCCTATGTCATGCATAGGAGCATGTAATTGACATTTTGATGATGGGTAAATAATAGTCAAAGTTTACTTATGATTATGATGTCATCACCATATATATGTTTCACTCATTTTTTGGTTCAGTTTCATGTTCATTCATTTTGGTGATGTCTTTGATGGGCATCAAACTAAAGATCTCTCTACCCATATCACCACTTGGCATCCATCCATTAACACAACTTATCCACTGGTTCTTTCAAGTGTGAAGGACACTGGTCTACACCTAGACACATTTCAATAGTCCAATATGAAAATGAAATGTTAGTTTAGCATGATAAAATGATTTACATCTATACACATTATATTTTGCCAAATCATATATACAAAACTATAGAAGAGCTTAGAAAAGAAGATGATCCCAGTCATTTTTTTGTAAAATTCCTTTTGATAACTATATATAATGGTATATTGTAGTGGGAGCTTATACGAATTAATTGGAAAATGAAATTATCTTAGTATTTTTCCCTCTAGTTTCCTTACATTTACATATTGAGAATCCTTCATTCTTTCAAAATGTTCAAATGTAAAATCAAGGGAGATATGTGTGTCATCGAGGCAATGTAATATTGATACAATAGTGAATGTCAAGCCTTGATGATCTGTGTTACATGTTTTATACCCATTTATGATGGATGCAATTTATGTGAACCCAACAATTGCCTTCAACCCAGACAATCTTCTCAATGCCTAAATGATAGCTAGAGACCCAACATATATAAATGCAATATATCATGACCCTTTGTAATGGGTGAAAGGTATGTAAATACAAGAAATACCCTAGAGTTAGGGCATGTGTACAGTATGGCCCATTTAGATTATGATATCACATGAAATACCATTTTAGTGCCCCTCACCATCACCACCCAACTCACTTTTAAATCTTTGACCACTTACAAGTTTTGTATGGCTTTGATGTAATTTCTCTATGTCAATATATCAGTAGCATAAACAATGATAAGTTACAATATAAACTTTGGAACCTAAATGTCTTATCCCTAGATCATTGGCATTACAACACTGATTTGAGTTGCACATCAAAGATGGATCCTTCTCTCAATTAAATTAGCATCATGTTCTCCTCAACAACCCTTTATGATAGCAAACATCCAATAAAATAACCTGTAACCTTGCATGTTGTATACCCTTTATAATGGATGCAAGTCATGTAAATCCAACAAATGATTTCTCTATGTCAATATATTAGTATCATAAACAAAGATAAGTTACAATACACACGTTGAAACCTCAATGTCTTATCCCGAAATCATTGGCATTACAACACTGATTTGAGTTCCACATCAAAGATGAAGCCTTCTCACAATTAAATCAGCATCATGTTGTCCTCAACAACCCTTCATGATAACAAACATAAAAAAAAATAACCTACAACCTTGCATGTTACATACCCCTTTCTAATGGATGCAAGTCATGTAAATCCAACAAATGCTTTAAATCTAGACAATATTATAAACTCCTAAACATCAACACAAAACCTAATTAACACAAATTAAATATATCATGAAATCTAGATGACACATTTTACACAAAGGTTTGGAATTGGAATGATTTGATGATTATTGATGTAGATCATGCTTAAGTATAGTATGGAAATTATTTTTTCCCAATCACATCACATTGTGTTTGATCAACCTAGTAGATGGATGGGAAAGATAATTACAAATGGTCTAAACAAATGCTAACAAAAATAATTTCTCCATTGTTGTCATTAAGACAAACTCAATCACCCACATTTGGCCTGACCTCAGCATATAGATGTCCCCTGATCAAAACCAAAGGAATTGTAGTTTTGACATATAGATGGGGAAAAGATGATATCTCTTTCCACAAAGAATGCAAGACATCGTAGACTAAAGCATTGCATGGGGATTCAGATCCTGATTAGTCTACCCCCATAATTACTTTACATGAACTTATTTTGACATCCAAGTGAGATATTTTAAGGTGAGTTGGTGATGATGGTGAGAAGCAATGGAAAGTTATTAGTCATAGACTGTGAGCGAGGTTTAACTATCGATTCACACATAGTAGACTTTATTGGGTGTGGGAGGCCACCCAATTTAAGTGAGTGGGATAAGGCATCATACATATCTATATGATGGATCCTCATTAGGAAAATAAATTAAGAAGTATATGATTAATTTGAAGTTGAATAAAATATGTGGTAAGTTTTATGGAAATAAATAGACATGTGTACCCAACAAACCCTCTAATTTTAAGGCAATATACCCAGTGTATAAAAATTGAAGGTCAACCATAAATATTTGTACTAAGACCCATAATGGACTCATAAAAGTAAATTAACATGCTAAAATTACACACCATAAACATATGTTAAGTTGTTTATCCTGACATGTATTACAGTCTAAGCAATGGAAAGCGATGAACGAAAATATCACAATATAGACACATTGATGATGATGATGATGATTGACTATATTTTATATTTTTGATGCATTTTAGATATGTCTCACTTGATTTTTGAGCTCAACCTTCCATTTTACTCAAGCTCCCAATACATCTTCACATTGCAATAAAAAGTTGGGTTTGGCTCTCCTTATTTCTGTGGATGCTCTGGTTTCCCTCCTTATCACTCAAATAGATTTGATAGTCAATGAATGTTCATGGTTGGGCCCCCTCTATTTTAGGAGGGGGCCTTGACACCTATCTTCACATTATAGTGTCAGTGATTTTCAATATAAAAATAGTAACAACCTCCATCGTGGTTGATGTGGGACTAAAGCCCCATAAATTTACAAAGTAAATTTTATTATGAAAGGGTGGATTGAATTGTCATAGGAAGGTTTTGAGAAATAATATCCAACTAGGTAAAAATTATTTCCAGAAGAATTTATTTATCCAAACAATATTTAATATTGTTATGAAATATTTTTTTAATAGGGTATTACCAAGCCTACAATTAGGTGGTTTGCCTGATGAGGAGTAATGAGTAGACATGGTTGAATGGAATAAACAACATACATTATATAATTATATGTTTTGTATCCACTATAGTGGCATTGAACTATTGAGTTTAGTCAAACATTCATTTAGCCACACATATATCATATCTTATAGGTATGTGTTTTGAGATTTAATGTAGAAATTTCTAAAATTTTGTATTTTTTACAGACTATTTTTATGCATTAAGTAGAACTAGTAAGGACTTAGGCTAACTATATATAAATTATTTGTTTAGTTTAATAGCTATTTGTGATAAGGCTAGCCGTTCTGTCATTTAACCCCTGAAAGAGTTTTGCATATTTCTTTGAGGCATTCAATTGAACAATATACGTGAGATGAGTTGGTAAGACATAACTCATATGTGATTCTTTATAAAATTTAATGCAACAATAATTTACCCAAAACAAAATTGTTTTCTTGTTATGATTTTGGTTTGATGTTCATCGTACCTTTTCACCTTCAATTTCAATCAAATTTATAGCATGGAATAATGAAATTAACTATTAATAAGTTCCTTGTTGGGATTCAATGAATGGTATGGGGATGATGGTGTGGTTGATTGGGAATTTAAGGAGCCAATACAAAGATTTAACACATGCACTGATCAATAGAGATGAATACACAAAGATAAATTTTTAATTTCACAATAATCATATTTTGTTCTATTTTGATTAATAAATAATATGCGAGGTTACATATTTATAGGAACCTCATTCCTATATTCTCTCCATTGATTTCTCTCAACCAAAATCCTAAGATTAAACAAACTCCTAAATACGATATGTTATTATAACTCTTTAAGAATATATATCAACAATATATATTCTAACCTATATCATAATATTGTTATACAATAATATTTTGATTAATAAACTAACTAATTATATTTACCTCTCGGTAAATATCAACTTGTAAATACTCAAAATTACTATTTACCTCTTCATAAATACCCAAATTCATATAATATGAAAACTAATCCCAACATTCCCTCCCATAGTTTTTACATGGTAAAATATATCTCATTTTCTAATTGTAGCTTGCTACCTCTGTGTGCTCATGATCTTTTCTGCATACATGTGCCATCACACATCTCTTCCTTCACACTCATCTGCAATTGGTTTTCTAGGTTCACCAATAGCCTTCCAAAATGGTTTTCATAGGTTCACCAATAACCTTACAAAATGATTTTCTTAGGTTCACCACTAACATTACAACATGGCTTTCTCAGGTTCACCACTAACCTTACAAAATGGTTTTCTT